>OZ020248.1:21150240-21679651 GCA_963971285.1 Astropecten irregularis | reverse complement strand
CCCAGCCCAATTGGCTCTGGTCCAACTTGAGTTGACAGTCCCTGGAGAATCGAGAGCCTATCTCCCGAGTCGGGGAAAAAACACCAATTTACTTAAAAAATGAAAGCCGAAACAAATCGGCAATCCCCTGAAAAAAAAATCCCTTGACGAAATCACGATGATCACGATCTACTGAAAAATCCTTGCCAGCTCCTTCATAAATCTTCGTCCCAAGAAAAGTGTCATCAATCCCTTCAAAATACCAATCCCTGAAAAAATACAGATCCATGGGAAAAAAAAATCACAACCCCTCCCCCCAAAAAAAATTAATAAATAAAATTGACCATACTCCATTTAAAGTTCTTACCTCCACAGAAATACAAAGTGTCTAAAAACTCCTAAAATAAAACATGACCAACTAAAAAAAATCCTGATTCCCCGAAATATCCCAATCCTCTGGAGAAATAAAAGGCTGGTACCCAAGAAATGCCCAATCTTCCGAAAGAAACAAAACCCTGCCTATATTTTGCAATCTTGAAAAGATATCAATCCTTTAAAAAAATAACCTCTAAAAAATACCCCGACAGAAAATCACGATCCCCTGAAAAACAAAATCCCGATGTACTTAAAAAAATACTCAGTCAGCCTCTCAAGAATAAAGTTGAATAGCTGTCGGCTCTGCTGATAATCCTCTGATGTTTTAGGCTGTAATATGATGCCGTCTGGTGAATGGAAACTGTTGGCTACACAAAGGATGTGTCCACAAAGGCCATGTCCATGTCCGGAAGAAGGGGAGATTGGAAAATGTCTGGCTTTTTTTAGCTGGCTTGTCAATCTTAAAAAAGATCGTGGTTTTGTGCTCAACACCCTATCTTGGTATTTTTTCTTGGTGAACTCCAGAAGCACTTATGTTTTAATAAAAAAGAAAAGGCCCATAAAAAAAATACACTTCGATTAACCTATCCGCAAAAATGTACTCGGGTACCCGAGCGGACGGTCGGTTACTCGGGTAATCGGTTACAAACTGCAGCCTTAGTACTCATCACAGTGAGGGATGACATCATAGCCACTCATTGCCCAGAACTTGATGTCGACACCGAGGTCTTGTGGGTCAAACTAAAAATTGTCAAAACGAAGCCGGTCTACATCAGTGTATTTTAACGCCATCCCAAACTGGGCGCTGAGCCCCTCCAAAAAGGCTCAGCGCTGATTGGAGGAAAAGCTTGATGATTTGTGACCAACAGGAGTTGTAGTACATTCAGGGCCTGGTAAAAGTAAAACACAGGATTACCAATTAGTTTACCTACCTGTCTGTAGCATCATGTACTTACCACTGGCTAGTCAGAAGTCAGATACCGATCGATCAAGCTGCTGTGGAAGTTGAGGTTTTTCACACTTTGACTTTGAGGCTCCGAGTGTCAGTTTTTGTTTGTAATAAAGTGCAGGATATCGATTCACGTGTTGAGTTGCAAAACATGGCAACCACAGAGCAGCAAAGTGCAGTCAGTCCGCTATACTGTGTACATGATAACACCATGTACGAAATTCCGTGTAAGTGTATGCTCAGTCTCCTTAGCTTGTCTCCATTCCATGGTGACCTTGGGCAGCCGAGTTCACGAGTCTCTCCTTTCCGAGTGGCACACACACGGTCAGCAATCTCAGCATGGCCAGTCCAACTGGGTTCACTTCTCACGAGATGAAACATTGGTACGCTGACTCTATGGATCTAAAACTACAGCAGGGACAGAATACCAGGCCGTACCAAGCCTGCTTGTCCAGTCAACGTGAAAATACAGTTTTACAAATGAACATGAGACAAACTGGAACACAAAACGAAAAGTCTCGAGAAAACTTTCAGACTTCCTATCCGAACTTCGCGCAAGTACATTCTGTACATACAGCATGTAGATGCACGTGCTCTACACAATACTGGTTGATTTTGTACTGTAGACGTCTGGGTACCGTCTCATCCAGGTGCCAATAAACAGTTTTTATGGAGAGCGCCCTCTCATGTCGTGTCAAGTTGTCACTCATGGTAAACATCAACCACAAATCAGTGCAGTGTGAACTCATCAAGCAAACAGGTGTCTCACATTTCCTTGAAGGGGAATCTTAATGACCTTTTGCATAAAATAAATGAAATAAAGCAAAACATTAACCCCCGTCCCTGGGTGGGCTTGAACCACCAGCATTTTTCCTTGACTGGGGAATCTTAAAACATTTTGCTGTCAACAATTCATGGAGGATATGTGCGAGCATAGAGGAAGGAAATCCTTCCCCCTCCCACAATCTTGGTAGTTTTTTTTAACTTCCAATCAATTTCTGGTCTGCAGCTAATTTCATCTTTTCAAATGGGAGCTTATCTGTCGCTACCCCGAAATGTCTTTTATAAATCTAAAGTCAGCTAAATATATTTCCCTGCTTTCATTACTTCTCCCCACCCCTGCCCTCCCCAATTCGACCCCTCCCCTATTCCAAGCCCCACCCTTCCCCATCCCTGGCTCATCTTGGACACAGTTGATCACTTTCCAGTCATAGAAGTCGGACCATAAAGAAAAAATATTTTGTATACACCAATCCGACAGCACAATAAACTGTCCGTCATTACTGCAGTGTCCCCCCCCCCTTCTTTTTGTCCGGCACTCTATATTGCTGGGTGTACATCGCAGGCTAATGAACCCTCCCCCTCAGGGCTTGCTGGAATGTGTGCATGTACCTGATGTCCCCAACAGAGGGCGGCAGACACTCTGCTCAATAGACGCAGACCAGTAAATAATTTCCCGTAGGCTCCATGCAAAATGGCTAATTTCAAACAATTATTACAAATACTCACAAGTTTCTCAGGCAATCAAGCCATATACCAAAATGAAGCTGAAAACTTCCATTTTCATGTTCTTCTCAATTTTATGGTTTCTGGTTGGTGGGGCTCTTTCTACATGTACATCTCTCATACATGGGTAGTGGCATTTCCCTGCCAATCCTGGTGGGGGATGAGGCCAAGTTTCCCCCTCCCCTGATAATTTATGAATTAGGAGAATGTCAATGGCAATGTCCCACTGATCAATTACACTGTTTTGCTATATGCAATCTTCATACATGAGTTTCTCTGGAAACAGATAACAAAAATTCTCTTCATTACATGCATTTTGAAAAACACATGATTGGAGTGAATGCTCTACCTGCAAAAAACAACAACAACAACAAAGAAAAGTAAACAAACAAAACAAACAGCACAACAAAGATGATCATACTAACTCCTTCAAATAAACACTTTTCAGTACATAATGGACAGAATTCTTTATTTCTTCTACAACTGAAAACACTTGTGGTATAAAGGTCCCCCAAAGACCAACAATATCCATTGCTGGTTCTTTGTATTAACCACTCAGAGGTGGGGGTATCATCAGGAACCACCTGACTCATTGTTGCCTTCTTTCAAGTGTTACACTAACTAGACCATAACCCTATTGCATGACATCACCAGTGGTGCAGACTCTTTATGCATCAAGGCCTCCACAATCAGGTGTTTATTTACAGAGAGACATGGATGTAGAGTGCCGTAAGAATGAAAGAAATTGATAGGAGAATGGAAAAAAGCCCAAATTACATGAGAGATGCAATTCGCATAAAAGAGGACAGCTGCCAAAAACATTCACTACGGAGTGATGCCATGGATCTTTGACTCTGTGACCAAGACATTGTGGGAGGATTTCTAGCAATCTGTCAAGATCAACAGGAATCTTCTGTTTGAAATTCTAAAAGAAAAACAGAAAGAAAAGAGAACGAATCTACAGGGACCATGGGTGAGGTTGTAATGAATGCTCAGCATTTGACAATACCATGGAGTATTTTTAAGATATGCAGATCATACCATTTAAAAGCTATTACAAACTTGTCAATTGAAGACATGTTTAATAATCACAGTTTCTTGACAGCTGTGAGCAAAATCATGCAATGTCACTTCAACTTTACATTTTGTGCTGGACCAAACATGCAAGAACAATAACCAAGAATTGTGGTAATTTATAAGATACATACATGACTTGGAAAGAGAAAATACAACAACACTTCTGCTTTCAATTACATTAAAGTGTCTAACAAGTAATGGCTAGTCCTTAATTTGTAACATCTAACAACTGTATTTCATAACAGTTTGCCATTCATGTGCTGTTGGGATGCTCATAGCATTCAATACAAATCAATGAAATATAGAAAATAACTTCAACATGAGAATTCTCATCAGAGTTTCACAGATTTCTTCAGTTTGCTCTAAAATGTGAGTACCTCCTGCAGTTCAGTAAATGAATGAATGTTATATATTATGTGTGACAGGACTTCATACAACGTGAATGAAATGCAACCAGGATTCATAAACCTATATCACCTTTGATAAACAAATTATTACGTTTACTTATTTATGTAAAAGAAGGAATGTGCAGATCAATGTGAACCTGTAGCAACATAACTCAAAAGGAAATGGTTGACAGAATGAATTGCCATATGCTCCACTCCACTGTTGATGCTCACTGCTCAAGTCCACAAGTTGTTGTTGAGGATACCATGATTATCTCTGTAGTTCTGTACACACTGATGGCTTTTCACATGTATCATTCATCAGGATGTTTCACTGCATGTCATTTATCAATGAATGCTGCATGGTAGCAGTATCACTCTCCTACTGGTTGGCTGTACTGTGTGTCTGTACAGCTTTTGCAATAGTGAAGTTCAATTATAACAATGATGTGTGTTCACTTCATCTCAATAATCTCAATGGATTTTCAGGACTCCTGCACCTTTACCCATGCAGCACAGTTGTGCCTCCTTCATCAGGATGTTAGTTAGGCACTTGTACCAGCCTTGAAGAGAATCAGTGACATTGTTGAAATCTGACATCTTAGCAGATCTCTGACTGATGAGAAGAAACACATCACAAGCTCAGTACCTGGCACAGATTCACTGCTGTCTTGGAGAGAGTGAAAGTGATGATGATGAGGGTGCAGGCTGAGGATGTTTGATCCACTCATGTTGGATGTCAGTTGTCATAACTGCACATGTTGATTCATACATCAATTCTTCAGGCAATGACAGTTCTGATACTGTGTTCAAGGTGTCTCTTGCTTAACATTCAAGCTGCATGTTGATCTTTCCAAGAGCTCTGGAGAAGATTCTCAGGTATTTCAGTAGTGTGGAGCATTTTGCAGTGGCAGTGGAACATTTTGACAAAACATTAATTTGCATGTTTGGGCTGCTGTATCATTACAAATGTCATAACATCAGCAGTGTAGAAAACAGCTGCTGAAGAATGCATGTACATTGTTTAGTTTGCAAACCTACACTCAGTAAATCTAATCATTTGTTTTACAATCTGCACAACCCAGAAAACTGAATCATCTATCAAAGCAGTACATCATTATAAGTCTGCAGAGATCAGATGCAAAAATCAAGTCTTTGTTTACTTGTTACTTCTCTAAATTTGTAGTAAAGATAAGCATTTAAGAATAAAATACAAGTCTGCTATATACCAATGAAAACAACTTTAACAAATTCACATATCTACAATTTTCAAACTTTAACCAATATTCATTAGCTGAATATAAACTGAGTATGGGTCATAACCTGAACCGTCAGCTGAGGTTTGAAGCCCCAGTGACACCCTGAAGTTGGGTCATTCCAGGGTTCAAGTGCTAACACCAACTATCTCTTAAATATTTGTAGTCTCTTAATAAAATTAATGTTCTGTTTTAAAAATGAAAATGGAAGAAAGCACAGCTTAATTTAAAACTACATGGATCAATCCACAATGAAGTATGTGGTACGGATTTTTTAAATTTGACAAAGTCTAAATAAAATCCTGTAAAATAGCATTTTTACTACATTGTAATGTCTAAATGTGGTTGAAAGCAGAAGTGTAAGATCTGAGGATGTAAACCATAACACTGGTGAACACTTGTCACACTGATGTGAAGATACTTACCTGGTATTTCATTGTGGCATTGAGTAGTGACATTTCAATCATTTACCCAGTGTCTGAACAAATGATGTCAATTCCTGTATAATGACTACATAATAATAATAGAAACATTCAGAAAGACATTTATGCAAATTGAGTACATATTACATCTATGTATGAACATCAGCAGAATCACACCTTTCCTGCACATTAAACATAGTACTATCAAAATACTGAGCTTGCATTCTACAGATTACAAAATGGTGGTTTGGGTTGGGATTGTAGGAAAGGAGGAAAATGAAGAATTATGTGCACAAGCTGTGCTCGATCATCAATAAAAACATCATGAGTGCGATGGTCAGCCAAAACCATTGGCAAAGACAGAAGAGCTACGAGGCTTAGCTGCATCCAAGGCAAGAAGTGTGGTTACAAAACAGAAGAAGCAGTACTGTATAGTGAAATAGCTCACAAGGGCAAGAGGCAGGGAAGATGCAAAGTATCTTGATCTATCCTGAATTTGAAAACGTAAGGCCTTTTCACACGACGCTAAAAAAACTTGCAACCACTGAGAAATTTTCTCAAGGTTGCAAATTCTTACAAAAATGTTTTTACGCTCTATGTTTTTTGCGTCCTTTAACATGGCACAGTGGAACATTTTGCAAGCCTCCCTTGAGACACGAATACTTATTCCACGGGTAATCGGTAGGCTATGTATAATGTAAACGCTGCTAGTGCTACAGTTGTACCAACATGACATGTCTAAGGTCACGTTGGAGACTGGTACTGGTACATGGTGGAGAAAATGGCAAACTTGGCTCCAAAACGAGCCCATATTACTAGCAATAGCAACAGTGAAGGTGATGGTAGCATAGCAAATGCGAAGAAGAACAAGATTGAGAAGAAAACATGGGACTACGATGACACAATCAAGCTTATCAAGCATATGGAAAATGGATGGCATGGTCCGCAGCAAAGCAAAGTGAAGGCATTAATAGTTTGTGTCTGTTTTGTGTTTTTTTCTCAAACAGAGTCAGGAGCAATTGAATATTGTAAGACGCTCTAATTCACAAGTGACCATCCATGCGCCAGCACACAGCAATAAACATTGCAGCGTTAAGTTGAGGAAGTTGGTTTTGAAGAAGTGCAGCCTCAACATTTCCATGTCATTCAGTGGAAACACTTGAACGCACTGTTTGGTGATGCCAATTGGCATGTAAGGATAGTGAATGAGGCTGGTGACCATACCAGTGTAAATGTTGACGTCCTGTCATTTACCATTGTTGAATGTCAGCCTCTTGAGACATTCACTGCTGCCAACAAGAAGTATCAGAAATGGCTGATACACCGGGGATTTGTTCTTGTCCTCTGTTTTGTTAAGGACTATATATTATGGCAATCAATTCAGTTAATCAGTTAACATTTAGAACTTTATCATTGAACTAATGTACTCATAAGTATTAACGTATCGTAGATGAGATCACCAGTCTAAATAAAAAAGCCAAAAGAGCTGTGTGGCCCAAGCAATTCTATCATTCAAAGGGCCACTGCAGAAGGAGTGTTTAGGGCACTTACCAATTTGATGCACAAGCATACGGGTGTGATAAACAATCTGAACACCATCGACCATTTTGCATTACACAACGTTGTACAGTCCACTACATTGGCCTAGTATCATGTCTATCAGTGACAATCCCAGCCTCACAAGCTCTCAATTTCCTCCACTTACCAGAGATATTCTTTAGGAACAATTCCAATTGAAAAACACAGAGAGCTCCTTGCCAAGAATGAGATGTCAGGAAAGATCTGTATTCAGCGAGATATGCCTCCCACAGAAGTAGTTGATGAAATAGATAGTGTTTTATAGGGATATTCTATTTTGTGGACGGTAATGAATTTCAATTAATCCTAACCCTAACCCTAACTAGAAAAAATCAAGATATGATAAGTAATGCAACAGTTTTGTACATGTAACCCTGTTCTCATTCTATGACATCTATTGTTTACAGTGTTCTTTCAGGAAGTGGTAAGAAACTTCAAAGACCAAGGGTTTCTTCTCATTTTAAATGGTGTGGTGCTGAGGTGTTGTTCACATGTGGGCAAGGATGTCTGTATATCATGTGCCATAGCAGATTTACACTACTGTAATTCAATGGCTGTAAAAAATAAGGTAAAACTCTGCAGCAAGTTATAACTGCCCAAGATTGCATGTATAATTTCAGGCTATATGCCAGCAGGTATACACACAAGGTTGAACATGTTGCGTTTTGTTAACACAATGTATAATGTAATATGGTTTTCTTTTGTTTTTGTTTTTGTTTCTTTATATTTTCCCCTTTTAAAATTGTTTTATAAGCTTTGTTTACTTTCATTTGGAAGACGTAAATGTATTGTGTAATTATTCTGTCTTGTCCTGTCATGTTTTGTAAATGTATGTCACAGCACATCCCACACAAGCCTCGGCTTTTAGGAAGTTGCCCCCACACAGTGGAAATAAATGTCATTGAATTGTATTGAATTAGTACAATTAGTGAAGTACTTCACTGTCCATTGAACACAAACATGGATGAAACCATACCAAATAAGGAGTTCCCGGCTGACATTAATGTTGTTCGTATGATTGTTGATAGCTATGAAAACAGACTCAGAGAAACACAGCTAGTCTTCCGAACAACACATGAGCAATAGAGAAAGGGAAAGGAAAAGTTTTTAAGTTTGAGACCCTCCTGGGAATGTATAACAATGCATTAATTGCAATAAATGATGTACGGGAATCTTTATTTATCTCTCGTGATAAAAACCACATGAAGTCTTCTCGGATCATAGCATTACTTGAGACAATATCTCAGATAAATCTAAAACTGAACCAGCAGCACTTCAAGATCATTGATAGAAACAGACAGATCAATATACTCACAAACAAAAGTGACAGGAGACCTGAAGAAAGGAAAGACTTCAGGAAATAACGCAGGAAAAGGAGGAATGGGAAAGGCTGGCCAAACATTTCGAAATGAACAATGGCCAGATTGAGAAGAAGCATTTGCAAAATGAGAATGATTGTCTGCTTACAAAGCAATCAATTTATTCAACTTGAGCAACACTCCACCTCATCTGCTTTCCATCATGTCATGGCAACTGGGCCAGCTGGTAGCAAGACTAAGCCACACACCATGGTGAGCAACACTCCGTCTCATCTGCTGGCCATCATGTCATGGCAACTGGGCCAGCTGGTAGCAAGACTAAGCCACACAACATGGTGAGCAACACTCCATCTCATCTGCTGGTCATCATGTCATGGCAACTGGGCCAGCTGGTAGCAAGACTAAGCCACACACCATGGTGAGCAACACTCCACCTCATTTGCTAGCCATCATGTCATGGCAACTGGGCCAGCTGGTAGCAAGACTAAGCCACACACCATGGTGAGAAACACTCCACCTCATCTGCTGGTCATCATGTCATGGCAACTGGGCCAGCTGGTAGCAAGACTTAGCCACACACCATGGTGAGCAACACTCCACCTCATCTGCTTACATCATGTCATGGCAACTGGGCCAGTTGGTAGCAAGACTAAGCCACACACCATGGTGAGCAACACTCCATATCATCTGCTGGTCATCATGTCATGGTGACTGGGCCAGCTGGCAGCAAGACTAAGCCACACACCATGGTGAGCAACACTCCACCTCATCTGCTGGCCATCATGTCATGGTGACTGGGCCAGGTGGTAGCAAGACTAAGTCACACACCATGGTGAGCAACACTCCATCTCATCTGCTGGCCATCATGTCATGGCCACTGGGCCAGCTGGTAGCAAGACTAAGCCACACACCATGGTGAGCAACACTCCACCTCATCTGCTGGCCATCATGTCATGGCAACTGGGCCAGCTGGTAGCAAGACTAAGCCACACACCATGGTGCTACTTCCAAATGCCCCAAGGCTCCAGTGCAGATACATGTGTACCTCACCCAAAGTACTCAACAATAGAGCAAAGGAGCTCATGAAGGTAAACTTTATAGGAATGCAGACAAAGTCAAATGACAGTGGTCAGCAAGAAAAGGACAAATGCAAGAACAGTGATGCAAGCCAAGCCCATGCTAAAAGAAAACGTGGTAGGTTTTCATTTATTTCACCAGAAAAAAAAACCGATTGGATTGAACCTATGATGTGGGAATTATTGGATTATTTATTGTGTTCATTGAGAAAATAATGATCAATGAAGAATAAATGACAGTGCCCCCTCCCCCCCCCCAAAAAAAAAAAAAGAAGAAGAAGAAGAAAAAGTAGAAAAAGTTCATAATGTTTACAATAGTAACTGCAGGGAAAAAATAATTACATGTACATGTTTATGTGCTGTACATCTGAGTCACTTGTTTGTCACATGGCAAACAAACTGCATGCATACATCTGAAGTTAAAACCATTTTGCCCCATCATGGCACATGTTGCTAGTGAAGTAATTTCAAGAGGTTCCCTTTTCACAACAGGTTCAACAATCAATCTTTGTAAAGACAATTTTTGTTTGTATTAATTTCAGGGTTTTCTAGACCTCCAGCAGTGTTCGAGGAAAACGATGCACTGAGGGATGCTGTAGACTACTACACAAGTTCACTTCAAGAAATGAAGGAACACCCAATGTTCAACAAGAAAACTGCAACATCTCTTCAAGTCCTGTCACTTGTATCACACCTTCTGTTATGCCTTCATGCTGCTGTGTTTGTTGCATTTTGTAAAAGTTCTGTGGCATGTATATGGCAGACCCTTAGGTGCGGTGCCAATTCCAAGTTGAAGTCAGAAGGGTACGAGGCAATGTGGGTCGGACTTGTGAACACAAAACGTAAGCTAGTTGGCCCATGGAACATAATGATAAATACATTACATCCTCACATGTCAACCCAGTCCAATGCTGTCATGAAACGTGTCTTGGAAAGAAAAGAGGTAGCGGTGGACAACATGGTCCCTATTTTGTATTATCTACAAAATTACTATCTCAATGAGGTTCTGTGAGGTAACTGTGGTCTGGGCAATTATAGGTTGAAGGCAGAACATGAAACACTAAGGGCGAGTGTTAATGACACGGTTTTTCCGTACATGTTTAGTAACCCAGACACGGTTGTTAAAGCAGTGATGGAAGAGTAAGTCCTGAAATCAGACACACCTGATAAAGGTGACCAAGACAAAAACCATTCTCAGCTCAGCATGGCCAGAATGGTAATCCAAAACAACAAGCTTTTACTTGTGTTGCCAGTAAAGGGGTTTTCTTGGTAGAGGGCAATTTCAGTGTTTTAAACTGTTCTCGAAAATGTTTCTCCTGGAACAGGGAAACCTGTTTCAGTGAGCTTCAGGGATGAGTATAATGATGACATTCTTGTTTGTTTGGAGAATGGCAGGGAGATAGCTGCCCTGTACTTTGATGATGATATCGATGAAATTATCTTCATTCTGGATCAATTCAATATTCCAAACAGGGGCTATCATGAGTTGACTCAGAGGAAGTCAGCAAAACTACCATAATTTGACAGTGTTGTAGACAGGTGAAGAGATCTAAATTAAAGACATTCATATTCATGACATGATACCTGACTACACAGGGATTTATACTTCTCTCTCTGCTTCACTGATTGATAAATTATCCGACCCACACATCGTGTTTACACTGGATCATGTAAGAAGAAGAAAAGTGGCGGCGCTAAACAAAACACAAATTCTATCTTGAAGACATTGAGAGGGCTGTAACATTCATAACCACATTTGCTGAGGAGAGGGCCCTTAAATTAACGGTCCCTTAAATTAAAGATCCCCTAATTCAGAGGGCAATGTTATCAAAAATAAATGTGAGTTTTAAAATCAGTGTAAATGGGGGCTTGGAAGAACCAAACTGGGATAATTGATATCAGTCTCTCTTCTCTAGAATGGAAAAATCACATTCACAATGAGACTCACAAGATTCATAAACGGAAAGCTGAGGTGCTACATGTACATTCAAAAGCGTCAGATGACAGCAAGATAGGTTCTCATGCTGACTTCAATATGTATGGCTGCAAAGAGGGCATGTGGTTGCCAGACTGTCCAAATGAAGTGAAATAACCCTGTACATGTACTGATGAAAAAATGATTAAATAAATACATAATCGAGTACACACAAATTAAAGAAGGGGACAAGGGGCACAAGAAGGGGTGAATGTTCTTAAGAACGGGAGAAAACAAGGAAAGAATACAGCATTAACTGTTTATTTGTTTCTCTCTTCTTGAATCTGACAGGGCTTTTTGAAGAGAGCATGCAAAGCCCTTGTAGAGCGGAAGTATTCTTCAGCGGTCAAGATCATCATGGCCAACAATACTGATGGCAGAAGAAGAATACTAGTAAAACTCATCGCCCTTTGGGCGCAAAAAGAAATGGACAACTTTGCCAAGAAGAAAAACATGACTGTTACTGCCATGGTCAACAGACTAACTGCCGAAGGCTTCAGCTGGAAGAAGGCAATGGGAGAGTTTCAGACGAATCTGCCCATTCTTCATCTGATGCTCTCAACGACCCTGACCAGAAACAACCAAATGCATAAAGTACATGTACTGTTGTATGTACCGTATATGGTGTGCTTTATTATCCAAAAATAAAATGTTTAAATGTGCAGGGAAACCTGTAGTAACCAACCTGCCATAATGTTTTCCCTGGCAGTAGTCCGAGGAATTGTACGAGCGATGGGGCATTCGCCATCGTGTGTCTTCCCCATTTCACCTTCAGACCAACGGCCTTGACCAGCGGAGGAACCAGACACTAAAGACATCCATTGCCAAGTTGGTGAATCCCCACATACAGGTAAATTAAAACATCAAGGCCACTCAAGAGAACGACAAGAAAACCTATGCGAAGAGAAAGGGGAGAAATGTCAAGGTGTTCCAGCTGGAAGAAGGCATGCTTGTACGTCCTAAAAGAGGAACTACAGGAAGATTGAATGCAAGGGGAGCAAGCTGGAACCAAACTGGATCGGACCATACAGGTTAGTTCTGAAATGTATGAAGACATCGCAGAAGTTTTGGTCATCCATTATTTTCGTGAGCATCGAGTTATAGCGCCTCCAACGATTTAACCGTCGCGGCACAGAGTAGAAGCACGAGCCCTTCTGGCAAGCGGAGTGGGGCCAGACGCCGTACTCGCCCACCTCCAGACATCCTATGGGGAGCCATTGACGAGCGGGGAGTTACAGCGCAAGCTACTTGACCGTAAACAGCAGCGGGGAGAGACTGTACGTGAGTACTCTGTGACGCTACAGCGCCTGTTCCTTCGCCTGCAAAAGAAGGACTCCCAGTTGTATAAACAACCGGATATAATACTCAAGGAGCAGTTCCTCCTTATCATATTGTCTACTCTTAACAGTTAACCTGAAAATGATTCATGCTACTATACATTTGTAAATGTTGAGTTATAATTGCTGCATAAATTTCAAGAAATTTTACTTTATTTATGTGCAGTTTGACATCCAAGTTGAATACTTAAAACACCATCAACATCGTGCCAAACCTCTACACATTCTTCGTTGGCCTTTCGTCAACTGGAAAATCACAAGCCACAAAGATTGGAACTACCTCCGGCTTGCAATAACTGATCAAGGATAAGGAACTGATTTCCTTTCTGGTTGAACGGGCCACTCCAGCTGGCCTCTTCAAGAAGCTTGAAGAAAGATGTCTGTGATGCATTTTTCAAGTCACAAAACAAACAAAAGACAAAGAGCGGCCAAGCAGCGAAAACAGTGAAGCCATACAGATATGAAAGCATCCTGGAATTTCTACTGCCCTACTTTAAGCCCAGAGTTTATGTACAGTATTTGATTCACTACACATCTGTTTGGTCATATGAACCATTCCAAATCATAAGTTGTAACTCAGAAGATATACATAACTGTACGTAAAGCCCCTCCTCCGAGCTCTAAATGAAAGTGCTCTCTGGGACTTAGTCTATTTTGTTCACATTTCTCTCAGAGTTCACCATTTCGCTCCCGAAGTGGTAGGCCGTGTAGGCTCCGATAGGCAACCGCCTACAGTCACCGTGACTGACCCGCTAAGTTCCCCAGTTCACTCTCGTTGACCACCCTTGATGATGCATGCGTGCAAGCAAGCCCCAGCAATAGCTTTGAACACAGAGCCAGATTATGTGCACATCGTATGCTACTTGTCTCCTGAACACGCCCCGTATACCTAGTTGTTATCAGAGCTTCAAAGGTTCAAAGTTCCGGTCAAAGCTAGCAATACCTGTACCGTATGATATTCCAATAGAGCAGTGCCTCGTCGTGTCTATTGGTCTACAAGCAATGCTGTGTTGTGCCTCCGATCGCATTGACTTGCATGTTGTTAAGTATACCCCCGTATACTTCCCTGCGTTCTGAGTTACCATTGGTACCCCCGTACCACGTGCACCCCAATGGTATATGTGCGGCTATAGTGAGATGCGCTACGTTGGGTTTGCTACGCTGAGACCTACCGGCTCTCCAGTGTTAAACTGATAAAGGTTCCCACTGTATACAATCCCGTATACTGTGTCCATGTGCTTGATCATAGAGTCACATGTATAAGTCGTGTATACTAAGATAAGAATTACAAAGTATGAAATAAACCAACTCCAGTCATTGTCACGAAGTTATATATAATTGTTTGCGTGTCTGTAGTTGGGTCAAATCCTAATAGTTATGTACGCAACAATATCAAACATCATTGTGTCTTTCAGCATGATCTGGGACAACCAGAAAGATGCTTGTTTGATCGGTGAGGTCATCCTGGCCAGGCCTTCCCAGTTTAGGCAGGGCTGACACGAGCATGGAAAAGCTTGGTAGGAAGTTGCCGATGCCTTGAAGGCTTGCAATTTCAATGTTGATAAACGAGCTGTTGATAATAGAGTGAATAGAGTGTGGAAGAGAAAAACAGGCTGCTCATATCAAAAGCTTTGAAGCAAATATAGCGCAAAGATAGGAGCATTCAACCATTTACACTCCACATTTGTATGTTCAAGCTTACAGCACAGTTATGGAAAGGCAAGTTCAATTTGGACTGGATTTAGACAAGGACGTCTTTGAGTTGGCTATATATAACCCCCATAATTTTGGGGTCTTCTAGCCCTCCCCCCCCCCCCAAAAAAAAGCTCTTCTAGCCCCCCAAAATATTGGCTCTAGAACAGCGCCTGATACATGTATACACCTGGATCGGACCTTAAGGAGACAGGGTTTGCTATAAATTCGACCTTAGGGAGACACCGAACATTTAAGAGACATTTTGGTGTCTCCCTAATGATGCCCCCCCCCCCACTATCTACGCCCCTGGTATGACCACTGGCCTTAGGCCATACAAAAATTGTTGGTTTGGAGTAACGGAGGGTTGGAAAATAGGGTAGGGCGGATGGAATTTTTTTTTTTTTTATTTAATTTTTTTCTGTATTAAATGCTTTTTTTCCCTGCATATCACAGTATTTGACGAGTCAAATAAAGACAAGAAATGACATACATAACAACTTTAACCAGTCTGGTTTCCATCTTTTGCTCCTTTCAAGCGTTTAATCTGCATACAAATTTGAGATTTTTTCTTTTATTATTTTTTTTTCCTGATTGTTTAATTTTTTTATTCATTTTTTTGCAGTTTAAAATGTTTACGGTCGGGTCATATTTTTGGGTCGGGCGGGTTACGCCAATACAACAATTTTTTTTTATGGCCTTAGGATGTCTCAGTTGTAAATAACAGCCAGGAACTTCATTGGCACTCATGTTAGCTCATCACAACTGAATATAGCTGCAATTTTTTCGCATTTTGTTCCTCAGTGAAAATAATGCTTAATTCTCATTTAATAAAAAAAGCCTTAAAAACTATGAATTCTATAACTATAAATTCCTTATGATATTTCATAGTTGATGCTAACTCATTATGTCATAATACAATTTCTTTAATGAAATTTTCTTTGTTCTGTTTTCTAGACACACAATTGTTTGGCTTTTTAGTTCTTCTGAAACTTCTTCCATCATACAACACTCCTGGCAAGGGACGACTCACCAAGAATATGGAACTCTTCATTGCCTGGGATTGTATTTATACAATCTGGTCAAGTTTTGATTTTTTTTCTTCAAAACTTCAGGGAAGGGTAGGTGTAATGCAATAATCTTTTGATGATGCGCAACAGGTGCATTATCCTGCAGATCTGCTACAACCTGGACCAGTGTATTTTTTAACCCCAAGAAAGCTTGGCATTTTTGGAGTACATTGTGAGGGGGTGACGAAGCAGGTGAAGTACCTAGTACAGGAAGAGTCTGTGTTTATCTCAAAGGGTAGTAATGCCATAATCAGCTATCTCAACCATTTCTTTCATCAGCCCCATCTAAACCTCCAGCAACACCTTCAGCCTCAAGCAAATGAAGTTGCTTTGTTTAGGTTTTCAAGAGAGAATGCTAATGCAGACTTGGCTACAGAAACAGAAGCCTGAATCAAAGCATAAAGGTCATAGTCAACGATACTGTCTTGAATATGAAGAAGACAGACAGGTCATCTGAGAAACATGTTGTCTTCACAGTCCGATATCAGCATGGAGATAACATAAAGACGACTTATCTGAAGATAAAAACGATCAAAGATGGCAAAGCAGAGACTGTACAACACTGTGCGGTGTGTTTAAAGACTACATGATGAGGCAAAAATTAGGCTCATGGTAGGGCCTATCAATTCTGCCCTATTCAGACCACACACATCGCGTCCCCTTGCTGTGTGTACTCATGCAAACAACTTTGGCACAAGTTCATTTCCATTGATAACGTTAAAATTAAATGAATATTCAGATTGGTTGAAAACTAATAAATAAATATTTTGATATTATTAAAATGATGATTAATTAACAAGTTAAATTAAAAGCCTTGAATTTACACTAAACACTAAAAACGAAAATTGTTCCATTTGGGATCTACAACTTCCCAAGAAAAACATTAATTAAAGTTTGATTGTGATTTATCTTATCTTTATCTATCTCAGCAGATGGCCATTAATGACATTGATGAAGTTAGCGATGATGCGTCTTCATCACCACTCAATGCAGATCTACCCCAAGATTCACAGATTGTAAAGATAGATGCTTTGAAGGCACAGTCATCCATCCTTAGGCAGTATGAACAACGGGGTACCAGTCATCCATCCTGAGGCAGTATGAACAATGGGGTACCAGTCATCTATCCTGAGACAGTATGAACAACGGGGTACCAGTCATCCATCCTGAGGCAGTATGAACAACGGGGTACCAGTCATCCATCCTGAGGCAGTATAAACAACGGGGTACCAGTCATCCATCCTTAGGCAGTATGAACAACGGGGTACCAGTCATCCATCCTGAGGCAGTATGAACAATGGGGTACCAGTCATCCATCCTGAGGCAGTATGAACAACGGGGTACCAGTCATCCATCCTGAGGCAGTATGAACAATGGGGTACCAGTCATCCATCCTTAGGCAGTATGAACAACGGGGTACCATACCAGTCATCATCATCAAGATCTCCAAAAATAAAGGGTGCACAAAAAGAAACTTCCCATACAGGCACTAAATCAATTTTTTCAGGGAAAGAACTTCACAGCGGAACAGATGTCTGGCACGAATTCCTTTATGCAATAGTTTATTTTACTGTTCAAATCTTTAGGAGTAACAAGTGGAAAGAATAAAGCAGTTTCCATTTGCTAAAGTGGTTAATATTAACAATGAATGTGCCAGCATTCTGAACGTCGATACATTGATGCAACAAGATGCGGCAGAATTTATGTCATCCCAAATTGTGCATGATGTTATGGATGTTGCCGGATAAAATGCAACAATTCACATCCGCAGAGTGAATCAGTGCTTGAAATGCAAAACATAACCGGACATTTGGTATTACCTATTGCAATCATCGGTAACAATGTGAGAGATTCTTGTTACCAGTACTTCCAAAATGATTGTCTTTAAGGTTTACATTGCGAAACTTGCAAGGATGAGCAGGCAATAAAGAAAACTACAGTTAAGATTTGTCACACACCAGACATCATTATCCTTCAATTGCTCAGATTTGAAGTGCATAAGAACACAATTTAAAAAGTCGCAAGACCAGTCCACGCAAACGAGTTGATTGACTTCACATACTATCAAGCAAACAATCAAGAAAAAGCTTCTTACCGTTTAGTTTCAGTTGTCTTGCACTATGGGAACACTGTAGAAAGTGGTCACTGCGCAACATTTGTCGTGGATAGTTCAAACAAAATATACTTGCAATTAAACGATGATAAGGTGAGACAGGTAACCAAGCAACGATTCATTGAGGCGGTAAGTCGATGTGGATTTTACTCATATACAGAAAAACAGATGATCTGGGTGATTTCCAAGAAAAAGAAAGTGACCACAGTAGTTACGACAATGATGAGTCAGATCACAGTAAGCATCCATAAATTATAAATGACTAAGTATCTGACACCAAGTCTGACGACATTCGGTTTACATTGCCTACATACTGCATGGGAAATACAAGCAATGATATACATGCAAGTACTCAGCCGCAACCAAAAGCTAAGGCAAGCAGTAGGTGCCGTGTTTGTGTCAAAGGTGGAAGCTGACTTTGTTCACAATATTTGGGCATACATAGATGACAGCATCTTCCATAAAGTCACACTTAAATGCAAACACGCCAATGAGACATTGAACTTTTTAAACTTAACAATGACTGATTATAACCCCAGTGAAAGCCTTGAAAAATGTTTCCTTTAAGTTGATCCTCATTACCAGAAGGGATGGGTTAGTAACTTTTTCTGCATGTGAATGATTGTGGGTGGCTGTGCCAGTTCATTGCAAACAGTGCTATGTGCACAGGGAACACCAACTTCACCGAGTTGATAAGGGCTGTAGACCCCTCAAGGAAGGTATACTTCATATGCGACATGCCACATTTACTGAAGACTACTCGAAACAATCTGGAGAACTCGGGCTGACACAACAAAACAAGAAACAGGTTCCTTGTATTTTTTATAAGTTAGTTTTGATTTTTTTTGCCTTTATTTACATGTAGGCATTTCTTACATGTTTATTCCATTGTGTGTAGTTTTAATAGATTTGTGACCATTTTTACTGACCACCCCTTAGGCTCTTATCTCTATCCCTGAATCCCACATTCCATTCTACCAGGCCTGGGTGGCAGTTCCCATAGTAACAGCTCTTTCTCCTGACCACATGTTCCCCTGAGGCAATAGTTTCCACCCCACAAGAACCCTGCCTGTGCTTGGCCACAGTTTCCTTATCTTGACCATTATATTGTTACTATACTACACCTTACTGAGAACATGTGTATATAATGTGTGCATTTCCTCCATAAGTGTATCCACATACCCAATTTCTACCTCAAAGTAGGCCTACATTCTATAAGAAACCAGTTAATGAACATTTGCTTTAAATGCGGATGGATTTGACCCCTTCAATCACCAGATGATGCAATACATGTGTCCAGTGTTGCTGAAATACCTCAACTTCAGCGGGAGAACAAGGGACAAGATTGGAAAGATGCTGCTCTCATCCATTATGCCAGGTAAACATTGAATTCTTATTATCTGACTAAGCATTCATGGTCGTTGATTAGTCAGATCCCTAGAATCAGTGATGCATAAAATGCAATGATATTGACAGCCTCCTTTGACAAGGTTGAGGCCATCATAAAGTCATGGTTTAAACACGCTGCGGACAGAAATGGAGGGAGGCAGAGGAGGGGGATTAATGAATTTACATGGGCGTCTGTCAGGAATCCTGATATTCTAAGACATTCTAAAGTAATTACATGTGGCTGTCGAGTAAATCATCTCAGTAATATGTACATAAGCAATATACACTAATGACACGTCATGCGTATAAAAGCTTGTTCATATAACTAATCGCAATTTTAAAACTTGTTGTCATTAATATAGGTCCCAGTGGGCCAACAGATATGAATCCATACATGACCCCATTAATTGATGAGCTTGAGGAATTATAGACTCAGGAGTTCCTTGCTTTGATGGCAGCACGGAGGCCAATTTTACGCTGAAGGCGCGGGTTGTAATGGGGGTATTCGACAACCAAGGTGCATGCTGCTGCTCCGATTCATGTCCAAGGACAGACCGGTTTGGGAGTACAGAGCTTCGCTCAGCACCGCTAGCTACGTGTAAAGAGGTGCAATTGGACATGGGCAGACAGGTTGATAAACTCAACAACAGAGCCTTGGATGGCGCAACTGCCTGTGTGCAGAAGAAAGCCAAGACAGCAGCATCGAGGCATGAAAAGGTTACTGGGAAGAAAGGCGTAGAGGAACTGGCCAGGCTGTCATACTACTCCAATATTAACATCCCAATTGAGCTGATGCACACCATTCAAGTGAGTTCGTTTATTTGTAATTTGAGTAATTTTATGAGTAATTTGTGTGATGTTGACAGTCTGATGTTTTATGGTGTATTTGAGTGTGTTTGTCTGGGAAGCAGTGACATATGTTAATGAAGTGTCAGACAAATTTGTCAGACTGCAAAGTTTATCATCGGACAATAAAGGCCAGAATGCTTCCGATATAGAATGTGCAGCATTCATGCAGATTATACCATAATTCACTTCTACTTTTTACCATTATTAATTTATATTTGTACCTATTTACTAATTATCTTCACAGGTGGTCATGAAAAAGTTTTGTCGGCCTCTTGACTGAGAGAGATGACAATGAGAAACTACACAAAGCAGGGGCTGCTGCCCTGGAAAAACCAGTTGATCCCAGAGCTGGTGGATATGGACCTTAGAATCTGACCAAGGAGGAGAAAGTTGTGGCAGACAACAGACAAATGGGGCTCAATGTACAAGATGATAATTCCAATCATGGAGCAGGAAAGAGCAATCGGAAGAGGATTGAAAAGTTGATTATCTGCTCCTCACAAGGCAAGACAAAGAGAAGGGACTTTACAGAAAATATGGAAGAAGTTCAGAGACAAGCAAAAGGACCTGAAAAGGCCAATGTGAAAAAGTTGCCAAAGCAATTCAGGGCAATAATAGACCTGTTTTTCCTCTGTTTGGGGGGACTTAGAAATTTTTTAGAACGCAGACCTGGTTTCTTCTTGTTCTTTGGACTAAATTCTGGGTTCATAAAACAGTCCAAGTATATCCATAATCCAATTTAAAATTTGGTAACAATGTTGTAGATATGTTTTGTTAGTCTCAACATGTACAAATATACATCATGTCAAACATTATCTTCTGTTTAGCCCACATCTAGTTACAGGCAGTGTAGCCAATAACTTGTTTTATTTCTTTAGATCATATACCATGACTTCACAACTTAACACATACCACTTCATTTATTTGGTTAAGGTATAATATTGTTTAAAAGTGACAATGACCTTCTTTCAAAATGGAAACGAAAGAGGACGACCTTATACTCTTTGCCGATGAGGAGGACCTTCCGTGCGGCCAGCGCCAAAGCCCGTGCCTGTTCTCTCTGTATCCACACCCAAAAAGAAAAGACAAGCACATTCAGCTTTCCCTCCCGCTTTGGCCTTGGTCTGTAGGGCTAGGGTCAAAATTGTCCGCTTGGCTGGCCTGAGGAATCGGGTCCAGAGACAGGCGGATAATCTTAAGGGAAACCTTGATCGTGGTGAAGCGCCTAACTGGTGCAAGGTCAACAAGAAAATACCAACCCTGCCTTTCGGCATTACTTGCTCGTCCGAGATGGTCATCTCTTGGAAAAAGAAGACGGCAAGTTTGGGCGATAGAGCTGGGGGAGTTGATCTTGGGCCAGTATCAGTCCAGGCTAGCTGCGATCGAGGTTGAACTTCGAGAAGCCAAAGAAGCGGGGGCAAAGCTGGTTGTTGCAAACTTGAAGGAGGAGGGAGAACGGCGCCAGGCTTTGCAGGTCCTTCATATCATCACCATGTCGGCGGAGCAGAGGGCCGGTCTTCTCCCACATGCATCGAAGCCCAGGGGTGCCAGACGTTGATGACTACCAGAGGCCTTCATAAACCAACAGCTCTTTTAAGATTCTTTTCGTGTCTGTTTAAAGTATATTCTAGGCATGTTTGTTTCTGTTTATTTTGTTACGGGCCTACTGGTTTGACAATTAAAACACATTTGATTTTGAGGCCTTTCTTATATCTTCACATTTTCTACTTTCTACTCAGCACGCACTCTAAGGCTGTGCCAGGTTAAACGTTTAAACGTTTAAACGTGTACAAAGGCACTACACGTTCAGTATTTTAGTAAACGTTTAAACGACAAAAAAAATCCATTGTGTTTTTGTTTGCATTTGTCCCTCTATTTGTCAATGTAATACACTGTACAATAAAGTATTGTTCACGACACTCAACTCCGATTACCAAGTGGCCAAAACTTTTTTTATTTCCAGCAGAAAACACCTCAAAGAATATAACAATAAACTACAGTGATAGCCGGCATAATATTCATCAACCTCCGAATATGTTTACTTTGCTTTCCTTGGTTGGTACCCACAGTATATTCAACACATGAATTAACAACCTATCAAACAAACGGGACCAGCGGCTTTCAGGCAACCACGTGCGTGCGTGTGAACTTTCAGTAGCTGTCACAAAATGCAGTGTCAACCAATAGCATTGATCATGATAGCCAATCGAGGATCATTATTGGATGAAGCTATAAACCACCAGCCCTTTACTCCGAAAGAAATTCACGATCTCAACCCCCCTCCTATTATGTCTCCACCTATTATGTCTCCAACTCCTGAACTGTCTCCAGCTGTGTCAACATCATAATTGGCAGGTCTTTTGTTAAGCTGGGTTCAGATTTCTGGGTCAAGAAAAAAACACCATGAACGTCTTTTGTCGGCAAAATGGGCCAAACAACAAAGGGATGTATATCTTATCTATGTTCTGTTCTGATCGGAGCAGAATAAAGGCTGAAGGAAAATCTCCAGTTACGTTGACCTTAATTTGCCTATTGGCAGGCATGCGCACATCATACCATTTTGTTTGTTACTGCCCAGTAACTGTGGTTGGAAAGTCAACTCATTTTAATACTTTCGGGTCAGGATTTCATGAGTGGCATCTTGGGAAAATTGAAATACTTTTGTTCCTCTTGTAAAGTATAAGGGTCGGAGAGTCACATCGCTGACGTGACGCCACCTTTCGTGATTTGGGGTTCACGATTAAATAAAATACTCCCCCAACAAGAATGGAATAAAATGTCTTTGATTTTCTGGATCTTAAATTTACCTGCCGCAGACCAACGTTTAAACGTTTAAACGTGTGAAAAAGTTTGGTTTAAACGGTTAGTAAATTAAACGTAGATGCACACCCTTAACGCACTCACACTCGGTATTTCTTGCCCACTATTTTCCCGGTGTTGGTAATCCAGATTACCGACAAATGCCTTGTTTCCACTTTATTTGTGTGTGTGTCACCCACAATTGACCTTCGTCCAGGGTAGACCGGAGGTGCGGAATGAGTCAGGCCATGTTGCAGGTCAAAGCAAGGAACTGTGGGAATTTTTTTCGTGATTTTATTAAGCAAGATGGGGCCCGTAACAAAAGCAGACTTGGTCAGATTGCTGTCAATTTTCATGTTGATTTACATTCAACACAGCAAACATTCCGATGAGAATCACTCAAGAAGATAAACAGATTGCCGTAGAAGAATGTTGAGAATCCTACAAAATGCTTATCATGACCTGGATGTTAACAGATGGCACCGTAAAAGAACACGTATGGTTGTGATGATGACTTTAACTTTGACTCTATTTCTATTCAACCTCGCGTATTGTTGATCCCGACCTACGCCAAATGCCCCAATACCATACCTGCTGGGAAGAATTTGCTTTGCCCCATTTTACTGATCGGGAGTGGCTGAGAAATTTCAGAATGAAAAGGGCTAGCTTTGAGCAACTATGCAGTGAACTTCAACCAGCACTACTAGTCGTAGTAGAGACAAATTGCCGCAAATGATGGCAAAAAAAAGACGAAACTGGAAGCATGATGAAACACACGGGCTTCTCCAGATATGGGGTGATAGGAAACATCAGTCCGGATTCAAGGGGATGAAATACAACTCTAGAGTCTCGGCTGCTATCACAACGCAATTTGTCAAACGTTTCCCCGGCGTGAAAGATCGAGTTGAATACTTGAGAAAAAAATACCGCGCAGCCAAGCGGGAAAACAATAAATCGGGACGTGGGAGAGTGTCTTATTAATAATAAGACATTAATTCATTGTTGCGCTAGCCATTTCATACACAATGCTGCCAAAAATATCCAGGAAATAATCTGAACAATTTCCATGAAGCAATGAACTGGTTAGGATTATTGCTTCAATCAACTCATTTGAAAGAAATTGAGGCATTTTTACATTCACTCACAATATAAACACATTGCAATTCCACAAACGACCTTTTCATGATCTAAAAGATAAAATCAAATAAGAGCTTGAAGAAGATCAACTCGGAGTTAGACGAGACCGTGAAGGAGGATAATGGAAGAGAAGTCCAACAAGAGTCTAGAGTACTTGGGAAAACTGTCCTCCCAGACCCTGAGAGGCTGCTTTGAGCGTGCTACCGGGCTGTCATGAACGAGGTTGTATTGCCCATCGTTGCAGATAATGTACTCCCCCCAGCACAGGCGGATGGGAAACTGGAAAAGAGTTTGCAGTGCAACTACGGGAAACAGAAAAGAGTGAAGCTGGGAACCAACCAGTGACAGTTGAGAACCTACAAGCCCTGGCTGACAAACAACCACAACCATTTCCAGAAGGTATGAGACTTGCGCAATGCAAAATGGACTTCCAAATTATGTCTTCCAACTTCTAACATGCCATGACAAGAACTGTCCTCATCCTGTATGTGTTACAAAGAAGGAAGATGTTTTATGGTTTGACAGTGGGAATCCATTATCCTATGTACCTGTACCAGTTGCAGATATTGATCAAGCATGGGGCAGAGTTTGCAACATTTGCAGTGAGCATTGCAATGACCATTACATACAGTATCCAGATCAGGGTTGTTTGATTTGAATCACTCGATTTAAATCATTGATTTAAATCGTGATTTAAATCAATGGAAAAGAATATAAAAAATCGCTCATAAAAATCAATCATGATTTTTTTCATTATTTCATGCTTTTTTTAATGAAAATCAGAATATCTTACTGAAAGAACACTTGCATTAACTTTTGGCTTAGTTTTTCCACTATAACAGGGTGTCTTAAAACAGTTTATGTTGTGTTTTTACAATGAAATTTTACTGTATAAAATATGTATGAAAAATGAGGCAGTATCCTGAAGCAAAGTACAATGTATGTGTACAGCATTACTTGTAATTTACAAGTATCTATTCAAAGAATAGAATTACACAGTAAAATAATACGTACATGTATGCAACTGCAAAGAATTAAGTTTTGTTTGTGTACATCACTACATCTTGACTTTGCACAATACTGCCATTATTAGCTCTAATACACATACTGAGATGCAAATGGACCACTGGTACGTACATGTATGTACAAGCCATGAAACATCTTTGAATGTGGTCTTAAACATTCCATCAGCAAGGAAGCAATAGAGTATGCCTGTAGTGACACTGACAGTCGGTAACATTTTCTGTTTTTTGTTGCTTTGGATTTTTTGCTACATTTTAATGACCACAATGCCCAAGCGAAAAGAAGATGCAATTTGGCATCATTTATGGGTTTTTTTAAGCAAAATGTTATGATAGTAAAATGTTATTACGTAAAAACAATTAAGATTTTAATTTAAAAAAAAAATAATTGATTTAAATTAAAAAAAATCTGATTTAAATCAAATAAATTATAATGATTATTTTTTTAAATCATTTGATTTTTATCAACCCTGATCCAGATAATTTGACAGGTACCAAGTGTAGAACTCCACAAGATGTCACTGCAAATGCATTTCACAGGGGCTTGGAAAGACCAAATGGTGAATTGCAAGAGGAGAGACTTACAGATTTTAGCTAAAGAATACTGTATCTGTTACCTGGGGAGGATTCATTCAACCAAGAATGAATACAGGAATGTTTACGAAACTAAAATGAGCAAAAAACCTGAGCTTAAATCCACCTCCCATTTCACACCCCAAAAGTTATCTTTTATTAAAAAAAGGTACCATTAGTGTGGACAGACCCAGGTCCATAATGTTTGTGTGAGTAACATGATGCGGATCCACTGCTTTCTGAAAATTATCCATCCTCCATTTTCAAACCTCTGTATCTTCATGTACACATATAAGATTTGCACTGTCAGAGAATTTAATTGTGAAGAACATTTTTATTTTGCATAAAAAACTTTCTTCACAAAGTAAAACACATTTGTAAATTCAGTTGTTTATTTCTGCCAGCTACACACAGGAAATTCAGCACCACAGGATATTGCACGTGGATTAATAGCAGCGTGTTAATTAAGGGTTAAATACAGAAGAAGAGAGTTCATGCAGCATCTCAGGTTCCTGACAAACAGATACAAAGTGGGAAAAGCACAATGATCCATATTTAATTTGGTTGGATGCATCACACCAGGGCGGAATCCCATGCTGGTATGGAACGAGATACATTAATATGTCTACCAATAGTACCTTTTAATGTGTTTATTCTCCAGTCAGTCTTTGATTAAAATAACCTTGTGGTAAATTCAATAAAGGGCTAGTAAAACTTGCTGGGGGCTAGTAAAAAACTCAATTAACTAGCCCGGTGGGCTAGTTAAAAAAAAAACTTAAGTACGAGGCCTGTCAGTACCTGCAGACACAGATCTTTGGCCTAGATCTGCAGGGTATCAAACTTCCACCAAGAATCCGGGAACTTACTGCAACAATACAGACCAGTTCAGAGAATCAGGAGCAGTTGTAAAAAGGCCTGCGGGAACACAATTTTGGCAGGGGGTGCTGTGATTTGTAGCATAATCTCTGTGCATAAAGCCAATTTTGCGTGGGGTATGCTGAAATGCCCCTATAGAGCTCCGAAGACAGCCTTAAATAAGATGTTGTGGTGCAATCTTGGGCATTTTCGGGAAATTTACCAGTGATCTCCAACTTTAAAAAGGAAAGGTTGGTGAGACTGTGGTTGAGGAATAATGCGAGTGAGGAGCGCGAAGCCCTTAATTACGGCGTGGGGAGAAAATTTTGAGTTGACAATTCTGGACAAATGTCACTAAAGAATGATTATGGCCAGAAGTATGAATCGGTAGCTGTGAAAGATTACTGCACTAAAACTGGTTATGTAGTGAACAGTTGTGGAATCCATGTTTGTCAGGAAACCCCTTATTTGGGTTGTTCTCCACATGGCCTTGTAGATGATGCTGGGATTATTGAAGTAAAATGTCCTTACACAGGTAAAGACAGTGAAGCAACGCCAAGTATCATGCCACCGATCACACGGTGCACGAGGCATGAACGTACGTGTGCCAATGGTTGTTGGCCGAAGTTTCCATCGATCTTTTGGGCTTCAAACACCCGAAATAATAAGCTGTTGTTCAGATACCAGCGCATTGCAAGTGGAAAAATACACATAATTCAAGATCGTGGAATAAATACAGGTCCTTGTTAAAAAACATATTGTGCGTATTGGGGCTGCAAAAGTGAGAATCGGCAGATATTTTTGCGTATCGGCAATTATTTTCGCGTATCGGCCCCGATACACAAGTTTGTACGTGGGGAGAACCCTGCACCTGACGTCTAACTTGAAAATCACGATTTATAATTTCCCATCCCTAAAATGATTGTTATTGTTAATCGGCGATTTGTGGCATAATGACTCACCAGGCTAGGGTTACGATCATCGCAACTAAGAAAGAACCAGCACATAACAAGGAAGAAATGACCTACCTGTCTGCAGCACCATACATCATGTACATGTACTTACCTTACTCCTTAGCCCAGGCATGGAGGAAGGGACCAGGCTAGCAAAAAGTCAAAACCCACCGAGTTGCTGTAGAAGTGGAGCTTACTCTTTGCATCTTGGAAGTACACATTACAAGCTAATTAATAGCACTCAATGCACTCCATGTATGCTGGTATGTCATCAGGCCCACGTTGCACATTCAAACTGAAGGAATACTTTGTTGTCACAAGGTTCATGTATACTGTATGTTGTTGCGTTCATGACCTCCACAAGTCCGTTGTCCGTGCATGTGATGCGTGGCAGCCTGGGCCACAACCATTCGATCATTCCTGAGACTGGTCATCATCAGTCACCAACTATCAACATTCATGACATGGCCATAGACTTCCGGGAGGTGAATAAACGCAACCTGGAAATACATGTTTGCACCTAGAACGACTGTCCAGAACATTTAGGAACATTAAAACTTCAGCAACATCGGCAACGCAACACCTAAAGCCCACCGCACACTATACGATCCGACATCCCGACTAGGATCCGACTGGTTTTTGGAAGGATCGCAAAGCATTCTGGGAGTCTTAACCGTGATTGTTCCCAGTCGCAGACCCACTCTGATGGCCAGTCGGCAAGATTCGACTGTCGAATCACGGTTAAGACTCCCAGAATGCTTTGCGATCCTTCCAAAAACCAGTCGGATCGTAGTCGGATCGTATAGTGTGCGGTGGGCTTAACTTGTTTACTTCCACACTCCAAAGCAAATGAACACGCGTTGAGTCAACATGTGAGATATTATACAGTACGTATATGAATTCCATTGTGGAGTCTGGGTACCTGCTCCAGGGACACAGTGCACCATACTATGTCCCCATCCCAACAGAGGGCGGCAAACACTCAGACCAGTAAATAATTTCTCATAGGCTCCCATCAAAATGACCAATTTCAAACAATTATTACAAATACTCACACGTTTCTCAGGCAATCAAGCCATAAACAAAAATGAAGCTGATAACTTCCTTTTAAATTTTCTTCACAATTTTCTATAGGGCAACCAATGACTGTTTGAGAAAAGACCATCCAAAGAAAAATGACCCTAAAAACTGCCCAATTGACTGGTGTCAGACTCAAAAATGTACCCCTCCTTTACATAGCACAAATAGAGCTACTTTAGGACCTTATTTCATCCAAACAGCTGAAAGGTGAAAGTCCAAACTCTGTTGACCAGGCTCCATCCATTGTTTTCTTTACAAGACTTCCCATGTATGGCCCAGCAAATGCTTTTATAAAAAAAGATTGAAAAGAATATGAATGAGCTCTGCAGACTGATTTGGACCTATTCACTGGTCTGCATCTGTCATGATTATATTCACTGTACATTGTTCATTGTCTTAATAAGCCTGGTGGTATCTAGAGGTTTTAATTCTAACATTTTACGAGGATTTCATCATACTTTTTTGAAGCATAAATAGGCACATTTTATAAGTAATACTTTATATTAAGAACCAATAAACTTTTCTCACTTTCTTGCAATTTCTGAATTGTGGGAGGGGGAGGTGTTAGGGGTGTGTGTGGGGAGGGGGGTTGATGGGGCTCTTACTACATGTACATCTCTCATACATGGGTGGTGGCATTTCCCTGCCAATCCTGGTGGGGGTGGGGCCAAGTTTCCCCCTCCCCTGATAATTTATGAATTAGGAGAATGTCAATGGCAATGTCCCACTGATCAATTACACTGTTTTGCTTGATGCAATCTTCATACATGAGTTTCCCTGAAAACATGCATTTTGAGAAATACATGATCAAAGTGAATGTTCTACCTACCAAACAACAACAACCACCAATAAAAGTAAACAAAACAAAATAAACAGCACAACGAAGATGGTCATGGTAATTTCTTAAAATAAAACACACAATTTCTTTCAGTACATGATGGACAGGTTTCTTTATTTCTTAAAAACTGAAAACACTTGTGGTATAAAGGTCCCCCAAAGACCAACAATATAAGTTGCTGGTTCTTTGTATTAACCACTCAGAGGTGGGGGTATCATCAGGAACCACCTGACTCATTGTTGCCTTCTTTCAAGTATTTCAACTTACACTAACTAGACCATTACCCTATTGCATGACATCACCAGTGGTGCAGACTCTTTATGCATCAAGGCCTCCACAATCAAGTGTCAATTTACAGAGAGACATGGATGTAGAGTGCCTCAAGAATGAAAGAAATTGATAGGAGAATGGAAAAAAGCCCAAATTACATGAGAGAGGCAATTGGTATAAAAGAGGTCAGCTGCCAAAAACATTCACTACGGAGTGATGTCATGGATCTTTGACTCTGTGACCAAGACATTGTGGGAGGATTTCTAGCAATCTTTCAAGATCAACAGGAATCTTCTGTTTGAAATTCTAAAAGAAAAACAGCAAGAAAAGAGAACAAATGTACAGGGACCAGGGGTGAAGTTGTCATGAAAGCTCAGCATTTGACAATACCATGGAGTATTTGTAAGATGTGCAGATCGTACCATTTCAAAAGCTATTACAAACTTGTCAACTGAAGACATGTTTAATAATCACAGTTTCTTGACAGCTGTGAGCAAAATCATGCAATGTCACTTCAACTTTACATTTTGTGCTGGAACAAATATGCAAGAACAATAACCAAGATTTGTGGTCATTTATAAGATTCATGTATGACTCGGAAAGAAAAAAATACAACAACACTTCTGCTTTCAACTATATTAAAGTGACTAACATCTAATGGCTAGTACTTAATTTGTAACATCTAACAACTGTATTTCATAACAGTTTGCCATTCATGTGCTGTTAGGATGCTCATAGAATTCAATACAAATCAATGAAATATAGAAAATAACTTCAACATGAGAATTCTCATCAGAGTTTCACAGATTTCTTCAGTTTGCTCTAAAATGTGAGCACCTCCTGCAGTTCAGTAAATGAATGAATGTTACATATTATGTGTGACAGGACTTCATACAATGTGAATGAAATGTAACCAGGATTCATAAACCTATCCAACTTTTGCAAAATAAATTATTAGGTTAACTTTATGTAATAATTGCATGAGATCACATTATTTTGCGTAATATTTTACTATCTTTGTTTCCATTAACTGTAAAAGAAGGAATGGCTAGTTCTTAATTTGTAACATCTAACAACTGTATTTCATAACAGTTTGCCATTCATGTGCTGTTGGGATGCTCATAGAATTCAATACAAATCAATGGAATATAGAAAATAACTTCAACATGAGAATTCTCATCAGAGTTTGACAGATTTCTTCAGTTTGCTCTAAAATGTAAAAGGGAATGTGCAAATCTATCAAAACAAATTATTAGGTTTACCTATTACTTATGCAATTCCCTTAATGTTGCATGACATCACATTTTGCTCAATATTTTACTATCTTTGTTTCCATTAACTGTAAAAGAAGGAATGTGCAGATCAAAGTGGACCTGTAGCAACTCAAAAGGAAATGCTTGACAGAATGAATTGCCATATGCTCCACTCCACTGTTGATGCTCACAGCTCTAGTCCACAAGTTGTTGTTGAGGATACCATGATTATCTCTGTAGTTCTGTACACACTGATGGCTTTTCACATGTATCATTCATCAGGATGTTTCACTGCATGTCATTTATCAATGAATGCTGCATGGTAGCAGTATCACTCTCCTACTGGTTGGCTTTACTGTGTGTCTGTACAGCTTCTGCAATGTAGTGAAGTTCAATGGTAACACTGATGTGTGTTCACTTCATCTCAATAATCTCAATGGATTTTCAGGACTCCTGCACCTTGACCCATGCAGTACAGTTGTGCCTTCTTCATCAGGATGTTAGTTAGGCACTTATACCAGTCTTGAAGAGAATCAGTGACATTGTTGAAATCTGATATCTTGGCAGATCTCTGACTGATGAGAAGAAACACATCACAAGCTCAGTACCTGGCACATATTCACTGATGTCTTGGAGAGAGTGAAAGTGATGATGATGAGGGTGCAGGCTGAGGATGTCTGTTCCACTCATGTTGGATGTCAGTTGTCATAACTGCACATGTTGATTCATACATCAACTCTTCAGGCAATGACAGTTCTGATACTGTGTTCAAGGTGTCTCTTGCTTAACATTCAAGCTGCATGTTGATCTTTCCAAGAGCTCTGGAGAACATTCTCAGGTATTTCAGCAGTGTGGAGCATTTTGCAGTGGCAGTGGAACATTTTGACGAAACATTAATTTGTATGTCTGGGCTGCTGTATCATTACAAATGTCATAACATCAGCAGTGTAGTAAACAGCTGCTAAAGAATGCATGTAAATTGTATAGTTTGCAAACCTACACTCAGTAAATCAAATAATTTGTTTTAGTCTGCACAATCCAGAAACCCAAATCATCTATCAAAACAATGCAACATTATAAATCTGCAGAGTTCAGGTGCAAAAATTGGTATCAAGTCTTTGTTTACTTGTTATTTCTCTGGACAAGTTATACAAATAGTTTGCTATAAACTGATTAAAAACATTTAAAAATTCACAAATTTAAAGTTTTCAAACATTTACCAATATTCACTAGCTGAATATGAACTGAGTATGGGTCATAACCTGAACCGTCAGCTGAGGTTTGAAGCCCCAGTGACACCCTGAAGTTGGGTCATTCCAGGGTTCAGGTGCTAACACCAACTACCTGTTAAATATTTGTAGTCTCTAAATAAATGTTCTGTTTTAAAAATGAAAATTAAAGAAAGCACTGCTTAATTTAAAAGCACATGGATCAATCCACAATCCGCTAGATTTGTTTTTAAATTTGCCATAAGTCTAAACACAATCCTATAAAATAGCATCTTTACTACATTGTAATGTCTTAATGTGGTTGAAAGCAGAAGTGTAAGATCTGAGGATGTAAACCATAACACTGGTGAACACTTGTTACACTGATGTGAAGATACTTACCTGGTATTTCATTGTGGCATTGAGTAGTGACATTGCAATCATTTACCCAGTGTCTGAACAAATGATGTCAATTCCTGTATAATGACTACATAATAATAATAAAAACATTCAGAAAGACATGTATGCAAATTGAGTACATATTACATGTATGTATGAACATCAGCAGAATCACACCTTTCCTGCACACTAAACATAGTACTGTCAAAATACTGAGCTTGCATTCTACAGATTACAAAATGGTGGTTTGGGTTGGGATTGTAGGAAAGGAGGAAAATGAAGGATTATGTGCACAAGCTGTGCTCGATCATCAATAAAAACATCATGAGTGTGATGGTCAGCCAAAACCATTGGCAAAGACAGAAGAGCTATGAGGCTTAGCTACATCCAAGGTGATGTACTGCACAAAGTGTGGTTACAACAAATAGAAGATGCAGTACTGTATAGTGAAATAGCTCACAAGGGCAAGAGGCAGGGAAGATGCAAAGTATCTTGATCTATCTTGAATTGGCAAACTAAATGTGAACTTAGAAAAAGATAAATGTAAGAAAACAAAACTTTATCATAAAACAAAAGAATGACAAGGTGAAGGAACTTAGATACAAGAACAGATGCCTGATATAAAGAAACAAACAAAATGCATGTAAACCAAAAGCAGTGCCCAGCACCTTCACCAAGCAGAAAAGACACTGCTACAAATGAGAAAACACATCATCTATCAGGGTCAAATGAAGGACAACATTCTACCACCAGCTTACAAAGAGAAGGCAGTTTGTTTGTCTGTTTCCAAATTTTCTTGTAGGCCCACCAGTCAAGATGACCTCCCCTGGTTTAATGTTAACATTCTGGGGGATTGATTGACAAGGTATGCACCCAAATACCTTGTCAGTGAGTGGTTTTGAGCCGATGTAGTGACAAAGCCAGGTTGTACTCTGCCAAGAATGATCTCAACCTTGTCAGATTTACATCAGTTTCACAATGGTAGCGGAATGATGTGCATGTTGTAGTGCTTCATGTCGGCACAAATGATTTATCTTCATCCTCCTTTGACCAGAACTTTAAGAACTTTACTAGATTGCTGCACTAGGCACTGGAAACCTTTCCTGTTGACCAAATTATCTTGAATAGCATCTTGAACAGATGATAATGTGTAATCATTATCATCATTATGGGTAATTTCTAGCATGCAATTAAGGCTTGCCTTTTTTACTTAATGTTATGATTAATGATGTTTTCTATAAATGTGTGTATTATTAATTGTTCTTATTTTTATATTTTACATATAATTCTTTATTGTGTAATTATTATTATAATTTAATGTTTGAATTGTGCTGCTGAATATTTATTATAGAAATGGAGCTTTAGAAAAGTAATAAATGTTAAAATGTTGATTTTGAAGACCTCAACGAGATGGCTACAATACACAACAGGTCTGTGCCCAAGCTGTGTAAGCAGCATGGCTGCATATTCAATGATCTTACTGATGATTTCCAGTCAGCAGATGTCTTTGCGTTTGATGGTCTTCATCTTAATGAAGAGATCAATCAGAGGATGTCAGAAGCCATTAAGAAGAAGGTGACAGAGTTGCTTGTCAGAATTGTGCCATGCACAACCCCTTCTGCTGTGCCCTATATCACAAGGGAATTGCAGCTGCTGGTGAGAAAGCCAAAAGTGAAAAAGAGAAAAGCCCTATCTCCACCTCTGCACCCACCACTATCAGGGAAGCAACCGCCATCTGCTCATCCAACTCGATATTCACAACCACCACACCGACATCCACCTTTGGGTCAAAATCCACCTCCACGGCACCTCAACCAATACCTCAACCACAACAACAGCAACCTCCATGACAACCACCATCTTCTGTTGTTGACAGCTTCAGGTTGGTTGAGCATAAAGGGGTTTGCCCCTTAAATCTTAGCATACATGTACCTGTTCCCATCATTCAACCCCTTTGTATGCAATGTATGCTGATGAATGTGAGGTACTACAAGGTTCCAACAGCATCTTCAGGGGGCTCCTGCAGCTACACTGGCTAAGTTTCTAGGGAGGCCAGGGAAGTAAAGTGACCCAACTATAAATAAATAGGTAGAGGATTTGGAAACCTAATGTAGGCAGGTGAATATTGTAGGGGAGGATAAGGTTGTAGTTATCCTCGATCACTTAGGAGGGGTAGCCAAGGAGGATATTTATACTAGGTTTGAGGAATGATTTGGTGCTGGCGGAACAATTCCAGCAGCAAATGCAACTCGCTGGAATTCCACATCCGCTCTCTCCTAAAGGGTGCACAAAAAGAAACTTCCCATACAGGCACTCAATCCACTTTTTTAGGGAAAGAACTTCAATGCGGAACAGATGTCTCGCACAAATTCCTTTATGCAATAGTTTATTTTACTGTTCAAATCTTTAGGAGTAACAAGTGGGAAGAATAAAGCACTTCCGTTTGCTAAAGTGGTTAATATTATCAATGAATGTGCCAGTATACTGAACGTCGATCCATTGATGCAACAAGATGCGGCAGAATTTATGTCATCCCAAATTGTGCATGATGTTATGGATGTTGCCGGATTAAATGCAACAATTCACATCTGCAGAGTGAATCAGTGCTTGAAATGCAAAACAATAGGAACCCCAAACATTACCGGACATTCGGTAAATTACCTATTGCAATAATCGGTAACAATGTGAGAGATTCTTGTTACCAGTACTTCTTAAATGATTGTCTTTACGGTTTACATTGCGAAACTTGCAAGGATGAGCAGGCAATAAAGAAAACTACAGTTAAGATTTGTCACACACCAGACGTCATTATCCTTCAATTGCTCAGATTTGAAGTGCATAGGAACACACTTAAAAAAGTCGCAAGACCAGTCCACGCAAAGGAGTTGATTGACTTCACATACTATCAAGCAAACAATCAAGAAAAAGCTTCTTACCGTTTAGTTTCAGTTGTCTTGCACTATGGGAACACTTTAGAAAGTGGTCACTATGCAACATTTGTCGTGGATAGTTCAAACAAAATATACTTGCAATTAAACGATGATAAGGTGAGACAGGTAACCAAGCAACGATTCATTGAGGCGGTAAGTCAATGTGGATATTTACTCATATACAGAAAAACAGATGATCTGGGCGATTTTCAAGAAAAAGAAAGTGACAACAGTAGTGACCACAGTAGTTACAACAGTGATGAGTCAGATCACTGTAAGCATCCATAAATTATAAATGACTACGTATCTGACACAGAGTCCGATGACATTCGGTTTACATTGCCTAAATACTGCATGGGAAATACAAGCAACGATATAAAAACTCATTTCGGCGTGTCAAAGGTGGAAGCTGACTTTGTTAACAATATTTGGGCATACATAGATGACAGCATCTTCCATAAAGTCACACTTAAATGCAAACATGCCAATAAAACATTGAACTTTTTTAACTTAGCAATGACTGATTATAACCCCAGTGAAAGCCTTGAAAAATGTTTTCTCCGAGTTGATCCTCATTACCAGAAAGGATGGGTTAGTAACTTTTTCTGGATGTGAATGATTGTGGGTGGCTGTGCAAGTTCATCGCAAACAGTGCTATGTGCACAGGGAACACCAACTTCACAGAGTTGATAGGTCTGAAGAAAGGGCCTGATGGACAGATTCCAGTTTGTATTACTTCCCAAGATGTTGTGCATGAAGAGTGGATCCATCAGACATGTCAGTTGCCAGTTGCTCATAGATGCCGAGCTCAACAGATGTGATGTATGGTGCATCTACAGAAGTGACCTGTCAGCAGCTGCTGCATCATCTGAGAAATAAAGAGGGACATGTAGTCACTGCCAGTTCCACGATAACACACAGAAGCATGTCAATTGGGCAACTGCAACAAAAGGCAGAGAACCTCCAAGCTGAGAGGCGGTTGCTGAATAGGAAGAGTGTTGCATTGGAGGAGAAGATTTCAACATTGCTAGAGAAGGAGAGTGTCACCCTAGACCTGAAGCAGAAGGCAATGTAAGCTACCCTTGATGCATGTGACAACCAGATGATGACAGCTTTTCCTGAAGGATCTCCATCAAAGCTGATGTGGGAACAGCAGAGGGATTCAGCCTTGAGGGGAAAACAAATGTTTCCCTCCATCATCAGGCTGTGTATTGTGCTGCACAGTAGGTCAGCAGCTGCCTACAATTTAATGCGGGAATCTGGTTTAATGAAGCTCCCTCACCCATCCACGTTGCACCCATATAGTCATTTTGCAGATGCCTCATCTAGTTTCAGTGCACCAATGCTGGAACGAATCGAAATTTGTTCACTGACGAAAGGGGGCGAAAGGTATCTGATACACCTGTCAAGCAAGTCGCGACTGGCCTGAAGGGGTATTGGGGGGTGCACTGAAGGGGTAATTTTTAGAGAAATTTGTTTTGACTTGCTCGTGAACTTCTGTGAAAAGCCACCGGCCTTGAATTTTTGTGTGTTTTGTGTTCTCCGTCAATTTGAGGTCAACGTCTCTGAGGTTTTAATGATCATAAATGTTGGTTTGAATATTTCTGGTGGATGATCAACCCAAAATTGCTCATTAATAATAATATGGAGTTCTTTTTCTTGTTTTATGGGTCTGGTTGTTATTGCTTTTTAAAACTTGTATCTTTCCCTACAGGGGGATGGAGAAAGGTGTTGGCAAACTGAGTCAGCTGAGTTTGCCAGGAACTTCGCAACCGTTTGCGGCCCCTGTAAAGAAGAGATCTTGTCTGTCTCTGACACCTTTGAAATTTTCGCCGCTTCTGCCGCCTGATGTCCAGAAGAGGTACTAGTTAACTTTTTCTGGATTTTTTTCTTGACCGCTATACAATTTCTGTTAAAAGCTACCAGCCTGTAATTTTTGTGTGTGAATCTGTTTTGGGGGAGCAATCAACAATCTGGTAGTTGTAATTTTCATGTGTTTTTTATTTACTCTTATCTTTTTGTAATTTTCTTCCTTAAACTTATTTTGGTGACAAATTGATGGTTTTTCACTGACGAAAGGGGGCGAAAGGTATCTGATACACCTGTCAAGCAAGTCGCGACTGGCCTGAAGGGTATTGGGGGGTGCACTGAAGGGGTAATTTTTGGAGAAATTTGTTTTGACTTGCTCGTGAACTTCTGTGAAAAGCCACCGGCCTTGAATTTTTGTGTGTTTAGCGTTCTCCGTCTATTTGAGGTAAACGTCTCTGAGGTTTTAATGATCATAAATGTTGGATTGAATATTTCTGGTGGATGATCAACCCAAAATTGCTCATTAATAATAATATGGAGTTCTTTTTCTTGTTTTATGGGTCTGGTTGTTATTGCTTTTTAAAACTTGTATCTTTGCCTACAGAGGGATGGAGAAAGGTGTTGCCAAACAGAGTCAGCTGAGTTTGCCATGAACCTCGGAACAGTTTGCGGCCCCAGTGCTGAAGAGATCTGGGCCCTCTCCGTCAACTGTGAAAGGCTCGACGCTTCTGCCGCCTGATGTCCAGAAGAGGTACTAGTTAAAATTTTCTAGAATTTATTCCTGACCGCTATACAATTTCTGTTAAAAGCTACCAGCCTGTAATTTTTGTGTGTGAATCTGTTTTGGGGGAGCAATCAGCAATCTGATAGTTGTAATTTTCAAGTGTTTTTTATTTACTCTTATCTTTTTGTAATTTTCTTCCTTAAACTTATTTTGGTGACAAATTGATGGTTTTTCACTGACGAAAGGGGGCGAAAGGTATCTGATCCACCTGTCAAGCAAGTCGCGACTGGCCTGAAGGGGTTTTGGGGGGTGCACTGAAGGGGTAATTTTTAGAGAAATTTGTTTTGACTTGCTCGTGAACTTCTGTGAAAAGCCACCGGCCTTGAATTTTTGTGTGTTTTGTGTTCTCCGTCAATTTGAGGTCAACGTCTCTGAGGTTTTAATGATCATAAATGTTGGTTTGAATATTTCTGGTGGATGATCAACCCAAAATTGCTCATTAATAATAATATGGAGTTCTTTTTCTTGTTTTATGGGTCTGGTTGTTATTGCTTTTTAAAACTTGTATCTTTCCCTACAGGGGGAATGCGGCCCCAGTGCTGAAGAGATCTGGGCCCTCGCCGTCAACTGTGAAAGGGTCAACGCTTCTGCCGCCTGATGTCCAGAAGAGGTACTAGTTACAATTTTCTGGAATTTTTTCCTGACCGCTATACAATTTCTGTTAAAAGCTACCAGCCTGTGATTTTTGTGTGTGAATCTGTTTTGGGAGAGCAATCAGCAATCTGATAGTTGTAATTTTCATGTGTTTTTTATTTACTCTTATCTTTTTGTAATTTTCTTCCTTAAACTTATTTTGGTGACAAATTGATGGTTTTCCACTGACGAAAGGGGGCGAAAGGTATCTGATACACCTGTCAAGCAAGTCGCGACTGGCCTGAAGGGGTATTGGGAGGGGTATTGGGGGGTGCACTGAAGGGGTAATTTTTGGAGAAATTTGTTTTGACTTGCTCGTGAACTTCTGTGAAAAGCCACCGGCCTTGAATTTTTGTGTGTTTTGTGTTCTCCGTCAATTTGAGGTCAACGTCTCTGAGGTTTTAATGATCATAAATGTTGGTTTGAATATTTCTGGTGGATGATCAACCCAAAATTGCTCATTAATAATAATATGGAGTTCTTTTTCTTGTTTTATGGGTCTGGTTGTTATTGCTTTTTAAAACTTGTATCTTTCCCTACAGGGGGAATGCGGCCCCAGTGCTGAAGAGATCTGGGCCCTCGCCGTCAACTGTGAAAGGGTCAACGCTTCTGCCGCCTGATGTCCAGAAGAGGTACTAGTTAAAATTTTCTGGAATTTTTTCCTGACCGCTATACAATTTCTGTTAAAAGCTACCAGCCTGTAATTTTTGTGTGTGAATCTGTTTTGGGGGAGCAATCAGCAATCTGATAGTTGTAATTTTCATGTGTTTTTTATTTACTCTTATCTTTTTGTAATTTTCTTCCTTAAACTTATTTTGGTGACAAATTGATGGTTTTTCACTGACGAAAGGGGGCGAAAGGTATCTGATACACCTGTCAAGCAAGTCGCGACTGGCCTGAAGGGGTATTGGGGGGTGCACTGAAGGGGTAATTTTTAGAGAAATTTGTTTTGACTTGCTCGTGAACTTCTGTGAAAAGCCACCGGCCTTGAATTTTTGTGTGTTTTGTGTTCTCCGTCAATTTGAGGTCAACGTCTCTGAGGTTTTAATGATCATAAATGTTGGTTTGAATATTTCTGGTGGATGATCAACCCAAAATTGCTCATTAATAATAATATGGAGTTCTTTTTCTTGTTTTATGGGTCTGGTTGTTATTGCTTTTTAAAACTTGTATCTTTCCCTACAGGGGATGGAGAAAGTTTCGAAATTGAAGAGGAAGTTGCCAGCAACCTCCACGGCCCGAGTGAAGAAGAGACTCTCTCCGTCAACTGAGAAAGGGTCGACGCTTCTGCCGCCTGATGTCCAGAAGAGGCACTAGTTAAAATTTTCTGGAATTTTTTCCTGACCGCTATACAATTTCTGTTAAAAGCTACCAGCCTGTAATTTTCGTGTGTGAATCTGTTTTGGGGGAGCAATCAGCAATCTGATAGTTGTAATTTTCATGTGTTTTTTATTTACTCTTATCTTTTTGTAATTTTCTTCCTTAAACTTATTTTGGTGACAAATTGATGGTTTTTCACTGACGAAAGGGGGCGAAAGGTATCTGATACACCTGTCAAGCAAGTCGCGACTGGCCTGAAGGGGTATTGGGGGGTGCACTGAAGGGGTAATTTTTGGAGAAATTTGTTTTGACTTGCTCGTGAACTTCTGTGAAAAGCCACCGGCCTTGAATTTTTGTGTGTTTTGTGTTCTCCGTCAATTTGAGGACAACGTCTCTGAGGTTTTAATGATCATAAATGTTGGTTTGAATATTTCTGGTGGATGATCAACCCAAAATTGCTCATTAATAATAATATGGAGTTCTTTTTCTTGTTTTATGGGTCTGGTTGTTATTGCTTTTTAAAACTTGTATCTTTCCCTACAGGGGGAATGCGGCCCCAGTGCTGAAGAGATCTGGGCCCTCGCCATCAACTGTGAAAGGGTCAACGCTTCTGCCGCCTGATGTCCAGAAGAGGTACTAGTTACAATTTTCTGGAATTTTTTCCTGACCGCTATACAATTTCTGTTAAAAGAAACCAGCCTGTAATTTTTGTGTGTGAATCTGTTTTGGGGGAGCAATCAGCAATCTGATAGTTGTAATTTTTATGTGTTTTTTATTTACTCTTATCTTTTTGTAATTTTCTTCCTTAAACTTATTTTGGTGACAAATTGATGGTTTTCCACTGACGAAAGGGGGCGAAAGGTATCTGATACACCTGTCAAGCAAGTCGCGACTGGCCTGAAGGGGTATTGGGAGGGGTATTGGGGGGTGCACTGAAGGGGTAATTTTTGGAGAAATTTGTTTTGACTTGCTCGTGAACCTGTGAAAAGCCACCGGCCTTGAATTTTTGTGTGTTTTGTGTTCTCCGTCAATTTGAGGTCAACGTCTCTGAGGTTTTAATGATCATAAATGTTGGTTTGAATATTTCTGGTGGATGATCAACCCAAAATTGCTCATTAATAATAATATGGAGTTCTTTTTCTTGTTTTATGGGTCTGGTTGTTATTGCTTTTTAAAACTTGTATCTTTCCCTACAGGGGGAATGCGGCCCCAGTGCTGAAGAGATCTGGGCCCTCGCCGTCAACTGTGAAAGGGTCAACGCTTCTGCCGCCTGATGTCCAGAAGAGGTACTAGTTAAAATTTTCTGGAATTTTTTCCTGACCGCTATACAATTTCTGTTAAAAGCTACCAGCCTGTAATTTTTGTGTGTGAATCTGTTTTGGGGGAGCAATCAGCAATCTGATAGTTGTAATTTTCATGTGTTTTTTATTTACTCTTATCTTTTTGTAATTTTCTTCCTTAAACTTATTTTGGTGACAAATTGATGGTTTTTCACTGACGAAAGGGGGCGAAAGGTATCTGATACACCTGTCAAGCAAGTCGCGACTGGCCTGAAGGGGTATTGGGGGGTGCACTGAAGGGGTAATTTTTAGAGAAATTTGTTTTGACTTGCTCGTGAACTTCTGTGAAAAGCCACCGGCCTTGAATTTTTGTGTGTTTTGTGTTCTCCGTCAATTTGAGGTCAACGTCTCTGAGGTTTTAATGATCATAAATGTTGGTTTGAATATTTCTGGTGGATGATCAACCCAAAATTGCTCATTAATAATAATATGGAGTTCTTTTTCTTGTTTTATGGGTCTGGTTGTTATTGCTTTTTAAAACTTGTATCTTTCCCTACAGGGGGAATGCGGCCCCAGTGCTGAAGAGATCTGGGCCCTCGCCGTCAACTGTGAAAGGGTCAACGCTTCTGCCGCCTGATGTCCAGAAGAGGTACTAGTTAAAATTTTCTGGAATTTTTTCCTGACCGCTATACAATTTCTGTTAAAAGCTACCAGCCTGTAATTTTTGTGTGTGAATCTGTTTTGGGGGAGCAATCAGCAATCTGATAGTTGTAATTTTCATGTGTTTTTTATTTACTCTTATCTTTTTGTAATTTTCTTCCTTAAACTTATTTTGGTGACAAATTGATGGTTTTTCACTGACGAAAGGGGGCGAAAGGTATCTGATACACCTGTCAAGCAAGTCGCGACTGGCCTGAAGGGGTATTGGGGGGTGCACTGAAGGGGTAATTTTTAGAGAAATTTGTTTTGACTTGCTCGTGAACTTCTGTGAAAAGCCACCGGCCTTGAATTTTTGTGTGTTTTGTGTTCTCCGTCAATTTGAGGTCAACGTCTCTGAGGTTTTAATGATCATAAATGTTGGTTTGAATATTTCTGGTGGATGATCAACCCAAAATTGCTCATTAATAATAATATGGAGTTCTTTTTCTTGTTTTATGGGTCTGGTTGTTATTGCTTTTTAAAACTTGTATCTTTCCCTACAGGGGATGGAGAAAGTTTCGAAATTGAAGAGGAAGTTGCCAGCAACCTCCACGGCCCGAGTGAAGAAGAGACTCTCTCCGTCAACTGAGAAAGGGTCGACGCTTCTGCCGCCTGATGTCCAGAAGAGGCACTAGTTAAAATTTTCTGGAATTTTTTCCTGACCGCTATACAATTTCTGTTAAAAGCTACCAGCCTGTAATTTTCGTGTGTGAATCTGTTTTGGGGGAGCAATCAGCAATCTGATAGTTGTAATTTTCATGTGTTTTTTATTTACTCTTATCTTTTTGTAATTTTCTTCCTTAAACTTATTTTGGTGACAAATTGATGGTTTTTCACTGACGAAAGGGGGCGAAAGGTATCTGATACACCTGTCAAGCAAGTCGCGACTGGCCTGAAGGGGTATTGGGGGGTGCACTGAAGGGGTAATTTTTGGAGAAATTTGTTTTGACTTGCTCGTGAACTTCTGTGAAAAGCCACCGGCCTTGAATTTTTGTGTGTTTTGTGTTCTCCGTCAATTTGAGGACAACGTCTCTGAGGTTTTAATGATCATAAATGTTGGTTTGAATATTTCTGGTGGATGATCAACCCAAAATTGCTCATTAATAATAATATGGAGTTCTTTTTCTTGTTTTATGGGTCTGGTTGTTATTGCTTTTTAAAACTTGTATCTTTCCCTACAGGGGGAATGCGGCCCCAGTGCTGAAGAGATCTGGGCCCTCGCCATCAACTGTGAAAGGGTCAACGCTTCTGCCGCCTGATGTCCAGAAGAGGTACTAGTTACAATTTTCTGGAATTTTTTCCTGACCGCTATACAATTTCTGTTAAAAGAAACCAGCCTGTAATTTTTGTGTGTGAATCTGTTTTGGGGGAGCAATCAGCAATCTGATAGTTGTAATTTTTATGTGTTTTTTATTTACTCTTATCTTTTTGTAATTTTCTTCCTTAAACTTATTTTGGTGACAAATTGATGGTTTTCCACTGACGAAAGGGGGCGAAAGGTATCTGATACACCTGTCAAGCAAGTCGCGACTGGCCTGAAGGGGTATTGGGAGGGGTATTGGGGGGTGCACTGAAGGGGTAATTTTTGGAGAAATTTGTTTTGACTTGCTCGTGAACTTCTGTGAAAAGCCACCGGCCTTGAATTTTTGTGTGTTTTGTGTTCTCCGTCAATTTGAGGTCAACGTCTCTGAGGTTTTAATGATCATAAATGTTGGTTTGAATATTTCTGGTGGATGATCAACCCAAAATTGCTCATTAATAATAATATGGAGTTCTTTTTCTTGTTTTATGGGTCTGGTTGTTATTGCTTTTTAAAACTTGTATCTTTCCCTACAGGGGGAATGCGGCCCCAGTGCTGAAGAGATCTGGGCCCTCGCCGTCAACTGTGAAAGGGTCAACGCTTCTGCCGCCTGATGTCCAGAAGAGGTACTAGTTAAAATTTTCTGGAATTTTTTCCTGACCGCTATACAATTTCTGTTAAAAGCTACCAGCCTGTAATTTTTGTGTGTGAATCTGTTTTGGGGGAGCAATCAGCAATCTGATAGTTGTAATTTTTATGTGTTTTTTATTTACTCTTATCTTTTTGTAATTTTCTTCCTTAAACTTATTTTGGTGACAAATTGATGGTTTTCCACTGACGAAAGGGGGCGAAAGGTATCTGATACACCTGTCAAGCAAGTCGCGACTGGCCTGAAGGGGTATTGGGGGGTGCACTGAAGGGGTAATTTTTAGAGAAATTTGTTTTGACTTGCTCGTGAACTTCTGTGAAAAGCCACCGGCCTTGAATTTTTGTGTGTTTTGTGTTCTCCGTCAATTTGAGGTCAACGTCTCTGAGGTTTTAATGATCATAAATGTTGGTTTGAATATTTCTGGTGGATGATCAACCCAAAATTGCTCATTAATAATAATATGGAGTTCTTTTTCTTGTTTTATGGGTCTGGTTGTTATTGCTTTTTAAAACTTGTATCTTTCCCTACAGGGGATGGAGAAAGTTTCGAAATTGAAGAGGAAGTTGCCAGCAACCTCCACGGCCCGAGTGAAGAAGAGACTCTCTCCGTCAACTGAGAAAGGGTCGACGCTTCTGCCGCCTGATGTCCAGAAGAGGCACTAGTTAAAATTTTCTGGAATTTTTTCCTGACCGCTATACAATTTCTGTTAAAAGCTACCAGCCTGTAATTTTCGTGTGTGAATCTGTTTTGGGGGAGCAATCAGCAATCTGATAGTTGTAATTTTCATGTGTTTTTTATTTACTCTTATCTTTTTGTAATTTTCTTCCTTAAACTTATTTTGGTGACAAATTGATGGTTTTTCACTGACGAAAGGGGGCGAAAGGTATCTGATACACCTGTCAAGCAAGTCGCGACTGGCCTGAAGGGGTATTGGGGGGTGCACTGAAGGGGTAATTTTTGGAGAAATTTGTTTTGACTTGCTCGTGAACTTCTGTGAAAAGCCACCGGCCTTGAATTTTTGTGTGTTTTGTGTTCTCCGTCAATTTGAGGACAACGTCTCTGAGGTTTTAATGATCATAAATGTTGGTTTGAATATTTCTGGTGGATGATCAACCCAAAATTGCTCATTAATAATAATATGGAGTTCTTTTTCTTGTTTTATGGGTCTGTTTGTTATTGCTTTTTAAAACTTGTATCTTTCCCTACAGGGGGAATGCGGCCCCAGTGCTGAAGAGATCTGGGCCCTCGCCGTCAACTGTGAAAGGGTCAACGCTTCTGCCGCCTGATGTCCAGAAGAGGTACTAGTTACAATTTTCTGGAATTTTTTCCTGACCGCTATACAATTTCTGTTAAAAGAAACCAGCCTGTAATTTTTGTGTGTGAATCTGTTTTGGGGGAGCAATCAGCAATCTGATAGTTGTAATTTTTATGTGTTTTTTATTTACTCTTATCTTTTTGTAATTTTCTTCCTTAAACTTATTTTGGTGACAAATTGATGGTTTTCCACTGACGAAAGGGGGCGAAAGGTATCTGATACACCTGTCAAGCAAGTCGCGACTGGCCTGAAGGGGTATTGGGAGGGGTATTGGGGGGTGCACTGAAGGGGTAATTTTTGGAGAAATTTGTTTTGACTTGCTCGTGAACTTCTGTGAAAAGCCACCGGCCTTGAATTTTTGTGTGTTTTGTGTTCTCCGTCAATTTGAGGTCAACGTCTCTGAGGTTTTAATGATCATAAATGTTGGTTTGAATATTTCTGGTGGATGATCAACCCAAAATTGCTCATTAATAATAATATGGAGTTCTTTTTCTTGTTTTATGGGTCTGTTTGTTATTGCTTTTTAAAACTTGTATCTTTCCCTACAGGAAAACAGGGATGGAGAAAGGTGTTGCCAAACAGAGGAAACTGAGTTTGCCAGCCACCTCCCCACAGTTGGCGGCCCCAGTCAAGAGTAGATCTAGGCCGTCTCTGTCTACTGTGAAAGGGTTGACGCTTCTGCAGCCTGATATGTCTGGGGCCCGGTGTGCCAGAAAGGAAAGGTTAGAATCAGAGTGAGCATGACAGTGTCCTTTATTCTCAAATAACGTCATCTGCAACTATTGCTCCTTTTGGTGTTCCCTTCTTTATTACTCAGTTCCCTTTCTTATTAGGGCACTTGTGAATTCTGTTCCGACCGGACTTGTTCTTTAAACTGCTGGAGAACAGTGGAGTGACATTATGTTACCACTAGGTTGGATTCGTTTTTAGGTCTTCCTTCAGTGCATTATCAGGTGTCACTCTTTGAACCAAAGAACAAGTTCTCCATTGCCCATGAAATCATAAAAGAAAAGAAAAAAACACCCTTCTCATTTAAGTTACATCTGATACAATGTTTTGAATAAATATGTCATTGCTTTTTCCAAAACTAAGCTCGCTGGCAATATCATGTTATCCTAAATACTGAGATGTGACCACCCTCTTCTTCAGCAATTGTGTCTGATTTTAAAAGTCATTTGATTTTCTTTTCAGTGTAACGGTGGACAACACTATGCAGGATGCCGAATCGGGGGAGTCGGGCAAAGAGGTGACCACAGGGAGAAGTAGAGAAGTAGCACAGGGAGAGGAAGAAAGGGTAGAGGAGGAAGGGGAGGAAACCAGTGTGGAGGAGAAAAGTGAGGAACTGGGAGAGGGTGAACCAAGAGAGACCCAACAATCTGACGAGTGCGATGAAGAGACTGCCGATAGAGGTACAGCATTATAATAATCTGAAATGCTAAGTCCCCATTCACATCTCAAATGATTCCATATCTGATGGATGATTAATACCCCACGATGCCCAAATCTTTTTTTTCTGTTTTCCCCGGTATTTTATGCACTAGGTTTGTTGTTCTGTCAATCAACTTTGACATAAAACTTCAATGTTTTGTCCAGTGTCACTCTTTAAATGTCACGCATTCATGATTAAAAGATCTTAGGAGAGTTTATTATCAAACCACGAACCCAAGTGGAATTGCTTTTCATGTAGAAAGAAAGGAAACATTTTGGGCCTCAATGTGAACTCTTAATTCTGGGCATGTTGTATGGGCAACCTGTGTCCATTGTTTTCCCCAAAATGTAAAATGTGAGAGTGACAATGTGTATGCCAGTATTGACTCTATGGATGAAAATCTATCAATGGTCAACCTCTCTATCACAGCACCTATTACAGGGTGTTATCCTCAACGATCTCTGATAGTTGGTGACCAGAGTGTACAAATCTACGTAGACAAATAGGGGTTAGATTTAACGTTTGCTTTTGCCTCTGCAGGATCAACACCAGAACAGGGAGAGGAAGAAAGGGTAGAGCAGGATTCCCAAGAAGAGGAAACGACAGAGGAGCTGGAGGAGGAACCGGGGGAGGAAAGCCTGGAGGAAAGCGAGGAGGAAAGCGAGGAGGAAAGCGAGGAGGAAAGCGAGGAGGAACTGGGGGAGGAAAGCGAGGAGGAAACAAGGGAGAGCGAACCGGGAGAGAGTGAACCGGGAGACACCCAAGTTTCTGAAGAAGAGTGCGATGATTCCTCATTAACAGGTAAAAGAGACTGCCGATGGAGGTACAGCATTACAATAATTTGAAATGCTATGTCCCCATTCACATCTCAGATGACTCCATGTCTGATGAATGATTAATACCCCACGATGCCCAAATCTTTTTTTTCTGTTTTCCCCGGTATTTTATGCATTAGGTTTGTTGTTCTATCAATCAACTTTGACATAAAACTTCAATGTTTTGTCAAGTGTCACTCTTTAAATGTCACGCCTTCATGATTAAAAGATCTTAGGAGAGTTTATTATCAATCCACGAACCCAAGTGGAATTGCTTTTCATGTAGAAAGAAAGGACACATTTTGGGCCTCAATGTGAACTCTTAATTCTGGGCATGTTGTATGGGCAACCTGTTTCCATTGTTTTTCCAAATATGTAAAATGTGAGAGTGACAACATGTTTGCCAGTATTGACTCTATGGATGAAAATCTATCAATGGTCAACCTCTCTATCACAGCACCTATTACAGGGTGTTATCCTCAACGATCTCTGATAGTTGGTGACCAGAGTGTACAAATCTACTTAGACAAATAGTGGTTACATTTAACATTTGCTTTTGCCTCTGCAGGATCAGATGAAGATGATCTCATGGAGGATCAATTTTACAAACTGATCCAATATGTGTCACTGTGGCCTCTCAAGATGCAGCGACGCCTGTCCACAAAAGTCCAGGAACTGTGCCTCGATTCCCCCAACCCAAGCAGCAATCGGAAGGCCTGCCCCCTAGGCTGCTGGGGTGGTAAAGACTACGCAAATATATATAATCATATGAAAAAAGTTCATAAAGTTAAATTATGAATGATTTGACTTATAATTATTATAATTGTTTTCTGCATTTTTTGCCCAAAAGATGTGGATGTTGACTATTGTACCAACGTTGGGTAAAAAGTTACCCAAAAGTTACCCAATTTGTTTTTAACAGTGTACCCAGTCCAAGCTGTCTTCCCATATGCTAAGCGACGAACACCTGGCTTCAACTACTGCTTTCTCGGGAACGACCTGTCCATAAGAATTGCTGTCAAAGAGGAGGGACGACTAGCTTTCACATCACCATGCCTGTGGAAAACTCTCAAGTGACTACCGACATCATCTTGCGACGCAGGAGTTCCTGAGCACCGAAGACCTACAGCAACTATCCACAGAAACGCCCCCGGAAACACTATCTCGGTCAAGCATCCCAGTGCTGAACAAGTGCCCGACCACGCCTGTCAACAAGTCGTTGAACGTTACACTGGCCTCACTAGCTCCGGTCATACAGCCACTGCCAGTCGGAGCGTCAACACTGCCAAGGACTTACAAACAGCTGGCCCAGGACAGCACAGTGACTCCAGATGGAAGACTCACCAACAAGCATCGCTCCCTTCAATCAGCCTCTAAAGAGCCGTCTCAGGTTGCGAGCCACTCCTCTGAATCCATCCAGGAGCACTTTGACTTGTAGAACGACGCATGAAGGAGAAGATGGTGAGGGTGGCTCATGAACAGTCGTGCCAGCTTTCGGCGAAGCTGTCGCAGGTCAGTCAAGAAATCCAACAGCGTTGGTGGAACACACAGATGCTGCATGCTGTATGGCAGTACATGTATGATGTGGCGACGGCACAATCCTTTATTGCCATGTGTACAATGTCTCTGTACATGACAAACCTGGGTCAATTAGGGCATTCAGTGTATACTATCACTTCAACCAAAAGTAGGACCACTGTATAACATTCACCATGATGAGTCAAACCTTTGAAAGGGTGCTTTCCAAACATGTGCCATATGTTGCTTGTTAAAAATTCCTTTTGTTGAAAATCAATCATGCCCTATGGCATAGACATAGGGCAACTGTTGGGCATGTTCTTGTTTGTAAGGTGTATCAAAATAGTGTTACAAAATTGACTTTTGCACCTATTTATTTCTTTACAGCCGAGTGTGTTTCAATAAGTGAACATTTTGTGTATGTTTAACAGAAAATACCTGATTACTTCCAGCAGTGCAGAAATTAAAGGAAATGCTCAGCAAGACAAAATCTAAACCTCATCCCAGTAAGACAGAGAGTAAAACTCTATGCGAGTACACGTATACTGTGGTTGGAAGCACCGTGAAAAAAAAAAAACCGACAGAATGGCCAGACAAGTTGTTGCAAGCAGGGGAGGGGGTATCAAGAAGTTCCATCGTGATACTTCCCCTGTCTCACTTCATCAACACTTTTGTGCAGAATTTTTTCCTAAAGGGAGAAATCAAGCCAAGAAGTTGCAACTGGCAAATCTCAAAGCAGCGGTCACAACCTTTAGAGGGGAGAATATAAAGTCTTTCTTTCCATCAGGGAAATTCACTCTGTATGATTTCTTAAGAGAGATTAAAACACATCCAGTGAGAATTTACTTGGAAACCTGGTGTACTGAAGAGGACAAGGTATGAAATTCAGTCCTGAAGTCCTGAAATCAGACACACCTGATAAAGGTGACCAAGACAAAAACTGTTCTCAGCTCAGCATGGCCAGAATGGTAATCCAAAACAACAAGCTTACTTGTGTTGCCAGTAAAGGGGTTTTCTTGGTAGAGGGCTCGCAAGGAAACTTCTACTCTGTAAGTCTGTTCCCGAAAGAGTCTTGCCCATGTACCACTAGGGAGATGCGCTACCATGTAGCATGCCGACTAGCTGTGGGAATGAACCCTGGCGTCAATGAAAAACGGTATGTCAACCTGTCAGCAAACTGACCCATGAACTGGACTACGCTTAACTAATTGAAAAGTGAATAAAGATAAATGACTACAGTCAGTAGAGTGGGATCAAATTTATTCCAAGATGTACAAATCACTGAGTAAATCTTGTCAAAATATTACCTTGGATAACCGCACCCAAGGTATTATTGAGAAAAGTATGTAAGAGGTAAAACAAGTGAAAATGAACCATAATCGATCCAGAGCAATAACATATTTTGTAATAAATTATGAACGTGACATGCTCCCACTACAGAGGGAATTCTGTGATGCATTTTGTAAGGGTAAAAAGAAAATACCATCCAAATCTTTGAAATTGTCCCAAGAAATAGAATTGTCATCCTGACTGATGTGGATACATTTAAAGTACATGTACCTACATGTACACTAAGGGAGAGACAATCCATATTAAAGATTTTGGCTACGGTGAGCAGAAAATCAGCTCACCAGAGCAATTTGAAGAAGTGTTAAATGTAAAGTTCCCGGGCCTGCAAGAAGGTGGAGGTTTCGAGCTATTAACAACATCTAGCAACAAAAATTTGGTTCCAGTAAAGGGGGCATACTGTCCCGTTTGGTCCCGGCTGGGGGCGTTTGGGGCAGGGCGCCCTTTATATCAGGCCTATACAGAAGTCGCTCCCAGAAAATGACAATCAGGTAAGTGCAAAATGAGAAATGTTCACTGTGACACCATTAGGGGCCATCTAAATGCTGATCTAAATACTGATTTATGCCAATGTCTTTAACTTCATTTTCTTCCAGCTGCCGTCTTCAAACATTATCCCACAACTGTGGAGCAGGATTTCCGGGATAAGATTAGTGATTACTTGAGTGGTGCTGGTGACAGGGATGAAGGAAGAAAGATGAGACAAGAGAGAGGCCAATTTCTTTACCTTGCACAGTTTATCCATGGTGCCTTTTTTGTGACTAATTATTCCATATACTCAACTACTCCAAGTCAGTCTAAATAAGCCTGGTGATAGTTGTATCTCAGGGTGTATTGATTTTAAAACAAGTCTAGATAGAATGTCTGTATCGAGATGAAATGATGTCCACTTCACACCAGGTTCCACTAGTGATCATTATTTAAAATTCCTTACATTTTCTTTTCTATTTGTTTCAATTTTAATCTACATTGTACTTCCAAGGCAGCATTTTCAAGGCTCTAGAGGAAATAAAAGCTGATGTGCGCAGTATCAAAAGGGGACGGCACCAAGAAATCAACAAACCGGGAACCGGGAGTGAAGGAACAACAGAGCTGCCACTTGATGTGTTCCCCATCAAGACTATTCAAGATTTGATCCTCTTTGGTGATATAATTGAAAGAGATATCAGGTAGAGTCACTCACTGTGAAAACTGACAAAGACCTGAAAACCGAGGGACAAGGTTTCTTGACTTCAAGATGGATGTAGAGAATGACATCATGGCCGTGAAGTGGTGTGACAACAACACGTACAGTTCTCATGGTGTCTGCATATGTTGGGTGTTCAGCCATTAGACATTGCAAGACACTGGGATAAAATATTCCTCTCTATCTCCTACAGGATATTGTGCAGCAGTTTGAACATCACTCTATGGATTTCCCCAAGTGATGGGTGCAGTTGATGGGTCTTACATTCCTGTTAAAGCACCTTAAGTCAACGGGAAAGACTATTACAACATGAAAGGATACCACTCAATTATTTTACAAGCCGTCGTGGATTTATTGACGTGTGCGTAGGCTGGGCAGGGAGTGTGCATGGTGTTCGTGTTCTGATAAACTTGTCCTAAAATAAGAAATGGGACACTCTTTCCACCAACTACAAGGCAGATTGAAGGGGTGGATGTACCCATCATGCTGTTAGGTATCCCAGCCTACCCACTGATGCCAAACCTAATGAAAGGATACGCCGACACCGGGAAACTGACGCAAGAACAGCATACTTTTAACTAATGTCTAAGTAATGCAAGATGTACTGTAGAAAGATCATTTGGTCGGCTTAAAGGATGATGGATGATACTGGACAAACGAAATGATCATGCTCTGCACTTTGTTCCAGTGTTAGTTATCGTATGTTGTATACTTCACAACATTTGTGAAGACATGAAGGAGCCATTTAATGAACAGTGGATTGCTGATGACCAACATCAAGCATTTGGACAAATCCAGAATGTGTACAACACTGGTGACTGGTTGTATACTTCACAACATTTGTGAAGATATGAAGGAGCCATTTAATGAACAGTGGATTGCTGATGACCAACATCAAGCATTTGGACAAATCCAGAATGTGTACAACACTGGTGACTGGTTGTATACTTCACAACATTTGTGAAGACATGAAGGAGCCATTTAATGAACAGTGGATTGCTGATGACCAACATCAAGCATTTGGACAAATCCAGAATGTGTACAACACTGGTGACTGGTTGTATACTTCACAACATTTGTGAAGACATGAAGGAGCCATTTAATGAACAGTGGATTGACGATGACCAACATCAAGCATTTGGACAAATCCAGAATGTGTACAACACTGGTGACAACAGAGGCACTGAAGGTTCACATCAACAGTCTTCAACAATAAACTCAACTCAATATTGTATATTTTAATGTACATGTATATATGGCAGAATTGAAAGCACTTATGGGAGTATCTGCATACCCATGTACAAATAAACTCTTTAATCAGTTAACTTATCTTTATTTCTTTATTTATTATCAGTGTATTTGACCCCAGGGCTATCTATCTATCAGAGAGCAAGTGAGGTTCAGGAAACCAGCTGAGGTTTACCTTGAGTCAAAGAAATCTTCCATCACATTCACTCCAAGAAATAAGAAACAAGTGGAGAACATTTGACACAGGGAGAACAAGAAATTTTGACAAGCTGAGAAGCACACATTTGCTGACGACATTTTAAGCATCGAGAGCGACTTGGATGAGTCTGGATTTGTGAGACGCGTCATGAGAGGACATGCAAAGATACCATCTATCATCCTATGTACAGACACCCAAATTGATTGCATTAAGCCATGCTGCTTCAACACATATTTGGCAGAAGACTCCTGTATAATAGAGGTCAACAAAACCTTAAATCTTGGTCCTCTCTACATCATATCATTGACATACAAGAACGTGGCAGTGAAGACAACAACCAATGACTACCTGATGTTTCTGGGACCCGTATTCCTCTATGGTCCATCAACAAAAGTCGAATTCAGCACTTTAAATGGGCAGTCTCCTCCCTTTATTGGGACGAATAACAAGTAAGCAACACCGGGCACTGATCCCACACATCCAGGCAAATCATGTGTATTGACTCGCGCTTGGCTGAGTGCTGGCGGTGATGTTGCTGCTACTGGTGCCGTGTCATCACAGCATAGTGGTTCCATTCCAACGTCGGCCACTGAGCCAAGAATTTGCTGGATGTAAGGCAGTGAGATTGATGGCTAGAGGTAATAGTGGCTCAAATCAGAAAATGTGCCGATGCAATTATGGGAGTTTCGATAAGAAATGTACTTGTAAAAAAACATCAACTGAGTTGTACTGACAGATGCTACAGGGGCAGCATATGTGACAACAGTGTCACTGTCAGTGTCAGGATCAACCATGATGACCATGTTTTACTTACTTTTTAATGTAAGTAAGACTACTTCAAAATGTTCTCCTTCGTTTGATCAGTGAGGTCATCCAGGCCAGGCCTTCCCAGTTTAGGCAGGGCTGACGCGAACGTGGAAAGGCTTGGCAGGAAGTTGTTGATGCCTTGAAGGCTTGCAATTTCAATGTTGATAAACGAGCTGTTGATAATAGCGTGAAAAATCTGATGGACTGTGTGGAAGAGAAAAACAGGCGAGAGAAGGCAGCTAGTGGGATAGCAGTGGAGGAGTCTGATGAGGAAAAGGGTGGATGAGCTATATACCAAGGTGTATAATCCATGCCTCCCTTTGAAAGTACAGTTCATGGGTGAGAAAGGGCAGGATCTTAGAGGACCTCACAAAGAGTTTCTTCATCTTGCATTGAATAATGTCCATGATAAACTAACATCTGGCCCAGTCACATCAAGGTCACTTGTTACTCAACAAACTTCGGGCACTTCCTACATGTACCTTGATAGGAAAGCATTTTATGTCGCCAGAATTGTAATTGGTTGGTGTCCTTTTTTGCCTTGATTTATTCTATTGTAGTAATAAATTATATTAAATGTGGCATATATACATGTATTTAAAAATTTAATTACCTGAGAAACACAATGGCACATCGTAATGAAATATCTAAATACTGTTAGATCAGGATGGGACATTTGATGCCATCAATAGGCGTCTTGACATTTTTGAAATTTAAGAAAACCAGCAGAAGATGCTCACAGCAATCAATGGGTTGCAGGGAGTTCTTGCTGCTGTATCAAGAGAAAATATCCTGAAGGAAATACATGAAAGTCCAATATTCAGCCTCCTTATTGATGAAACTACATATGTTGCAGTAATGAATCAACTCATCATCTACAACCAGTACTTCATGGCAATCAATGAGTTGTAGGCATCAACTGATATGATCGCCAGAGTCATGACAGGCCTCATAGAGGAATGACTGGCACTTAGCTGTGCTCAACCTCGCCGAAAGCCAGCTTACTTGACGGAGGGGAACTTCTATGTCACCATCGGAGATGAACAGCACAACATGGAATTGAAGAAGTCAGAGTTTGAGGTACATGCTTCAAGGCCCAAAATGGACATGGGCTTGTGCTTAAGTTCATGGGCCTTGTATTAACTGACAACGAGCTCTGGAACAACAGTTACAATGGCCACCCAAGTGTGAAGGTGGGAGGAGGCAACATACAGAAGGGCTCTCTGACACAAGACATCCAGTTCCTGATTTCAAGCACGGAGGTTTTCTTTTTCATTTAAAGTTTGTACGTGGTCTTGGAAAAACGAAGCACAGGCAATGAAAATTGAAAATCTCAATTACAATCTTTCCAAATTTAACGGCCAAGCTTTGGATTCATCCCTCCAAAATGGAGCACCCTTCACCATAGAGGATTACTTTGAGGAGGTGAAAACTCACCCAGTGCGAATCTACCTTATTACACAAGAAGTTCTTCTTAAATTAACTTCAAATGATTAGTCCTAGTGGCTGTGTTATGCTTTTACTTGACTCAGGCATTTTAATTGTTATGCGTTAAATGTAAGCGTTGATGTACATGTATGTGTTGAACACCTAGTAGTGTTTGAATTACCTGGATAATTCACAGCAACATATTTTGTTTGGTTTTGTTGTCTTGTAAATTTCAATTGTCCTGTGCAGAATGTAAATAATGTAAATTGAATCTGAATCTGAATTCATTCATTCATCAATGAAAGAGATGAGAATGAACTGTGACTGCGCCATTTGCAAAGAAATAGGGTCGATCGATCACGAGTGTCTTATTAAACCCATTGAAAGTAAGAGCCGAGGCACGTACAAAGCGAGGAACGCACTGCGGGTGGCGTTGAGCCAAGATATCCAAAGAGGGCTCATAAGTTACCATCAAGATACCGCTAGAGACGCCCTCTAGTGACGAAAACATGAGGCGGCACTACCGGGCCAAACACCTGAGCCACCTCCCCCGGTACGAGCCGGTAAGGGGTACGTCCGACACCCGTCAGGTGCGCCGAGCGGAGAAGGGCCAGGAGGCCAAAGCAATTCCATGGGAAAAGCTTACCCAGATGCCATCTCCACTCTCCCCTATCACGGCCTCGCCCCGTGAGAAGGCTGTGCTGCTACATGTAGATGATGAGGATGCGATTAGCATCGCGTCCTCCCTACCACCGTTGGAAATCGTCACTGAGGAGGAGGAACTACCTGCCCCCCAGTCCGTGCCGGCCAGGGTGGTGCCAGTTGGCCCGCCTACACCTTACGTTCCTGCTGCACCTGCAGCTGTCCCCCCTGCCCCCTCAGCACCTGAAGCCCCGCCCACATCTTCCAGCTTTGGCAGTGCACCGACGGCGAACGCCCAGATCCAGAAACTGAGGCCCCGGATTCCGAAGGTTGCTCACATCGTGGAGTACATCCACACATACACCTACGTCGACGGGGTAGTCATCCATCATGAGTTCAAGCAACGGTCATACATGCAGGATGTCCTGGTGGACTGTGCCCACGCCTTACCGATGAAGGATACGACCGGGAACCGATTGTGTTCTATTTTTATAAAGAAAGAAGTTTGACTAATCGGGTAAAAGCAATCATTGTAATTTAAAGAGAATCATTGTGTATTTTTGATTATTTAAAGAGAATCATTGTGTATTTTTGATTATTTAAAGAGAATCATTGTGTATTTTTGATTATTTAAAGAGAATCATTGTGTATTTTTGATAATTTAAAGAGAATCATTGTGTATTTTTGATTATTTAAAGAGAATCATTGTGTATTTTTGATTATTTAAAGAGAATCATTGTGTATTTTTGATTATTTAAAGAGAATCATTGTGTATTTTTGATAATTTAAAGAGAATCATTGTGTATTTTTGATTATTTAAAGAGAATCATTGTGTATTTTTGATTATTTAAAGAGAATCATTGTGTATTTTTGATTATTTAAAGAGAATCATTGTGTATTTTTGATAATTTAAAGAGAATCATTGTGTATTTTTGATAATTTAAAGAGAATCATTGTGTATTTTTGATTATTTAAAGAGAATCATTGTGTATTTTTGATTATTTAAAGAGAATCATTGTGTATTTTTGATAATTTAAAGAGAATCATTGTGTATTTTTGATAATTTAAAGAGAATCATTGTGTATTTTTGATAATTTTCCAGCTTTGGCAGTGCACCGACGGCGAACGCCCAGATCCAGAAACTGAGGCCCCGGATTCCGAAGGTTGCTCACATCGTGGAGTACATCCACACATACACCTACGTCGACGGGGTAGTCATCCATCATGAGTTCAAGCAACGGTCATACATGCAGGATGTCCTGGTGGACTGCGCCCACGCCTTACCGATGAATCATTGTGTATTTTTGATTATTTAAAGAGAATCATTGTGTATTTTTGATTATTTAAAGAGAATCATTGTGTATTTTTGATAATTTAAAGAGAATCATTGTGTATTTTTGATAATTTAAAGAGAATCATTGTGTATTTTTGATAATTTAACTTCTTTGCCCTCTTTCTTGTCGAGCTCTCTTCCGCCCCCGAAAAGGGGCGTGGCGTCACACTATTATAAAATAAATTCAGAGTTCGTCCGCATTTTCGGCATTAGTTGACTTTGCTGACACTGAAAATCATAATTTCCAGCATTAAGGAAAATAACATATAACCATTTCTTCAACAAAATTTTGTTGAAAATTTGACGAATTTTATGCTTATTTCATTTATAGTTAACCTTGTCGAAATTTCAGTTTCAGTTTGTTGGCATTTTCTGCGTTGGTTGACTTTGCTGACTCTGAAAATTTCAATTCCAATCAGTTATTAGGAATCTTCTAGACTCATTGAATGGTATTTAAATATTGTTGTATTCTATATTACTGTCATAAAGAACCTGCTATTTGCTGCGCTGCGTGGTGCGTTGTTTTAGGCATTTAAAAAAGAACGTTAACATTCATCTTTGGCTTCTCTAAAATATAAATTAATTGTTATCTGTTCAAACTGCTGGGCGTCACTACAGCAGAAGGCGTAACAGTTAATTAAATTACAGACCTTTCAGCAGATTCTTATTTTCATAATTGATTATCCATACATAATACATATATTTCAGTAGTATTTACCTACCACGATGGATATTAATATAATATTGCATCTCTTAAGGAACTAACCACTTTGCCGGGAATAGGGACCAAAAACAACAAAGATGTCGTCCCTTTTTGGCGAGATGTACAAGGCAAAACCGAGCACCGGCTCAAACGACCCGGAAAATAGAGCCACAGATGAGGTGGAGAGATATTTAAGCAACCCCTCATTGCCATTAGATCATGTCGAGACCATATCAACCTCGCCACTCAAACAACTAGTGTCTGTCTGGCTGTCTGGTGTAAGTATGTAGGGAAATACCTGCACACATTTTCCACAAAGTATTACTTTGGATTTATTAAAAAAAATGAAAACAAAAAGTTTTCATTTAATATTTACATTTTTTTTATTTTCTCCATCTAGTACCTCCACAACCGAAGGCAAATTTCACAAAGGATAGTTGCCCTGAGATGTGCAACATCTTTCTTCATAGTAAGCTTGGAAGATATGAAAGGACATTCCATATTCAACTGTGGCAGTGAAGCATCATTAGATATCATTGATTTAATCACTAGTCTGCTCCTGCTATCACAAAGTCCTGAGTTTATAGGCTTTTATTCATCATCAGTGTCAGCTTTATGGATTGTTCTGACATCATGTGAAGGCAAGTTCTTAAAACCTGAAGCATTATGAAACAATGTGGAGAAATGTTCATGACTACAGATTTAGTTCATGTACTGACTGGGGGAAATTCCTGCAGTCCCTCCTGCCTGAAATGCAAGTCTGAGCACTCATTGAAATTATGTTACCAATATCTCATTGAATCTGTTTTGGTCGTCTTATGAAAGAAGGGAATAGCACTGATTTGCCAGAAAAGGAGACTCTGTCTCATGGCGACATTGAAAAGGAAGAGGAGCAAGTGCTGCGTTACATAGCTGGTTACATCCCTTTTGCATTAATGAAGAAATACAAAAAGCAGCATAACAGTACAGTAAAAGTGTACTGCAAATTCTTGGAATGTTGGTCCGTACTCACAGCGACCGCGCAATATGCAGTGCTCCCCCGGCCCCTGCACAGCGATATTATGCGATCAATCACGCGCACCGCGCTGTGCTCACTATTTCATACAATTCAAAATTGTGCGCCGGCACGCCTAGCTTTTAGCGCGCGTCCTGTCAGCTGACCATGCTTGGCTTGCACTAACATAACATAACGCAAACTTTGCCATGCGTAAGGCTTACAATACGGTGGTGGTACAGTACGTTGTTCATGCAAAGTGAATGCTCGATCAAACTTGAAGAGCAGATCTTCCAAGATGTGGCAGTTTTTAGCCTCGGTGTCCGATCCTAAAGCTCCCAGTAATAAACGTAATCGAGATCAGGATAAGGAGTATGACAGTTCGAAACGCAAGTGAGCGTTTAAGAAAGAATGGTAAATGAAATTTAAGAGGCCCGAATCCTCCATGCTCGAATACAACACACATGCTAGAGAGAAACTGGAGGGCTATTCTAAAGTAAGAGCAATGTATCCAATGCTTCCAGATAAGTTAAAGAAGGAGCAAGAAGCCGTAATACAATTTGTGTGCGATGAAAAACACATTCTGTGCATCTTACCCACGGGGTGTGGAAAAAAAGTTGAACTTTCACCATACCGCCTCTTCTGCTGGGTGTGGACAAAGTCGCACTCGTTGTGAGTCCACTTGTGGCCTTAATGGCAAATCAAGTTGAAAGCCTAAACCGTAAGGGTATCCCGGCTGTAGCTATCACAGCTGAAATGTCAGCAGACGACCGGAAACGTACGTTTTAACCACAGGCCCATTTGCCATGTAAACCTTCCTTCTGAATCAAACAAGTCTTCAGTAATCTTTATTAATAAGAACAGTGTGGTATTAATTTTACGTATTCCTTTATCTACCTGAATGATCTAAATTCCCAATTTTAAAAATATAAACTCAATTACCAAAAATTACACACAGACATTAATATAAAAGTATCCTGAACAAGGTTAGGCCAAGTGGAGAAGGATTCCTTTATTAAACAGCACCACAAATCAGAGACTTACACAGCATTCTCACGCATAGGGAGTGGGGGTTATGCAGTAGGGTATCTAGGAGGGGGGTGCAAGAGGGCATTTGCCCATGGCGCCAAGTTTAGGGGCCAAAACGCCAAGGCAGAAAAAGGGGTAAAGGAAACAGAAAAAATAATAGCTGTAATTAAGTTGTTGTAAATCTAATCTAATGAACAACCAAAGAAAGATTCAATGTCAAATTGGCTTATTTTGTTTCTTGTCATTGGCATTACAAGTTGGAATTAGGGGCGCAATATTAGACCTAGATACGCCGCTGGGTTGGGGATCTCGCTGCATGGGTCGAACTTTCATCATGGTGTAATTGATTGTGCACAAATATAAATGTCTGCTACTACAGGTGACTCTGGTGATCCCATTGGGTGTATGTCTGCTACTACAAGTGACTCTGGTGATCCCATTGGGCATATGTCTGCTACTACAAGTGACTCAGTTGATCCCATTGGGTGTATGTCTGCTACTACAAGTGACTCAGTTGATCCCATTGGGTGTATGTCTGCTACTACAGGTGACTCAGTTGATCCCATTGGGTGTATGTCTGCTACTACAAGTGACTCAGTTGATCCCATTGGGTGTATGTCTGCACTACAAGTGACTCAGTTGATCCCATTGGGTGTATGTCTGCTACTACAAGTGACTCAGTTGATCCCATTCAAAAGGAGCTCAAAATAATTGTTTTTTGACCAACTGGGGGCTTCAGAAGGAGGAGGAATCACGCTGCTGCAGCCAATGCTGCTGCTTCTGTCAGTATGAAGCCACTTAGTGCCACAGAGAAGCCTAAGAAAGGTGGGTACACAGTGAGCAGATTTGTAAGTGGGGGTTGGGGGAAGGGAGCTCAAAGTAGTTGTTTTTCAACCAACTGGGGGCTTCAGAAGGAGGAGGAATCACGCTGCTGCAGCCAATGCTGCTGCTTCTGCCAGTATGAAGCCAATTAGTGCCACAGAGAAGCCAAAGAAAGGTGGGTACACAGTGAGCAGATTTGTATGTGGGGGTTGGGGGAAGGGAGCTCAAAGTAGTTGTTTTTCAACCAACTGGGGCTTCAGAAGGAGGAGGAATCATGCTGCTGCAGCCAATGCTGCTGCTTCTGCCAGTACGAAGCCAATTAGTGCCACAGAGAAGCCAAAGAAAGGTGGGTACACAGTGAGCAGATTTGTATGTGGGGGTTGGGGGAAGGGAGCTCAAAGTAGTTGTAATGGTTGTCCTCCAGCATAGCAAAACGTAATGCTATTTAAAAAAGCACTATTTGGGGTAAATGGAACAATATCATCTGTTCCTTTTCTCGTAAATTCTCTTAATAAATCATCCCGGCTTTTTCGTGACCTAATGTCACTGAATATACTTGACAATGTGGCTAGAGTGAAAACAGAAATAACACAATACACTGGAGTAGGCTTTACATTGTGACGTATTGCCGACCAAGAGAATCATAATTTAAAGGTAAAAAATTGGAGTCTGTTTCATTAATTTTCGAACTTTGATTTTTGATTTAAAAATGTGTCTTTGTATCTCACCTAGAGAGAGATGACTTTGTAGCAATAGCTAGTCTACTGGTAACTGGATGTGGTTGATGGGGAGGTGTCTTTATCATCAGACCCATGTTGACTTTCTGTAAGTGTTTGTTCTATTATTAGTGAAAACAGCTGCACCTCAACAGCAAAATCAGATCCGGATTAATTGTAAATGGGGTGTTTTGCATGCAAAATGGCAGAACTAGATAAAGGGTCACTTTAACTTTATAGTGTTGTTCCATTATTTATTTATTTCAGTAAAGACAATCCAGAGGGATGTTGCTCTGCTAGATAGCATGATCATGACTACAAAACCCTGTGATAAACGGCTGCTTTATAGTGCTGGGATAGTGACTAACTGCATCAAAATTAGATCAGACATGACCGCAATCAACTTCAGTGATTTGATCTACTCGTTATTCCGTGAGAAACTGCTGCACATGCCACTGCCAAACTACGTACATGTATATTTCTGTGTGGCATCTAAGGAAGGTACATGTACATGTAAATGCAATGAAATCACAAGATTTAGTTCATTGTAGATTGTAGATTCATTAATATTGTATGATTTCTAACATTTTTTTCGTTTCATTTATTCATGAAAACAGGTGTTGAACGACCATGTGCTAACTTCAATAAAGAGGACACCAATCTTAAGGCCAGCCTGTATGTCAAGGAAGCACTACACAGCATACAAATTCATCCATTTTTTTCTGCTAGTTATCCCATTGCCTTATGTTGCATGGCATTAGTTACAAATCTGTTAATGTTTAGCGATACTTTCAGAGTTCACTGACTTCTCAGTTTTTCTTGTAAGTAACATTTGGATCATAGCTACATCTGGGAATAAAGAGAAGCTTGGCCCTGATGCATCCACGATGATGTGGAAGGCTTTTCACAACTTTAGATTAAATAGTGATCATGCTATTACTTGGCATGACAGTTTTTAATTCTGTGGGTATCGATGAAGAAGGAAAGCATACCCATATAGTCTACCAACAGCTACTGCAGTTTGTTCTTGAATTAATTGTCAAGGACAGAAATTCACATGACAAACCAGAGGAGATCATAAATAATGAAAAGCAAAACATGTCAAAGGAAGAAAAGCAAGTATTACGATATGTATGCTCAGGTTATATTCCGTACGCTTTATATAAAAGGGTTAGAATGCATACAAATAAAGCATCCGAAAATTATTGTAAATTGTTGTCTTCATGGAAGGTTTCAATATGTTTTAACGTTACAACTTTCTTGTAAGGTTTTTTTTAAATTAATATAATCATCAAATAACCCCCAAAACAAAGATAGTTGCCTATTAGGGTCACCACCAACGTAGGGCTGGATGGCTCAGTTGGTAGAGCGCCTTATTTTTGAAAGGTGACAAAGAAGACCTGACTGGAGCGGGATTCAAACCAGCGACCTCCTGAATACCGTCAATTTATTTTTCTTAATTTTGTTGCCAATTGTGTATACAACAAATGAAAACCATCTACATGTATTGTTATTAAAGGTACAGTACAGGATTGGTAACATAAAGGCCAAACAAATGGCACATTCTGTAAGTGAGTCAATCCTATGGCATTTAAATTTCACCCTCTTGCATGAGAATCACTACATGGAACGTCTTAGGGGACACAACAAAATGATTGAATTAAAATGATGAAATTCTGCAGGATATCATCAACATTCCCCAGAACCTGAAGAAGGTGGATCCTAAAACTCATCCTCAGCTGTTCGTGCTCTCACTGAGCAGTGCAAGCCATCTCGAATCAAGAAATGCCTTTATAATAATTGAGAAGCAAGCCATTCCTCAGCCTTCTACATGTATAATGTTGTATGCAAATATGTTGTTTAATACAGCTGTACAGGCGACAAGGCACACAAGAAGCCAAGGCATGGTCGCTAAGCCACCCACTACTTCCACTGGTATCGTGTGCAAACTATTGGATGATCGTTCTGATGAGGAAAGCAGCAGCTCTGACGAGGATGAAGAGGACGAGAATGTTGGTCCTTCTCAACCCGAATCCCCTGGCTATACGCCATCATCAGAATCATCATCAGAGTATGACAACTCCACCCCCAAAAAGAAAACCCAAAGACCCATCAAAAGGTATTATCTCTTATTTTTAATAAGAGTCATAGATGTGACTCGTGTATATCTTTATTTAATAGCAAAGGATTCCTCACATAGGTGGGAAGGTGCATCCTTTCTTACTTTGACTTCCAATGGACCAAAACTCTTAAAATGTAATAGAAATAAACAGAACAATTGTCCACTTATACTTTTCTTTCAGCATGACCCATCATAAACTGTGGCGGACATCTGAGTGTCATTCATACAGGAAACTTGTTACCATTTGAATTATTATGTTATTTTTATTTTGTTTCTACAATTTCATTTGTATTTTTAATGCAGGAAAAGAGGGAGGAGCTCACGCACAGTTGCGGACTATTCTGAAATGGGCAGCATGGATGCTCACACTGAGCGCAAATATATAGTTTGTGCTTCTAGATTGTTCAAGCTCCTAAAGAGATGCTAGGGTTGCGGCTCCTATGATGTTGTTAATAAACAGAGGGAGATTAGCACCATGCTATCGGTGACACAGGAGTGCCAAAGTTGCAACCTGGGGCAGCAGATCTTGGAGAGCCAGCCATGGTTTAACAACGTACCATCTGGCAACATTCTCTTGCCAGCTGCTACACTGTTTGCAGGTGGCAACTTTGCAACAACTGTGCAGATTCTGAATAATCTTAATTTAGCCTGCATGTCTGAGAGGACATTCTACAACCACCAGGCCAGCTTTCTCCAGCCAGTCATTGGAGTTGGAAGTGCCCCCATCCAGCAACTCCTTGATGCTGACAAAGTGACAAGGCACTATTATTATTATTATTATTATTAATGGTTTATTGCAGACATTTTGTAGCAATAGGCTGAATTGCTTGTCGTTTACATAGATGAAAAGAGAAGGAAAATCATCAGTCCGGATTCAAGGGGATGAAATACAACTCTGGGCTGCCATCACAACGGAATTTGTCAAGAGTTTCCCAAGCTGTCCTTACAACACATGGGAGAGCGTGAAAGATCGAGTTGAATATTTGAGAAAAAAATAACGCCCAGCCAAGCGGGAAAACAATAAATCGGGACGTGGGAGAGTGTCATCCCCATTTTATGACGAGAAGAGCAAAGTATTTACCACTGGTAGCAGGTGATCTGGAGGAAGTGTCAAAACATAGGTCTAGCTGTCCCCTACACATCAGAACTGCCATGTAATGCGTCATCTGTAAGCTGATGGCCCTACCGTTCCTTCCAAGCTTACCTCAAGCCACAGAGCAAACCAATGGAGCCCCTCCATTGGTCATTGCAAGTGGAAAGGAAAGCTTATCTTCAGACTTGTTTGTACGGTATTAAACATTTGTCATCCACCATTACTGGCATGCAAAACATGCTGCTATCTCTCCTGAATGAGAGAACAGTTTGTGGATGATGAGATGTCACCAGTGCCATGTGTTACCCTAGTACCATTAGTACATCATAACAGTGATGAAGAGATCATCCTGGATGAAGAGATCACAAAGTTGAAAAGTCAACTACAGGAGAAAGACAACATAATCAGTCAGCTCAGAAAACAGCTTCAGGCATGTCAATGTATTAGCAATTGAAATCTTGCAGATGTGCTGAATTTGATGACCATGTTTCAGCAAAGGCAATTCATCAAGTTTTTGTCAGAGAGTGTTGGAATAAATACTCTAACCCCTCTGATAGCCTCCCTTGCTTCCATCACCAGCTCCGGCTCCAGCCTCATCTCCATCACCAGATCCAGCCACTGGCCCAGCCAGCAAGCAAGAGATGGTTGATGTAGGAGGGGTAGCTATCAAGAAAGAAATCTACGACTCCTGCATCACTTCAGCAAAAAGAGCTCCAGCTAAGCTGGTAAGAAATTTACTTCAGGCCTTCATTTTGGAAGAGCAACTTGCTAATAGCTGTAGCATGGATCGGCCAGGTCTTCCTGTTCACATTATCAAAGCCATTAAAGGTAAGCAAGTGGATGTGTGCATCTTGTACATTATTTCCTTTGCAAAGGAGTTAGTTGGGGGTCATGTTCTTGGCAAGAGCAATTCAAATAGGAGTAAAAATAAGGCCAGAGAGAAGATGAGGACTCATGCAAAGGTTCTGGATAAATGTATATCCAGACAGCTGAACAACATTATTCAGCAGTATTCAGTATTCAAAAACTTGAGCTTCTAGTGGTATCCTTCCACTGTTCTTCAATTTGACTTCAGCAACAACAGTTCACTACTCGATGATGAAGACAAAGAATACACAGTAAGAACAGAACAACTCAGTGCTGTCCTTAAACTCAGGGTAGGCCCAGTTCCCCCTAAAAAGAAGACAAAGACCACACCGTGGACAAGTAGGATTGCCATCCTGACTGATGTGGATACATTTAAGGCACCTACACCAAGGGAGAGACAATCCCTTAAAGATATTGGCTACGGTGAGCAGAAAATCACCTCCAACCTTAATCGTGGCCGTCATGAAAGCCTGCTTCGATGGACCTTATCGAAGATAGCCTGTTTTCCGTGGACACGATGTTCCTGCACCAAGCAACGAACCTACTGAATCGAAACAGTCTGACTCTCGCCAAGGTATAAAACACACACTTATGTACACACTTTGCACTATGAGATTGTCAAACCTGATAGTAAAAGCCAAATAAAGTATATCAATCGCAGGACTGTCTTATGATGCATTGCGGCTTTACGTAAGATACGATGGGTTGTCCTTCGTAACTCGAGTTATGATCGATCGTAGCGCCAGACCTCTTGGACGATATCGTGATGACTAAAGTGATTTTGAGATGGATTCTACAATGAAAAATGGTAAGAATCAGAAAGGTAACATCAGTCAAGGAAACATTAACAAAAACAAAAATCTTGTATGCATACTGTTCTAATTCGTCCAATTCGTTCATACTGAAAAATCGGTCAGTCGTGAAAAACGAAGGATTTCAAAAACATGAAAATTCAATCCACATTTAAAGGCAGATATCTGTCACCCCTCTTATATTTTCCTGACTTAGGCATCATTTGAAAGGCCAGGATATGTAGTTTCTAGAAATGTGATTGATTATTTAAAATAAAACGGCTTTTTGATAGCCTTCCTTCATATTTTATTTACTCACTCATGCGTGAAGTATGAATCATATAAATGGTATCAAATGAAAGCTGAGGAAATAAGCTTTCCAGATATGTCATTTATTATTCAAAAGTTAAATCAAAATAGGATTAAACATTGTCAAATCTCGGTTTCGTGTTTTTTTTCTGGGACACAATAAATAAAGTCGTCAAAAAAATAAATAATGTATTAGCACCATGCTATCGGTGACACAAGAGTACCAAAGTTGCAACCTGGGGCAGCAGATCTGGGAGAACCAGCCATGGTTTAACAACATACCATCTGGAAACATTCTCTTGTCAGCTGCCACACTGTTTGCAGGTGGCAACTTTGCAACAACTGTGCACATTCTGAATAATCTTAATTTAGCTTGCATGTCTGAGAGGACATTCTACAACCACCAGGCCAGCTTTCTCCAGCCAGTCATTGGAGTTGGAAGTGCCCTCATCCAGCAACTCCTTGATGCTGACAAAGTGACAAGGCACTATTATTAATATTATTATTATTAATGGTTTATTGCAGACATTTTGTAGCAATAGGCTGATTTGCTTGTTGTTTACATAGATGAAAAGAGAAGGAAAATCATCAGTCCGGATTCAAGGGGATGAAATACAACTCTGGGCTGCCATCACAACGGAATTTGTCAAGAGTTTCCCAAGCTGTCCTTACAACACATGGGAGAACGTGAAAGATCGGGTTGAATATTTGAGAAAAAAATACCGCCCAGCCAAGCGGGAAAACAATAAATCGGGACGTGGGAGAGTGTCATCCCCATTTTATGACGAGAAGAGCAAAGTATTTACCACTGGTAGCAGGTGATCTGGAGGAAGTGTCAAAACATAGGTCTAGCTGTCCCCTACACATCAGAACTGCGATGTAATGCGTCATCTGTAAGCTGATGGCCCTACCGTTCCTTCCAAGCTTACCTCAACAATGGAGCCCCTCCATTGGTCATTGCAAGTGGAAAGGAAAGCTTATCTTCAGACTTGTTTGTACGGTATTAAACATTTGTCATCCACCATTACTGGCATGCAAAACATGCTGCTATCTCTCCTGAATGAGAGAACAGTTTGTGGATGATGAGATGTCACCAGTGCCATGTGCTACCCTAGTACCATTAGTACATCATAACAGTGATAAAGAGATCATCCTGGATGAAGAGATCACAAAGTTGAAAAGTCAACTACAGGAGAAAGACAACATAATCAGTCAGCTCAGAAAACAGCTTCAGGCATGTCAATGTATTAGCAATTGAAATCTTGCAGATGTGCTGAATTTGATGACCATGTTTCAGCAAAGGCAATTCATCAAGTTTTTGTCAGAGAGTGTTGGAATAAATACTCTAACCCCTCTGATAGCCTCCCTTGCTTCCATCACCAGCTCCGGCTCCAGCCTCATCTCCATCACCAGATCCAGCCACTGGCCCAGCCAGCAAGCAAGAGATGGTTGATGTAGGAGGGGTAGCTATCAAGAAAGTAATCTACGACTCCTGCATCACTTCGGCAAAAAGAGCTCCAGCTAAGCTGGTAAGAAATTTACTTCAGGCCTTCATTTTGGAAGAGCAACTTGCTAATAGCTGTAGCATGGATCGGCCAGGTCTTCCTGTTCACATTATCAAAGCCATTAAAGGTAAGCAAGTGGATGTGTGCATCTTGTACATTATTTCCTTTGCAAAGGAGTAAGTTGGGGGTCATGTTCTTGGCAAGAGCAATTCAAATAGGAGTAAAAATAAGGCCAGAGAAAAGATGAGGACTCATGCAAAGGTTCTGGATAAATGTATATCCAGACAGCTGAACAACATTATTCAGCAGTATTCAGTATTCAAAAACTTGAGCTTCTAGTGGTATCCTTCCACCGTTCTTCAATTTGACTTCAGCAACAACAGTTCACTACTCGATGATGAAGACAAAGAATACACAGTAAGAACAGAACAACTCAGTGCTGTCCTTAAACTCAGGGTAGGCCCAGTTCCCCCTAAAAAGAAGACAAAGACCACACCGTGGACAAGTAGGATTGCCATCCTGACTGATGTGGATACATTTAAGGCACCTACACCAAGGGAGAGACAATCCCTTAAAGATATTGGCTACGGTGAGCAGAAAATCACCTCCAACCTTAATCGTGGCCGTCATGAAAGCCTGCTTCGATGGACCTTATCGAAGATAGCCTGTTTTCCGTGGACACGATTTTCCTGCACAAAGCAACGAACCTACTGAATCGCAACAGTCTGACTCTCGCCAAGGTATAAAACACACACTTATGTACACACTTTGCACCATGAGAAGAAGACGATGTCGCCAAAATCAAAGAAAGAATGGTAATAGTGGTTCAGCGAATTTTGGTTAGCCACATCAGTGCCTTGAGCGACATCAAAGTGCCGGCCAATGTTCCTCATCAATTTTCAAATCTTAAAAAATCAACAGTTTGAGATATTAAGTTAAGATTCTTTTACCAAAAGTGAATGTTAGGTAAGGTCAGATTTTGATTATTAGATTCAAATTGCTTGTAATTGGACACCTGATGATGTCATGATGACATAAAGTTTTGGCACACAACTCAGCCCCCCCCCCTGCCCTTCAGACATAAGGCGGCTCTAGTCTACAAAACTGGACAACTTAATTAACAATAAAACAGATCACAAGACTATGCAGACCGTTATTATCCACCATCTTTGTGCCCCTCTGAGACTGACCCAATCACCAACTTTTACAATATTTACTTTTTACTAAAGCATCATTTCTCTTTCCTTCTACTGAAATGCAATTCCACTTCCCACAAGACAGAAGTAGTGGCCTTTGATATCCAAGATGACTTCATTGAACTCACCACCTCAGACAACGGCTACCCATCATACAACATTCAAACATCTCTGATATTACAGGCCTTGGGTATTGCAGATGATAATGCGGACAACATTGATGAAGTGTTGACAGCAAAAATACCACCACACTTCAAGACACAGAAGATGGTATCTCCGCATCTTCTTACACTTCCTCAATGTGGCAGTCGTCAATGCCTGGATCATACACAAGTGGACATTTGGTAACCAAGCTGAAGACCTACTCCACTTCAAGACTTCAATTGCTAATGCACTGATCACAATGGGGTCTGTAGAGAATAGGTCAAGAGGCCATCTGTCCACCTTGATGCCTCTTCCAGTAAAGAAATGAGCACCAGCTGCGACAGTCTCACGAGAGGTCTGCTTCCATGATGTTGGAAGCCACTTGCCTGTCAAGACTGACAAGGAGAACTGTTGCCATGACTCCATCTGCAAGAAGAAGACACGTTTCCAATGTGGGAAATGCAGTATCCCAGTCTGTCCCACATGTATGAAACACTTTCCTGCATAGACCATGACACCAACACTAATTGGGATAAGTCAGCTCCAGCAACTCAAACATCTTTCTTTGAAGAGTATTTTTGGGAGGGGAGGTTCAAACAAATGAAAGGGGATTTCAATTTATCACAAATTATTCGAGATGACAACTCGGCTCCAGCAACTTGAACACATTTGCTATTTTGCGCAAGCTTCGATCTCTTGACGATGTCCTCAACCCCAATGTTCTACCAACTGATGGCTGGCGTGTACATCTGAGGCAAGGCAGGTCAATCCGACAGGTTCATCAATGCTGCCAAGAAGGAGGCACTGGACCACATCTGCCAGAAACTGGTCATCCTCATTGATGTGCCAACAGCTGGTGGTGGCATTGGCAACACTAGTAATGGTTCAATTTCAGAAAGATTTTTGACCCTAAGAGCAGGGAGGTTATTTGCAAGCTGATCTGGAATGAAGGTGATCGCATTAACTACATTCTGCTCCGTGATGTAAATATCATGCTATCTGTGTGCCTCAGTATAATAAAGGTCTGGTGTTGACACAATTGCGTCAGCTAGGAATCGACATCATGTCAGCGATGCAGTGAATGGGGCCATATTGCTCGATCCAATCAATGGAACAACCATCCCACTGGAACAGAAGGAAACAATTCTCCAGACATGCTCTTCCTTGGGGTGTACTAGACAAGAATAATGTGTCATACCACAATGATCTTGTGAATACCATACATGAAGAAGGACCTTTATCTGATATTCAGACAAACAATATGTCCAATAAGTGCCAGAAGTTGGTTTCTTCGTTTAGAATCGTAAAATTTATTTATTGAGGCCTTATCACTTTTCATCCCGTGTTTAATATTGATTCACCAATATATATCCAAATACTGTGTCTGGTAACACAGTTACTGATGTACATTGTATTTCATTCATGCAAAATTTTTAGGATTTTGTTCAGCTTCTATGGTAAACCTTTCATTACACTCGAAGAGAAGACAATATTGGACACTTCATCAATGACCGTTATGGAGGCAATGTACTTTCATGTATATCGCAAGAATGAGAACTGGATGATGTCAAAGCAATGATCCAAGATTACCCTAAAAATCCCCTTGACGAAGTGGGTCCAAGGCAGCAGTTTAGACGAACGAGCGCAGAATGCGACACAGAAATCAAGCCCACCTATAGGATTATATTTAGTAATTCGTTTTTGACTTTATATCTAATTTTCAATGCTTTCCTGAATAAAAGGGGAAACACAATCTACTGCAAAAAAAAAAATTCATTTTCGGCTCAAACCGATGAGATTCACTAACTCAGGGAAGAAATAGCTTCTCTGAAACTAGATAATACAAAGCGACATTTTCATCATGACCGCCACTTACGCTCACCATGACGACGAGACAACGACAGCCACGAAAGAGAGACTAACCGTCATCCATCGGGTGACAGAAGACGCAGCAGCAGACGTGACAGACGTAATCGGTATCAAAGTCCCAATCCACGAAACACTAACAACTATCGAAACAATGACAACCGTAGGGAAATCATCTGTGACTACTGTTTCATCCCAGGCCACAAATGGCAGGATTACAGGAAACGATCAAGAGACAGTCGGAAGACGATCAAACAATAATGACCAGAGCAAATCACAACAGAACCAGGATTTTTAGAAGGGGAGGTTAACAGCCGCGCTCACTGTTCTTCCTCCAAGAAATCCAATCAACCTTATACACATGTACCTCTAATAGCGCTTCGCACTAATGACGTCACAAAACCCCCGGATGTCAGACAAACATCCGAGAGACCACTGGGCTTGCTGAACCGTCCTTGGCAGGAACCTCACAGTTTACCTCAAGAGAGACCACTGGGCTTGCTGAACCGTCCTTGGCAGGAACCTCACAGTTAACCTCAAGAGAGACCACTGGGCTTGCTGAACCGTCCTTGGCAGGAACCTCACAGTTAACCTCAAGAGAGACCACTGGGCTTGCTGAACCGTCCTTGGCAGGAACCTCACAGTTAACCTCAAGAGAGACCACTGGGCTTGCTGAACCGTCCTTGGCAGGAACCTCACAGTTAACCTCAAGAGAGACCACTAGGCTTGCTGAACCGTGAAGTGAAGTTGTCTCAGAAGGCTTTTGGGCAGGGAGCTCGTCCAGAGCGGGCTCTCTCTGCCAAGGTTGACGTTGCTGAATCAGATGAAGAGATGTCGGATTTAATTGAGTTAAAATCTTAGACAACCATTCAAACAACGTACTTGCATAATGCTTCATAAATGTCTTTAAAATCTCATTCACAGGCTGCCATTTGACAATCGCTTGAGATCTACTCTGACCAACTGACTGGATTGAAGAGTCTGTGTATTCGTGATGTTGTTGAAATCGACGGAAAACTGTTTGTAAAAGTGCACTACACCGAAGAAGAGTGGAAGTCGAACGTTTATGACACGTGGAAACTAGCAACTGAAATGTCGATGTACCAGAGTTTTATATTACATGTACACCTGAGCTGAAAGCTGTCTTTGTTGAACAACTTAAGGTGTCAATTAAGGAAAACTTACATGGCCAACGTAAAATTGACAGCACTGTGAAGATCGATCTCGGCATTCCAAAAAACTTATTTGAGGACATCGCCTCCCTTGGATGCAAGAGTAGAGGCTCAGGCTCTCATTTTACTCTGCATTGAACAGCCGCCTTTAACGAGTTGCTTGGTGAAGGCTTGCACTGGAGAGTCTTCAATTTCATGGGAGATTTTGCGTTTGTGACACCTGGTACTGTGACATTTTGGCTGAGAGAGTGGAGACCTCTGGAGGAATACACGGCTTAGGGAACACTGAAGCTCATACAGTACATCGAGGATATCAATTTCATTTGAGATTTGCCTATGGTATTGGCACAAAGTTTGATTTTCAAAAATTCCTTTAACATTTTTTTTTTACATGTATTTGCTGTTGTTAATCAGCATGTTATAAATCTGATTTCCATTTTTTTTCACAAATCTCAACAGAATCTTTCATGCTCTGTCTACATGTACTGGCTGTTTTCTTTCTGTTTTCAACATGGATAAGTATGGGACTGCTGTCATTTTCCTGTTGGGATGCTTTTGCATGGCCTGTGCAGTTTATGCCACATCTGAAGATAATCCGCACATTGTCCAAATAGCTGTCAGTGAGATTTTTTTGTTTAATTTGATCAAGGATGTAAGTGGTCACTTGACTCAAGAATATCTGCACTCCGTATGGATGCATATTCTGACTCGACACCACCTCTCTCCTGACAAATTTCACTTGAATTGCCTGAAGGCTTTGGAAAGTAAACTTGGCCGAATGTGGCCGAATTGTTAAAGGAGTTTGAAAAGTCAACATATACACTGATTGTAAACCATAAAACGGGAAGTCCCACAAAACGAAAATTAGAACAAGAAGTGGAAGATGAAAGATCCAAAAGAAGAAAGTTGGAAAACGGTTTCAGTTAATTGGACGGTGAACTGAGCAAGTGTAAGGAGGCAAAACATGAAGCTGAGCGAAAACACAAAAGACTATCGAACCCCCCCAAGACGTAAAAGAGGTGAGCGGGGAAGAAGCAAAGGTAAAGTTGAAGAGATGGCTGGAATCTCTTCAGTCTGTAGAACCAATAACAGAAGGTATGGAAGAGCCATCAATGCATCAAGAACCTTCATCAACCCTGTCATCGTGTCCAGATGTCAAGGAGAGTGATAATGACTTTGAGATGGAGAAGCCCCGTCAATGGCAAGACTCTCAACTCATTCGTGTTGAAAGCCTGAGAGCTCAGAAGGACATTCACAATTCATATGATAGACATCTCCATGGCAGCAACTCCTCCACCGCCTAACTCTCATCCCAAGTCATATTGTACCAATATCATTTGTCATCATTCATCTGAATAAATATTAATTGTTTGTTGACTATATCAACAGTCAACTTGACTTGAATAAAAATATTTTTGTATTTACTTTACTTTAAAAATATTCACAAACTGACCTGTCACCTGATTCCCCTAGCAAAAAATTTAAAACTAAATTACATGTGAGAGCTCTGTTCCTTTTCTCAAAATGACAGAAAGATAGAAAGCGCGACCAGGACTCTGCAAAGTAGAAGTCGTTGAAAGCAGTCCTGAATCAAAACTTAATCAAGAAGTCTGCACCAGTCATCAATGTACGTGACCGTGATAGTAACAAGAAATTGACAGAGAATGCAGATTGTTCAAACAAGCATTGCCTGTCCAAGCTGCAGACTGCAAAACGTCAGTATCAGGACCGGAAGCCGAGGTGAGAAATGCTGACCTAGAAAGAAAGACACAAGAAAACCATTGGATCACAAAGCCAAAAGGGTAAAAAGAAAGCTGAACACTAAAAAAGACTCTTTGAAAAAAAGGGCAGAAAACCACAATTTTAGTAACTGCAAATAGCGAAGAAAACAATGAAAAACTCATCCCAGAATTGGAACAGGAAATTAAGCAACACAAAGACACAATCCTCAACCTACAACAAACCAATGCCCATCTCCTCTCAAAACTCAATGAAAAATCATGGGCAAGCAACACTCACAACCATAACAGACGGCAACAAAAGGTATACAGCAGTAGCACGAGCATGTATCTACAAACTGTTGAAGGCACATGTCTCATTTGAGAATATCTTGTCGGTCATTTCTGCTGCTTTGGAACTTGTCGGAAAAACTGCGGACAGTCTACCAACAGGAAGGACAGTGGCCCACATGTACGTAGAGCGTCTTCTCCTGTCCCAGCGCCAGATGGAGGAACTTCAACGACAAAAGAATCTCACCATAGCCACAGATGAGACACCCAAAGGTGGGGATATTTACATGGCTTATACTCTATCTGGGACAGAATCATCATATGTGTTGGGACTGAGGGAAATGATTTCGAAAAGCGCAGAAGACACGCTGTCGACCTGATGCGCGTGATGAATTCCTCACTTGCACAGGGTTCTCTCCCCATTGACTGGAAAGTGTCCAACATCACACCTGTATTCAAGTCTGGCAGCCGTACTGACATTACTAATTACCGCCCCATGGCACTTACATCTGTTGTATGCAAGGTAATAGCGCTCCGCACTAATGACGTCACACGAGTGTACAAAATCCCCGGATGTCAGACAAACTTTTCACCAATGTGCGCGCGTGGAGCATGATATGCAAGCGCAACGTACAGTACATGATGACATGATGTACATTGTATTGTATGTGCGAATTTGCCTACGTATTTTGTGAAAATGGCGACCTTGAGTAGCGGTACGTTCATCAACGTTACTCTTAATGAAGATGACGGTTTCCCCGGTGCAAAATTCGATATTGACTGTTTGGAAAATTATTCAAACACCCAGCTGAAGCGTTGGCTGCAGTGTCGGGGAGTGAGAGTTACTGGCAAAAGGACATAGAGGGACAACTATCATCTGAAAATGTACACACAATTTTTCTATGAATAAAAGCCCATGAGAACATCTCCTCTGAAAGAGTTGACTCCAGCTCATTGACTGCATTAAGAAGTAAACTTGGCAGGCTGTGGCATTCTTGGAGAAGTCAGAAAGGCTCAAACGGGCGATCAAAAAAAAATCGAGATTAATTCAGTATAGAACATAATTAACATAATAGCTCCTGCCTCTTGATAATAAAAAAAACCGATATGTTGAGGAAAAAACACGGGAAATCTAGTCGTAAAAAGTGAAACTCGCACAAAAACCCAAATCAACTTCATACGGTCATCAGCAAGACATATTTTTCCTGAAATATTAAAATAAATCCATTCTGTTTTTGGTTTCATTTCCTTTAGGACTGTCCTACGCGATGGGGATCGAAACAGCAAATGATCCAGAGAGTCCTAGAGCAGATCGCCTTACGGAGAGTTTCGTCAGAAGACAGGGCACACTAGCATTTGGTTCCTAGCTGGCAGGATTTGGGTGTGCTGGGCACAATAGATAAAGCTCTTTGTCCACTGTCAAAATTCACTGACATTATGTCAGGTGAGAAATATGTCACAGTGTCATCAATCCTGGCAATGATGCACCACCTGAGAGAGAGCGTGCTGGCTGCGGCCGAGGAGGATGAACCCCTGACTGCTGACATCAAACGAGCAATCTTAGCTAAGATGGAGAGTTTGTACAACAAGGAAGCAATCAAAGCTTTGCTCGGCATCTCAGCTCTACTGGATCCCCGCTATCGTTTGAACCACGTAGAAGCTGACAATCAGCAGGATATCAAGAACAGGGATCACCTCAAGCGGTCATCTACTGATCAGACGGCTATGCAGGTAGTATTTGGGACACAGGCTGACCAGTCTAGACTTATGCCTGGATGCCAGCATGGGGTTTATGAGGAAGAAGATCTACCACAAGAGCTCATCTCTCCAGACTTTGATGGAAATGGTTGGGTCGACATTGACTTGGATGCTGTGGAGGTACTAGTCTTTTTTCATCTTGTGGTGTATTCTTTTGATTTCCAATACTGTCATGTTAGTGCTTAATATTAACATTTTTCATTGCAGGCTTCTCTAGGTGATAATGCAGATGATAACAATACAAGTGGAGCACAAGGTCCAAGAGGTGGATACCAGAATGCTTTTCATTGTGCTTTCATCTCATTGAATGCATCAGCTGAGTATAAGCAGAACATCATAATCAGATGGCGTCATCACTTGATTTTATATGAATTTTTAAATATTTCTCATACGGTACGGTACTAGCCCATTAACTTTGTACACAGTTTATGTGAAAATATGGTCATGTACAAGACACATGATGCTCGATTGACTCTATCAATTCCCCATAATATGTACACATGAACAGAACAAAAATATAGGCTTTTCGCTTGCACAAAAAAACAATCAATCACTTGCAATTAGTTGCAATCACCATGGAGCCATGATGGTGATCATCTTCAACTGTTCTTTAATTTGAATTCAGCAACAACACCAAAGACGAATCATTTGCCCCGTCTCACTTCACATTCGACTTTCACTTCATCTTCGATGACGAAGATGAAGAATACACAGTAAGAACAGAACAACTCTGTGCTGTCCTTAAACTCAGGGTAAGCCCAGTTGCCCCCCAAAAAGAAGAAGGCCACACCGTGGACGTGTAGGATTGTCGTTCTGACTGATGTGGATACATTTAAGGCACCTACACACTAAGGGAGAGACAAGCTCTTAAAGATGTTGGCTACAGTGAGCAGGAAATCACCTTCGACCTTAACGGCTCAACAGAGCAATTTGAAGAAGTGTGAAATGTGAAATTCCCGAGCCTGCAAGAAGGCGGAGGTTTCGAGCTGTTAACAACATCTAGCAACAAAGATCTGGATCCAGTAAAGGGGGCATACTGTCCCCAAAACCTCAAGGGATGTTTGGGGCAAAGCCTCCTTTATATCAGGCTTATACAGAAGTCACAGTGAAACAGGATTTCCGGGATAAGATTAGTGATTACTTGAGTGGTGCTGGTGACAGGGATAGAGGAAGAAAGATTAGACAAGAGAGAGACGGATCAGAATGATGGCCAATTTCATTACCTTGCACAGTTTATCCATGATGCCTTTTTGTGGCTAATTATTCCATATACTGGACTACTCCAAGTCTGTCTAAATAAGCCTGGTGATAGTTGTATCTCAGGGTGTATTGTTTTTAAAACAAGTCTAGACAGAATGTCTGTATCGAGATGAAACGATGTCCACTTCACACCAGGTTCCACTAGTGATCATTATTTAAAATTCCTAACATTTTCTTTTCTATTCGTTTCAATTTTAATCTACTTCCAAGGCAGCATTTTCAAGGCACTGGAGGAGATCAAAGCTGATGTGCGCAGCATCAAAAGGGGACGGCACCAAGAAATCAACAAACTGGGAACCGGGAGTGAAGGAACAACAGAGCTGCCACTTGATGTGTTCCCCATCAAGATTATTCAGGATTTATTCCTCTTTGGTGATATAATTGAAAGAGATATCAGGTGGAGTCACTCACTGTGAAAACTGACAAAGACCTGAAAACCGAGGGACAAGGGTCTCTTGACTTCAAGATGGATGTAGAGAATGACATCATGGCCGTAAAGTGGTTTGACAACACAGTTCTCATGGTGTCTGCGTATGTTGGGTGTTCAGCCATTAGACATTGCAAGACACTGGGATAAAATATTCCTCTCTATCTCCTACAGGATATTGTGCAGCAGTTTGAACATCGCTATGGATTTCCCCAAGTGTTAGTTACTGCATTGAGGAAGGAAAACAGAAGGAGATAGAACGAGAGCTGTCTTATGGCTCCACTCAATTATCACCTCATTAAGGCCTGACGGTCCCCATTCACTTTGCCTGCAGACTCCCTGCGGCGGTCGTTAAGTTTTACGGGCGCGACTTCCCTTTGTACTGCACACAAGGTCGCCGGGATTCACTGGTAACCAACGTACCCAGTTTTAAGTGTAGCAGCGATGCTTGACACTGGAGTAAATAAATTATGGCAAACAAATATCCTTTTTCGCATGCGCAGTTGCTGTATATGGCCCTTACATGAATGCAAGGAAACCAATGAGCTTCGGTACAAAATTCTGCTTCTGCCGGTGCCCGATTCATGAAAATCGGCCGAAAACTTGGTAAGTTACGGCGTTTTTTCTTGATTTTATAGAATATGTAAAAGCAGAAGTTCACAGATATGATATTTTCCAGTAACTTATATTCCGTCGGATTTCTCCAGTCAAAAATTAGTTTGAAATGGAGAAGAAATGTCAACGTAATCAAATACTTTAATTCTATAACTGGCCGTGATTGGCCGAATGCTGGTCAACTCATAAGCTGACCAACTCGTACGCCCCAACTCGTACGCTGACCAACTCGTACGCCAACCAACTCGTACGCCAACCAACTCGTACGCCAACCAACTCATACGCCAATCAACTCGTACGCCGACCAACTCGTACGCCACCACCAAAAAAAAAAAAGACTGTAGTCTGTATTAAATAACGAAATAATTTTTTTTTAATGTTGATGGAGTAGAGTGGGTGTGTCTTTTTATAATTTGTAATAACAAATTAAATGTGTGTGTTTTGAGAGACTGGAAACTTTTTTGTGTGAGAGGATAGTCTGTGAGTGTGGGGGCTCTAAATATTTGTAGTTTGTAATAACAAAATTCTTTGTGACTGGGTACCTTTTTATTTTAAATACACCTCTCCCATGTCCGCACTACAAAGCAGTGTGAATGTGATGCAAATTTCCAAATCTGAAGTACTGCAGTAATTACCTTTTTCATAATCTACTGTAAATTGTAATCTACTATATCAGGTAATCCAGGTATGGTGCTCCCCTGCTGCCAATTTTAAAATACTCCTCTAAAATCTCCTGGTGCAAAACTACCAGCCGGTCAGTATCCTCCATTTCAGTCAGCCTACCGTAAACATCACATTTTTAATTGCGCCTTTGAACATCCTCGGATGGAAAAGGCGCACAAGAAATGCAATAAAATAATTATTAATTAATTAATTAAAATTAAAATCCTACCTAACATTTTTTTGCACTTCCACATACAGAATGTTTCCTTTTATTTCCTTTTATGTTCACAAACGACATTACACAATGTTTCCTTTATTTCCGTTTATTTTCACAAACGAGTTCCAAATAGTGAATTTACAGAATGCTTCCTTTTATTTCCTTTTATTTCCACTCGACATGACAAAATCTACTGAAAAAACACCGGCCAACGTTTACAAACTACAAGCTTAATTATTCCTGGCGTACGAGTTGGTTGGCGTACGACTTGGTTGGCATACGAGTTGGTTGGCGTACGAGTTGGTCGGCGTACGAGTTGGTCGGCGTACGAGTTGGTCGGCGTACGAGTTGACCAAACGGCGTACGAGTTGGTTGGCGTACGAGTTGGTCGGCGTACGAGTTGACAAGCTTCGGTACATTGTAGGAAGGAATTAACACATAGGCCTACTAGGCCTATGTGTTACTACTACAGTAGTAGTACTACAGGCTGATAATATGTGCAATAAGTGATCAGTCTGACACTTGTAAATTTTATTTTTATTCATTTTAGTCCAATCATTTTACTTACTTGGTCTTGGTTGTTTGATTTTACTTTCATTTTTATTAAACATGAGATTGAGTATCCAACAATCTCAAATTTATTTATTTTCAGTCAAGTGGGTAGTGGTGAAGTACTTTGATGGCGAACTAAGTGGAGTTCTGAAAGGAACGGAAGTGGAGCAAGAAGTGACTGGGGAATCTCTTCAAGAAGGTGGTTTGATGGAAGAAGGTGACCAGTGCATGGCGAGGTGGACAGATGGCCGACTGTACAATGCAAAGGTGGTCCTCATAACAGGTAAATAAAAATCCCATACAGTGTGAATACGGTCTACAAGAAGTGTGCATACACATGTACATGATCATGTACATTTACATGTGATTGCAATGTGTAATTAAATTTGAATTGCTGATGTTGCTTAATTGCAGCTGTTAGGTAGTTTTTATTTTGTAGTAACACTACATGTACATTTCTTTATTGTTTTGAGTTAGGTACATGCCAAAAAAAAAGAAACATAACTCAAAATCCTATGTCAATAACATGGCTTTGTAAGATGCAAATTGTGCGTGGAATAGTCAAATTATAAAGTAAGTTTTGTACAATACAGAATGTTATTGTCCGAAATGAATTTATTTATTTCTGTTTAACCAGTAGGAGAGCCCCCAACAGAAAATGTGTTTCTTTTGGGTAATCCAGCGGGAGCTGGTTTAATACTGTTCATTTGTTCTTTGTATGTCTTGTGTATTCTTCTGTTCCCTTGCTTTTGTAAACCTTTTGTTATTGTTTTCCGTGAAATGTTCATCCCCCCAAAATAAAATAAATGTAAACTAGACATGTGTTTGTGTACAAACACTGAGCTGTTTCGCGTATGTTTTATAAAATGTACGAAACAAACATATGTACACAATTGACCCAGTACAGAGAAATAGTTAATCAGCGGTGTCTTAATTGTCCTAAACAACTACATGTACCAGGAGCGTCGTCACTCGTCCATCAATACACGTATACCGGTAGTACAGATACATACACACGGCCATGAGAAACACAGATATGGCAGAGTCCACTATAGGTCAGCGCACATAGTATGTATGGTTGTGCTTATGGACGGTGGAAACAGCAAAATGACTGATTTTCTAGCTCGTCGTGCTACGTTTACCTGTACACAATTGGCCCACTACTATGTCACTACTATGATACTACCATATCATCGGTCCAAAAAGTTCCAAAGCCCGTGTTGTGTCTTATGGTTTGACTCTAAATGGCAAAATTAATCAGTAAAAAAAATCAATAAAAAATCAGGCGACGACGTCATTGTGACGTCACTTCACATTAGGGATACTTATACCATTTAGTACCTACCCACCAAGTTTCATTACGATCGGATATACGCTTATATGTGTTTCTGGGAAAAAATGGCAAAATTAAATATTCAAAAATCAATAAAAAATCAGCCGATGACGTCATCGTGACGTCACTTCAAATTTAGGATACTAGTACCATTCCCTACCTATCCACCAAGTTTCATCACCATTGGATATTCCCTTATATGTGAATCAGAAAATCGGCTTTTTGATGACGTCATCATGACGTCACCACTTTTTGGTATTTTGTGGCATGTGCCTATAGCCTAACAAACATTTTGACGAAAGAATTTCGAAAATACAATTTGTGGTTCATGAGATATAAAGAAAAGGTCCAAAAATTGAATAATTCGTATAAAATCGCACGATGACGTCATCAACACGTGACTGCAATTTTTGTCTATATCACGTCCCCATATACTTCCATACCAAGTTTGAGTTGCATCGGACTTGCAGTTCCGGAGATAAAGAGCCTTGAAATTTGCACTTTTATGATGACGTCATGGTGCACGTGATGACGTCATGATGACGAAATGTTTCGGCATGGCACCTGGGGTGGTGGTCTAACTATGTGCCAAGTATGAAGTTGATTGGAACTGGCATAAGGGTAGAAGTGACTTGTATAAAAACCCTGTGTTATGTCTATGGGAAAAAAGTGGAATAAAAAAAAAAAAAAAAGAAAGAAAAAAAAAATAACAAAAACAATAGCTGTTCCGCCGCATGCGAAACAGCTAATAAAAAATAAATATCTACATTAAAACTGTTCTTTAATTCTTTGTTCTTCCAAAATATATGTAGCTCACAAAGATGAAGCATCCAAACAACTCAGTCAGTTGAAGAAAGCCAAACATCAATCTAGTCCAACGAAGAGCCCCTCAAAGAGGAAACAAGTCCCCCAAAAGGTAGGTGTAATTTATGTATTCATGTAGACATCATGTTTATCAAATTACTTTTAGTAGAGTAGTATTTAATCATGCAACTGTCCCACAAAAGAACAAGCTTCAAACTTGTCTTTTGCACTCACCCACTTACCCACAAACCCATTTGTTAATTATCCATTATTAAACTCACTTGCCTTGTGAAATGAAAATATTGACTATTTATAAATGAAACTCAAAATTTAATTGTTTAGACTATTACGGTAACAAGTTTGTTCCTAAGTACAGTTGGCTAATTTGACTGACATCAGGACATTTACATTGTTTGATTTCGTTTGAAAACAAACGAATTGAACAAAATGAGAAAGTAGGATTTGATTTGCTTAAATGGCAAAAATCAGTAGTTTGGAAGTGAAAATTATTTGATTTGTGCATATTCAACTGGAGACTTTTCATTATTTGTACCTGCAGACTGCAGCAGTCCCGAAGCCCACGGGAAACGGGAACAAGAAAACAAAGACGGACAGTACCAAGGCGAAGCATGCTCAAATAGCTGCCCAAGAACTTATGGTGGAGAGGATGCTGAGAGAGCAGTTCTCAAGTGATGACATGCCACAGCCACGTGCCACCCCAGTGCCATCTACAAGTTACAGCAGTGGTACCTCCACCCCTGTTTCAGGACTCTATGGAATGCATATGAGGGCTTTGCTCGATATGGACAACCAGGATGAGGATGGAGACATTGAAATGGAAAATGTGTGGCAAAGCAGCAAGATCCCCAAGGATACCTCCATCCTGGATGAAGAGATTGCCAGGCTAAAAAGACAAGTGCAGGAGAAGGACGACACCATATCTCTTCTCAGAAACCAGCTTAAGCAAGTGAAATCTTGCAGGTGTGCTGAATTTGATGTACATATTTCGGCAACACCTACCAAGGCATTTATCAAGTTTTTGTCAGAGAGTGTTGGTATGAATCCTTTAACTCCTCTGATGGCCCCCCTTGCTCGATCACCTGCTCCGGCTCCAGCCCCATCAACTGCTCCAGCTCCAGCGCCATTTCTATCACCTGCTCTGGCTCCAGCTCCATCACCTGCTCCAACTCCATCACCTGCTCCAGCTCCATCACCATCACCTGCTCCAGCTCCATCACCATCACCTGCTCCTGTACCATCACCATCTCCTGCTCCATCACCATCACCTGCTCCAGCTCCATCACCATCACCTGCTCCAGCTCCATCACCATCACCTGCTCCTGTACCATCACCATCTCCTGCTCCATCACCATCACCTGCTCCAGCTCCATCACCATCACCTGCTCCAGCTCCATCACCATCACCTGCTCTGGCCCCTGGTCCTATCAGCGAGCATGAGATGGTTGATGTAGGAGGGGTGCCTATGAAGAAGGTAACCCGTGACTCATGCATCACCTCAGCAAAAGGAGCTCCAGCGAAGCTGGTGAGAAACCTACTCCAGGCCTTCTTTTCGGAAGAACAACTTGCCAACAGCTGTGCTGAAGGTAGCAGGGATCGGCCTGGTCTTCCTGTTCACATCATCAAAGCGATTAAAGGTAAGCACATGGATGTTTGCAAGTACATCTTGTTTCTTTTGCCCAGGATTTGGATGGTAAGAGCTTCAGTAATTTTGTGTTATCCACAGGTGTTTTATAATGGCAACTTTTGTATAGCTTATTCACTCTGTTGCCTGTTGTATAGTTTTGTAACTTGTAATTATGTTGAGGACATTGTTAAAAGTTATCTGCAGAATTGAAGAAAAACTAAAATGAAAATTTCTGTATGAGGCCAGAGATTTTACTCGTTTAAAATTTACTCGTTTCTCAAAAGTCACCAATTTTATCATCATTGCCATCATAATCATTTGCTTGATTGTTATGTGACCAGACTTTATGCCTGAAATGAGCCCTTTATTAAGCTCCGTGTAAATTTTCTCTTGAACCAGTGAACTGCATATTTGACATCACTCTAAAAAGCAATCTTTATTTTATTTCCAAACTATTAAGATGTAATGTCCTTTCTTAAAACAGAGCTTGTGAGGTCCAAGTGTCCGAAATTCTCAGAAAGGGACATTATTCAAGTGGTCAACTGCCAGTGTTCGGATGTGAGGAAGAAACTGAGGAATAAGGCCAAGCTAGCAGGTAATTGCATTACATATTTATTGGATCTTTTGGTCAGGGGAAAATTTTCAAGTTCACATTGTATGCATGCTTGTCAAGATGGCATGTTGAGTGGCATTTGTTTTTAAAGGGCATGCAACATTGGTCAACAAACTAAAACAGAAATTTTCACCGATTTACGTATAATTTATAGGGTATAGAGACAGTAATGGTAGAAACAAATTGTAAAAATGTTTCTGCCTGAAATGCTGTGTTTATTCAGAAAGAGTAAAACCAAACACCAAAACTGTTAATTGCTAAGCAAAGTGTGATGTCACAATATTAGTTGCTATGGAAACATGAACAACTCATCTAAAAGATGAATCGCAAATCTTTGTGAAATCGACCACTGCTCCACCTTTCATCCCAAATGGGGCTATTCAGTGGCTGAAGCAGATGTTAGAACGTGTGCAATACAAGCTACACTAGGTTTGCGGTAACATGTGACAGACTAGCCAGAACGTCGAGTTAACTGTCTCTTTTCAGAGCCACCCTACATGTATACTCAGTTTTACTCACAAAAGAGATACTGGTATACTTATGTCACATAGTGTTTACCGGTATTCTGTACTACACACAAATCACATGCACTAACACATGTTTTTGTTTGTTTGTTTGTTGTTTTAGGTGGAGTATCTCAACTCAAGTGAAGTGTCAGCATTTACCACGCAGGACAAATGGCTAGGGTAACGTTTCATAGGCATGACGTTTAATTTATAGCAAACTTTTCTCAGGTTTTGAAAAAGTTTCTGCCATGTGCAAAATGTCTTGCCTACCTAATAACGTCTTGTCATACTACATGCAGGTGTTAAGCGGTTTTTTTTTTCAATTTGTTTAGAATTTCTATAGTTGTCATCAATGGAATAATGACTTAATTTTATTTTCTTGCCTACCTCAAGATCATGACAGTTCTGATTTAATATGAAGTTCTGCTATGATCAAAATGTCTTGCCTACCCAATAACATCTCAGATCACACTACGTATAAGTGGTAGCAGTGTTTTGCAATTTATTCCCGCTATACAAGTGATTTTATTTTTATTGTCTTGCCTACCTCATGATTATGGCAATATTTTGTTTCATACAAGTTCTTAATTGAAGATATGGGACAGGAATGTTAGTTGCGACCAAAACAGTGGGAAAGCTTTTGTTTATAAAGGTGATATGAATACCAATCTTCCTCTGAAATATTTACCTATGACATGTTGTCATCACCAAGATTGGATTTCAAAACCAGATGTCAAAACCCCCAGCTGATTTTAATTGAGCCCTAACACATATGGAAATGTATGTTTGTTCCAATTTTACATACATTGTTAATACTGTACAATTTATACCAGTATAATTTCAAAAGGTGGTAGCATTTTTTAGATAGCGAAAATCTAGAGACAAATTTGTAAAGATGGAGAAAATCAGTTCAATCAATTTGTCAACCAAGAGATATTGCCAAGTACATTGAAGTACATGTATGACCTGGCCGGGTATCGGACAAAATCAACTAACCAAATTTGACGAATGTTACTGCCAGAACTTTTCTTTGAATTTTTTTAATCTAGGTTTTTCTAGGGTTTTCATGTATTGAATCATCTGCATTTGTTTTGTAATTTTTAACAAAAAACCATTAAATGACATTTCAATATTTCTTGTAATAATTTCTATAAAATTGCTCTCCCATGCTTTTTTCAAGAAGTAATATTAGTATAGTACTATTGCCTGTTTTAATAATCATTGTTGTTATTTCTTTAGTTTAGATCAGAAGTGTTTACATGTATTGCCATTTAATGATACTTTATGCCAAAGATGCAACCACAAGGTGAGTTAAGGAAATTTTTTCAGTTTTGCATACACATGCCATGTACTGAACATACCAGTTAGTTTATTCCTTGTTATAGCCATTTAGACACTAGTCAAAGTGCAAGTTTTTGTCCTTACAGTTTCAGTCTTTAAAATATTTTGTGTGTACATGTATTTTGCATTTTATTTCATTTCAGTATTACTGCAGCTGGAAAGATAACTACTTGTAACAGTCAGAATTAACTGAAAGTATTTTACTTGTTATAAGCAAAAGATTAGTTTTGATGAACAATAAAAAATAATTTGTTGGAAGAAGAAAACACTGTAAATTTGTATTGTTCACAAATTGATTGTGTATTTGGTTTTCTGGGGCTAAATATAGGGCTATTATGTAGTTGGCAGCCATTACAATATTAATATTTTTTCTCAGTTTTCTTGATCATGGATTTACCCGGCCAAATCTTCTATTGCTAAATTGCAGACTATAACCGAGTCCGAGTATTAAAGAACTGTAGGCATATTTTCTTCATAAAGGTTTCTTATAAGATTTATACATTCTTATATGATTCTTATAAGATTCTTATAAGATTCTTATAAGATTTCTATAAGATTCCTGTATGTTTCTTATAAGATCTTACTAATTTACATAAAAAATTCTTATAACTCTTATAAGATTCTTATAAGATTCTTATAAGATTCTTATAAGAATCTTATAAGAATCTTATAAGAATCTTATAAGAATCTTATAAGATTCTTATAAGATTCTTATAAGATTCTTATAAGATTCTTATACGATTCTTATAAGATTCTTATAAGATTCTTATAAGATTCTTATACGATTCTTATACGATTCTTATAAGATTCTTATAAGATTCTTATAAGATTCTTATAAGATTCTTATAAGATTCTTATAAGATTCTTATAAGATTCTTATAAGATTCTTATATGATTCTTATACGATTCTTATACGATTCTTATAAGATTCTTATAAGATTCTTATAAGATTCTTATACGATTCTTATACGATTCTTATAAGATTCTTATAAGATTCTTATAAGATTCTTTTAAGATTCTTATAAGATTCTTATAAGATTCTTATAAGATTCTTATAAGAGTCTTAATTTCTGCTAACGGAATTTCCAAAGGTTCTTATAAGTTTTTTATAAGATTCTGATAAGATTCTGATAAGATTCTGATAAGATTCTTATAAGATTCTTATAAGATTATTTTGTAGGGGCGGTTTTGGTTTGAAAAAAGAAAAGGAAATCAATTTCCCGGCTACTTCATCTGAACTGTGATCTGCTTGAATTTTCTTTCTTTTTTTTACATTTGAGGGATTGAGGGCACTTTTCCAATCATTTTGACAAATTTGGTTTGTTTCATTTCTTGTTAAGTTTCACAGCTGTACTTTTGTTAATTTTTGATAGGTGGTGGTCCACTTTGAAAATCACACAGACAGACAGGTGCTACATGGACCCTGGGTTGAAGTGGCCTCAGCATTATGTGAAGGGGATCACCAAAAAGCAATCAGGCACATTCTCTCTATAGAAACAGTACAAGAGGATATGAAGTCGACCTTCATCAGTCCGTTGTTCAAGAAGCAGATGGATTGTGTGATCAGAATAACCAATCCATGTTTTGTGGATCAAATCTGGAAGACTTGAAGAGCTTCAATTTTGCTCATCAAAACAATGAATTGGAAGAGAAAGCCCCGCATCTGTCTGCGATTCTGCATGCAGTTGCTGAGAGTCATAGTATCCTGCAAAATGTCAAGAAAACCAAACAAGCCATCATTCCAGGAGTTGCATCAGCAGCCGGTATCCTCCTCAACTGTAGATCACAATACATGAATGCTCACCAGGTATTAACATCACTGGTTCTGAAACAAAGTGGTGCCAAGAAAGCTGCATTTGAACATCTACATAGTCAGTTCATATGTTCCAGTTATAAAGTTGTATGCAGCGTCAGTTGGATTTTGGAGATGATTTTGATGGAGAGGTAAGACAGTAAAGGAAACTTGCACTGCACAGTGTAGACAATTAGAACTGAAGGACAGTGCCAGTAAGGAGGAATTGACAGCATTCCAAACCAGCAGGATTGATATGGGATATCAGCTTGAGGGGAGAAGGTTGCTGTTGAGTCCACTAGTCTAGTAGTCAGACTCCCGAAGTACGCACAGGGTATGGTGTGCATCCATGCGTCTTGTATACAGAACTATACGGCACGCATTGTTGCCCCACTCGCTATGAAGTAATTTTCGTAAGTTTTTGAAGGTTTTTATCATTTCTTTGGAAGTAGTTCAATTTGGTTTGTTAGTGATTTGAATGCGTGATTTTGTGTGTGACTTTTTTGTAATCATTTCTTTTACAACAAGTAAAATGTTGTGACTTTTCTTAGTGTGATCTGTGTCATTTGTTGTTGTGATGTGGTATTCCAATTGTAATGATGAGTTTTGGTGATTTCTGTGCCAGTGTTGGGTTGGATGAGAATGAGGTGCATCAGATTGCAAGAGGGGAGGGGGAAAGAGGGAGTGAAGACATCAAAAGAGGGTGTAATATGTTGAAAAATGGATTTGTGTAGTATTTGTGGAGGGAGTGTATGGATGTGAATGAAGGGGAAATGAAAAGAGTGAAGAGGGTGTGAGATGTGTTGATAAATTTGTTTGATTTTGAGTATGATGTGAAGCCTCTTCTGTTGAGAATAATTAGACTGGATGAAAAGTATCCGAAATGTAAGAAAGTAGACCACGAAAGAAGAATAAATGATGCTGTGTAATTAAATGATTTATTCATTATATTAGTATCATTACTTAACGTAAAAGTGTTTTTGTTTTAGTTTGCCATTAAATGCATACCTTTTTAATATGTTAATCATAAAATATTTTGTTGATTCCTGAAAAAAAGCAGTGATCATGATGGTGTGATCTATTTGGGGTGTAAAAATCAACACCCCTGTGTACGCACAGGCCATTATTTGATTGCTTCCTTTTTCAAGGGCTCTATAGTTCCACTTTGTTTACGCCCCAGCTACAGTTTTGCTGGGTGTCTTTCCTGCTTCTGCATGTTTCTGTGGAGTTTTTGGGTGAAGAAGGAGGCCCAAGGAGAGAATCACTGTGTCAATATCACATTCAGAGTAATATATGGTAAGAAACTCAGCAACGAACATATTTTGGCCATGGTTAGAAAACCAGAAAAGTACAAGTTTCTCTCACAAATTTTTGAACCTATTGTTGACGAGTTGCCAGACTTTGTTCCGATTGGTAAGAGAGATGTTCCTTTGCAGTTTCATTTAGGTGCCGATATGAAGTTCCTTAATGAAATGACAGGTTTGGGTGCGTGTAGTAGTAAATGTCCTAGCAATGAACGATATATGCATGCAAAGAAGTGGTCTATGACAGATACTGAACTTGGTGCCTGTACCGTTGATGAGATCACCACTCTTAGCAAAAAGCCAAAAACAAAAAACATGAGCTGTGTGGTCCGACCAATTCCTCCATTCATACCCATTCATGCTATTGTTCCGGACCCACTAGCTCATCAGGCCAAGGAGTAGCCAGCGGAGCATCGCTAACAGCCCCACATATCCCGGGTGAGCAGGTTCCTTTACCACAAGGCAGCCATATGGGAAGCCTAGGCTCAGCAGTTATTGGGGATCTTTTCCTCCTAGAGAAGATTAGAATTAATTACCATGACAACAGAAGTTGGGTATGTAGGGGGATTCTATAAAATAATCTGACCCTGAAGATCAGGGAGCAAGTTGGGTTCAGGAAACCAGCTGAGGTTTACCATGAGTCGAAGAAATCTTCCATCACATCCACTCCAAGAAATAAGAAACAAGTGGAGAACATTTGACAAAGGGAGGACAAGAGACATCAACAAGCTGAGAAGCGCACATTTGCTGACGACATTTTATGCATCGAGAGTGACTTGGACGAGTCTCAATATGTCATGAGAGGACACGCAAAGATACCATCCATCATCCTATGTACAGACACCAAAATTGATTGAATTAAGCCATGCTGCTTCAACACATATAAAGCAGAAGACTCCAGTATAATAGAGGTCAACAAAACCTTCAATCTTGGCCCTCTCCACGTCACATGGTCATTGATGTACAAGAACGTGGCAGTGAAGAGAACAACCAATGACTACCAATTCAAAACCTGAAATCTTGGTCCTCTCAATGTCACATCATTGATGTACAAGAACGTGGCAGTGAAGAGAACAACCAATGACTACCAATTCAAAACCTTCAATCTTGGTCCTCTCAATGTCACATCATTGATGTACAAGAACGTGGCAGTAAAGAGAACAACCAATGACTACCAATTCAAAACCTTCAATCTTGGCCCTCTCCACGTCACATCATTGATGTACAAGAACGTGGCAGTGAAGAGAACAACCAATGACTACCAATTCAAAACCTTCAATCTTGGCCCTCTCCACGTCACATCATTGATGTACAAGAACGTGGCAGTGAAGAGAACAACCAATGACTACCAATTCAAAACCTTCAATCTTGGCCCTCTCCATGTCACATCATTGATGTACAAGAACGTGGCAGTAAAGAGAACAACAACCAACGACTACCCCATTCATCTGTGACGATGAATAGGACCAACTGATATCCAAGCTAGTGCCTGGGAATTTCGTAAAGATTGTCCAGTACAATCTCCTGGAGGAAATGAACAAGACAAATCAGACTTACCGTAATCAGGCCTCAAAGGTAAGGCTTAAATATTACATTATCAAAAAACATTCAATCAATATAAAATCTTTATTTCACTGAACAGTTGCACTACATGTACTTTAAATGCACAACTCCATATACATTGTCTAAAGCTAACAAGATCCTGCCTACAAATATAGTGCAACCATACCTAATTCAATCATAATACTCCTTGTTTTGGAAGATTTAGCCAGATTCAGGATACATCCATATTGACTACTGGATGCTTTGAAGAGGTTCAGGATATAATAATCAATAATAATAATGAGGTCTTATAATACTCTCTTATTGCCTGGCTTTGACGTCTCTCGTCAAAAAGAGAAAGTTCGTCCAAGAAAACAGATTATGTTTTGCCTGCCTGAAGAGGGGTGAGCTGTGATAAGTGTAAAAGGCGGCATCTGACAATTATGCATGTGTGTTTATGTTTTCTGTACACAAAGCCACGAGCTATAGAGAGCGAGGGGGTCCATGCCAGCGTTCGGGGATATGGAAAGGGAAATAGAAATAGATATGGATATGGAATATTAGAACTTGGGAATTATAATTATAATAAATATAAGCTTTGGTGAATCTATTGAGTTTATGCAGCTTACTGAAATTATGGATATATGGATAAATATGGAGAGTTATAATTATATTGAATGAAGAGATGGAGTGATTAAGAATCACACATTATATAGATTGTCAAGACAAATCAAGGCTTGCTGTACTTTATCGAATGGGAGTTTGAATTAAAGAATTGTTTGAGTATAATCATCTTCCAGAATGAATTAAGTCTAATTGACAATTACTCTTACTTTGTGTGATCTGTTTCCCCTTGGGCATCCAGTTTTTAATTACACTGGTGGACTCACCACAACATTGTGTATAACTATACTACTCTGTCCCCACCCGTGACATTGCTATGATAAAGCACGGCATGGATGTTGTGAGCCAAGCTGTTGAACTTTTTTAATCCAGGGCAAATCTCAGTCACTAATATCTCAACACAGAAGACATTCAAGAGACAGGTTGTCAGCCTCTCTGATAGTGATACCACCAGATGAATGTTTAATCCCTTCTTAAATGATTTGCCAGATCTAGTTACTCTTGACAGTCGCAACTGTGCAGATGAATCAGTGGTACCTGCATTGCTCACCTTAGAGGATAAAGGCAAGAAACAGTATCAAGACTTTGTCAAGAATGATGTGCTCCATGAGCGCAGCCACTCTATCCTTGATCCAATCAAGTGGAATTCTCTAGCATTATTCAGGAAACCTAAACGCAAGGCTAAATCTAATCAGGGGAAGAAGATCAAAGTGTTTCAGAACAATGTGGTACTATATGTGCAAGGGTATATAGGACAGTTGAAGCATGAGCAGCAAAGAAGAAAGGGAGTTGTCTCCCCCAGCAGACATCACTTCAGGTGCAGAAGCAAGCACCTACTACATGTATATCTGCCATTTGTCTGTTTATTGTACATGACACGATATCTGATCAATGTGTTGCCCACAGACTGGCACTAGCATCAGCCTAAGCATCACATGGGATACCCTACTCAACAAAGTTCAAAGTGAACCTGTCTGCACTATTTTCATTTTACAGTAGGTCAGCTGTTCAGTCTTCCGCACACTGCATGAAATTCAGGTAAACTCACTTTGACTGTATCTAAATCATTCGATGTTGTTTTATTTTGAATATTATACTACATGTATTTCATTTCTTGTTATCAATTGCAGAGTGTCGTGAACGATCCTGTATTGAAAGTAGCAAAGGCAAACGATGTGAGATGGATATCTCACCAGAAAACTGAAGACACTGTACACAGAAACTTATCATCACTTCTGATAAGCCTAGAGAAAGAAGCTGTGGAGAGGGGTGACCCCAAGGCAGTAGGTCCGGCAACCTTCATGAAGACCTACAAGTTTGCAGCCACTGTTTCTACGCTGAGTGACGTTCTACCCTATCTCACCAGATTGTCTCTGCTGTTCCAGGTAGTAAAACTGTTATTACATATTTTTGTAAAACTTCCAAATAAACTTCAAACAAATTGCACAAGTAATTTGTTAAACAAATAAGAACAAACCCATCTGTTCCTGATGCAGTATTGCAGTTTGACAATTCCACTGGTGCTTTTTTGTTCAACTCGGTTTGTGACCAAATCGATCATTCACCAACTCGGTCCGTGACCAACTCGGTCCCTATGGGAAAATGTACGCAAAAAGCGTGCGCGCGCTGAGTACCCCGAGTGCACAACGATGCAGCGGCATGGACGATGTAACCGATACAGTGCGTGGCGAATGAGGCAAATTACGGCTCTGCGCTGCGCTATGTGTGGCACACTAGAAAGGCTACGCACATCAAATGGTTCACCTTTGTCATAACAAATGGGAGCAAACAATTAACATGGACAACTTTTTCACCACTTGTTTCATTTCAAGGATGCACCTCCAGCAGAAAGCTCCCGTCGGTCCACCGATGATGAGACTGATCTTCTTGCTGCAGATGTAACCATCCATGAAGTTGAAGAGGCATTCCAGGACTCCATGGAGGAGGAAGAAGTCAGCGATGCTTCGGTAGCCGGCAATGATGAAGTCACATACCAAGTTATCAAGGCATCTTACCAAAAGGGGCCGCCCCAAGCTAATCAACTCACTTGGGTACACATATATCTTGAAGACCAAGACACAGGAGTAGACATACTGGTGGTAATGATATGCACTCATGATTATATCGGAACTTTTCGATTTCCGCTATTTCTTTTGAGAGAAACCTCTCACAAGGATGCACCCCCAGCAGAAAAACTCACAGCCGTAAATCTTGATCAATTTCTTATATCATTGAAATCCTTATTTTAGCACAGCTAAGAACATTTTTAAGCAAAAAGATTTCTGTGAAGAAATTCACAATTTCAACTCTACTAAAAATGTACAGGCAAACATAGAAGATATATATGATGGGAATCTTTATAGACGGTTGTCACCAGCACGATAATTTCTCCATAATCTCCATAGATCCCCCTAAATAAACCCTTGATGAAGTGGGTCCACGGCAGCAGTTGAAAATGTTGGCAAGAACCAAAGCCTTCAATGTCACATTTACACTGGACCAGCATCAACAAGCTGTGGCAGCAATGCAGGCAAGCAGGTCAGCAGTAATGGGTGCATTTGGCCAAGGATCCCCTGTTTATCTTCTGTGGGAGCAACAGAAAGAGAGAGGAAAGGGAATGCATTGGCATCCTGCAGTCCTGCCATTCTGCATTGCTGCGCACAGCAAGTCTTCGTCTGCATTCTGCACAGGAAAGGGAATGCGCTTGCATCCTGCGGTCCTGCGATTCTGCATTGCTGTCCATAGCAAGTCTTCGTCTGCCTACAATCTTACCCACTTTGGAAATCCATCCATTGGATTTAACACTGATTTGGTTCGCCAAATCATAGAGGAGATAGATTTCCCCAACCTGCCTGAACACCATCAGAATGTAACTCTGGCTTATGATGAGATGAAAGTGAAATCGGGATTGGTGTACAATAGATGGAATGGACAGATGGCTTCCTTGATGTAGGCAACATCGGCAATGAAGTGCAGGCATTCAAGAGAAAATGTCATGGTGATATGGAGCCTCCACTAGCTACACATGTCACCAACTTTATCACATCATCAATGAGACAATTATTTTCTTGGAAACTGTGGGTTTCAAAGTTCGGGGTGTCGTGTCTAATAAAGCCTACGCTAATCAGAAACTGTATAAGTTATACAGTTGGCAGAGTGATGGCCTCAAGTACTATGCAGTAAATTTAGTAGATCCTTCCCAGAAGATTTGTTACTTCTGTGATGTTCCTCACCTCCTAAAAACAGTCAGGAATAACTGGGAGAACTCGGACTGGCACAAATTTTGTTTACTTTACCGTCACTGAACATGCAAATGATAAATCAGTCCAGTGATAAAAAGAAATGATGTCAAATAACCAAAAGGGAAACTGACTCATCGACAGGACTATGTTTAACTAATTGAAAAGTGAATAAATAAAAATGACTAGAGTGGGATCAAAATTATTCCAAGATGTACATGTACAAGTCACTGAGTAAATCTGGTTATCAAAATATTACCTCGGATAACTGCACCCAAGATATTATTGAGAAAAGTATGCAAGAGGTAAAACGAGCAAAAATGAACCATAAGCGATCCAGAGCAATAACAGATTTTGTAATAAATTATGAACGTGACATGCTCCCACTACAGAGGGAATTCCGCGACGCATTTTGTAAGGGTAAGAAGAAAATACTGTCCAAATCTTTGAAATTGTCCCAAGAAATATAATGACGGAAGCTCAATACCAGCACACACTGGCTAAGACATTTCAATTCACCATCAACAGGATTACACTTTAAAGAGAAACCAAAGAATAAACACAAAAGAAAATCAGTAAGCAATGTGTTTATCTCGGACAATGAAAAAGACGTTTCCCACAAAACCCCAAAGAAATATGAAATTCATAAAAACAATGATCCACGAAATAAACCAAATAATATAAATTTCAATGTGATTAAGAAAGATTGCCAAAGCTTGCCACAGGGAATCAAAAATAACGGAGTGTCCTGTTGGTGGATTGCAACAGTTCAAGCTTTGAAGCCTTTCATCAATAAAGCTAAAATCAAGGACAAATTTCAAGGAAGTGATACTTTCTTGTGGCGACAACTCACAGAACTGTTTCAAATAATAATTGAAGAATCTGCCGTTCAAATGAAAATTAGTTGCAATCACCAACAGGACGCTGCTGAATTTTACCAGCAGCTCATGGTTCCTTTCTTTGGCGAGACTTGTTTAACTAATGAAATTGAAATTACAAAACACATTAAATGTCTAACCTGCAATAACGTTTAGAAAGAAAATAGAAAATTCCTCATCTGGTGTCTTATCTGTTCCCGTAATATGGAATTCCACTATGCAAATCTGTGTGCGAAATCATTTTGAAGAAGAAACTGTAAAGGGGCTTCAGTGCGAAATTTGTGACAATGACCAATGTACCAAAAATATCATATGTCGTATTGTAAACTGTCCCACTTTATTAGTAGTGCAATTGTTACGATTTCGCAATCTTAACGGCATACAAACAAAATTCAAAAGGGACGTCCTCCCAACTCGTGTCCTGGATTTGTTATCATCGACCAGCTTCAATAAATGCCCCAAATTCATTCTTATCGAGGCAACAACTACAAGAGAAGGTTGTCAATCTGCAGGAAGAGAGGAGGAGCTTGTTGAGGAAGAATACAGCCTTGTAGGCAAGAGTTGACACCATGATGGTCCAAGAGAGTTTGTGTCTGTCTCCACAACAAGATGAGCCACAGATGAGGTGAAGAGATATGTAAGTGATTTCACCAACAATTGAAATCAGCTCTCAAAGGGCAACAAGATCCACAACACTGGAGTGAACACTTGCCCCTTACCCTCCTTGGTGTTAGCACCACGGTGAAGGAGGATTTGGCATGTTCCCTAGCCGAGCTGGTTTTCGGTACAACCCTGCGTCTGCCCAGAAAATTCATCGCTCTGGTTCAAAGTAAACTTGATCCGAGCGATTGTGTTTCCTTGTTGAAACACACATGCCCACTTGCTCACTCACCCTGACCAGGACCGGACAAGGGGCCTCTTACATCCCAAAAGATTTGCTAAATACTTCTCACGTTTTCATTCAGGATGACACAAACCATTGCAACAACCCTACAAGGGACCGTTCAAAATCCTAAAACGCAATGCAAAGTTTTGACATTGGTGGAAAACGAGAGCAAGTCAGTGTGGACCGGCTGAAGGTTGCATACGTCGTAGAGCATGTTTCTAATGCTCAGATCGCAATGGATAATGCACCGGATTCTCAGGGTCTTCCCGCAAATGATACCGAAGCAAACCCTACTACTACTCTACTAGGTAGAGGGTGTGATCCCCCAAAAATGGATCTCCAAAGACACCCTATTCTGGCCACCTAAGAACACTGTGCGTGCAATGAAAAAGCAATGGGAGCCAGTGGAAGACTGGATGACCTTCGAGCTGGTGAAGGTGAAGTTCTCTGCAGGTAACTTGAACAATTTGAAATAACAATTTTGAAATATTTTTAGTGACCCTGAAAACGCTTCAATTCGTATCAAAATTGTAAGAGACGAACACATTTATTCCTCTGTAATCTTGCTGCATTCTGGCTTCCGTATTTTAAAAATGTCAGGATTGAGATGCCACCTGTGCACATGTGCACATAAAAAGTAGCAATTGCTTGTACTAGCCTTTTACCGGTACTTGAATCCGTATGCATAAAATTAAGCCATTGCTTACAAGCTAAAGCTTTTGCTAGCAAGCACAAGCAATAACTTGCGGACAGCAAGCAATTGCTTAAAGATAATCAATTGCTTAAAAAACGTACATGTACACTGTTGTACAGTATACATAAAATTAACCTTTTGCTGGCTCTTATAAGCAATTGCTTACGTTCCATTAAAGCTCCATCATACCAGCTTGAGCTCTTGCTTAATCATGATGTTTGCGTTTAGTCATCATGTTCATTATCATAAGAGAAACCCTGAAGTTGTACAGGAGTAGAATGAATAGAGAAGAAATAGCTTCAGCGACCTATCGGAAATTATTCTGTTTGTGTTTTGTTTTCGCTCTTGTCTTCAGTTGTTTTTCATCCATCCTTTTGCCAATACTGGTCATGATTTTTGATCTTTGCCTGCTGTAGAGTTTGTATGCGTGTTAGGCATCCTGTACTGAACACCTCCCCACCTACGTTACATATTACGTAATCCGCTAGTTTGTACTCCCATGAATGGTTTTTGTGCCGGCGTGGCGTCCTTATTAAGGGGTTTTCGATTGTGTCGACGAGGACGCCGTTCACGTCCACAACGGACGTTCACTCAATCAGTCAACACCCTGCGTTCACCTCCTTTTGGAGGCGTTTCGTTAACAGACAATGCACGTCAAGACATCATGTGATGTCTTTGCAATGAATGTTCATATTCTGCGTCATTTTGACCGATTGATTAGCTGTTAAGTGTCATGGTAAACCTCCACCGACTCCGTGCAGCTCTTGTTTTGTATTATTTTGACAACGTGTTGGATGATGATGAATTTATGTTGTTTGAAGTTGGTTCCATGCTCCTTCAATGCCTGTGAATGTGCACGTGGCATGCGTTCTCCATTGAGGTGAATGGCAAAAGGGCTGTGGACGTGTCCTAGATTCTGCCAGAAATTGAGATGCTGGTCAACAAACAGCTCGAAGACGCCAATCAATTCAATCCAGAGACAGCAATGTTCTTTGTCCGAACGAGCCTAGACAAAGGGAAATATTGATCCGTTTTCGGAAGTGTCACAGAAACCAAAGTCTCCCAGAGTGCTCATTGGTCAAGCAGCTCAAGTTAAACCAAAGCAGCAGCTGAACTGGCTGCGAGGAAGGTGGAACCTAAGGGGAGTAAAATCCCGCCTCCAAAAGATATTTCAAGACAAGAAGGCTAATCTGCACTCCACGATGCTTAGTGTGTAGCATTAACTACTGACTGTTGGTCGGCAAGGAATATGGAGGGTTACATGACTGTAAGTGACACTACCTGGGTTCCTCATGGTCTCAGGTTTCTGTCATCCTCGACACCACCCCAGTCATGGAGATGGCATCAGCTTCAGACGACAATGCATCGGATGGTGAGCGCATCCAACGCCACACCTCTGAGACATTAGCCAGACAACTTGGCAAAGTTATTGATGAATAGGGTCTATGTGGAAAGGTGACGAAGGTTGTCCACGATAATGCCAGCAACACCACCAAAGTAGGAGATGACTGCGGTTCCAAAGATGTCGGATGAGCTGCTCACAACCTGCAGCTCAGCATTAATAAGGGTTTGGCAGCATCCAAACACATCCAGACCGTTCTATCTGCCATCAGCAGAGTACGGTAAAAGAACAGCGCTGCGCCATATATGCTGTACTCGGTGATCCAAGCATCACAGCATAAGAAATGGGAGAACAAGTCAGAGGAATTACTTCCTTCTTGGAGGAGCGAAAACAGCCAGAAGAAGAGAAGAGTGCTACCAGGGTAACATTATAAGTCCCCATACATAATGGTTTCAAATTCTGTCCTGAATGCTGCCTATGCTTTTCTCATTGCTCAGTGCATAGCTTGTATTACATTGTAAAATTATAAGGCCCCTAGTAATAAACAAAACTTGGTTGTACTGTGGCCCGATCTTCACAGAGAGCGCTGTACCACAAGGCATGTATGGCAAATGCTATTTGATGTTTGAGTATAGCTGACCAGAAGGAGGCATCGATACGCTATCAAGTGGACAGAACAGCCAGAAAACAAGAGGAAGAAAATCGGAGAAGAGTTCTACCCATCATAGACACCATAGTCTTATGTGGAAGACAAGGGCTAACACTCAGAGGACATTGAGATTCTGGCGTGCTATATTCTGACAAAGAATTGTTGCAGAATTAAGGGAATTTTAGAGCTCCTCCGTTATTGGAGGCCTGAGTCAGCTGCTGTTTTTCACTTAAAGTGACAAACAACTGCATCAATGTGCATTTGCTGCAGGAAACCGAGTTAGAGCTCATGTGGGTCAAGGTAAGCTGTATGTCATGATAAAACATTTGAAACAGGTCAATGCCTTGTATTGTGCATAGCAACAATGGACGTCATGACAGAAACTTTGAATGCGATGTCACAAGAAGTTTCTGAGGTCAAGATATATTCACCCTGGTAGGTTGGATTGCAGATAAGAATGCTGCAAACTGGAAGAGTATTCAGGCAGTCTATGGAGACAAAGTAAAATACCTATCATTGTGACATCTTCCAGATGCATACATTTGAGATGCTTATAAAGAAGTGAAGTATTGTTGCGAACCTTGCCTTGACTGATTTCTGAATACCGAAGCACTAGCGCCCTCTAGAATTGTGTCCTTGCCGTACATGTGCTCATTTTCCATTGACTATCTGTTATTTGATATTGACCACGTATTGACCACGTACTGACCAAGAACTGATCAAGAACTGAACACTGTAATTGCTAGGGCCACTGCCAGGCGAAACACTGGCCGTAGTTCATGCACTCCTTCCTGTGCAGCTTTTGCAATCATCCAATTAGCAGCAGGGTATAGTATAGGAACTGACCCTCGTAAACGGAGTGGACCAAAAATATTATAGCATTGCGCAAATTGAAATTATAGACAGCCGCAGAAGTTTGAGTTAATTGTACAAAGTTACAAAAGTGTACAAAAAATCAAGTGTAATGACTGTATTTGGGTACACTTTACGTTAATAATTTTGGCTGTCATATGAAAACTTTGCAGTTCGTATTAAGTATAAAGGTACTTTGATTTTGATTGGTATCATTTCAAATTTTTACAGAATGACGACACAGTCCTAACGAAAGAAATCAACACCCTCCGCATACTTCCTTGTGACGACGATGTCGCCAAATTCAAAGAAAGAATGTAATAGTGGGTCAGCATATTTTGGTTAGCCACATCAGTGCCTTGAGCGACATCAAAGAGCCGGCCTATGTTCCTCATCAATTTTCTAATCTTACAATTTTTTTTTTGAAATCAACAGTTTGAGATATTAATGATACAAAAACATGCCACCATTCGATTCTAAATTCAATCTTCATTAGAAGCTTTTAACCATCCAAATAAAAAAAAATTGTAAGAAAACTGCACCACAAAAATACCATCACACATGCCACAACAACACTATACAGAAACCTAGATAAATAATTACTAATTCTAAGTACACAAATATTAATTGACAGTCACCAGTCAAGGAGACCGCCAATTCCAAACGAAAGGAAATAGAACTGACAGACCACAAGGACAGGACCAAAAGCATCAAAATCAACTTGTGGCAAACCGCAGCAGACGAAGATATACATGTACCAGAACCGAGAAGCCAAGTGACCATTAAAAATGTCTACGCCAAACTGTTCAGGGACATGAAACAATTGTCATGGTCATAAACTCACAAAACTTGGGCAACCTTCATTACGTGGGAAATCACATACAGTGGAACGCCACTCTATAACGAACACCGGTATAACGAGCATTTGGCTATAACGAACATCATCATTGGCTCCCAATTTTTAAGTACAATGTATAAGTATGGTGAACATTGTTCACTATAGAGGGTGTGCAGTCACGTGATCAGGACGCCATTTTGGACAGCAACGCTGTACACATGCACATGTATAATGCACGTACGTACAGTGTATGTAACCGATGTACATTAACCCACATGTGTTCGTGTAGCTTGCAAATCAACCGGACGCGTACGCAGACGCAGAAGTGCGTGCATATAATGATGCTATCTGGTACTTACGCGTGCGCGCATACGCGACGTGCGTGCGTACGCGTGCCGTCCAAAATGGCCGATAAGCTGTCAAGTGTCGTTACGTGCACACTCTCTATAGCGAACAACCACTATAACGAACAATTTCAGTGCATTCCGGAATGTTTGTTATAGTGCCGTTCCACTGTACATGTATTACTATCTGATTAACCAGCACTTGTGGAACCTGACTGTGACAGGATTACATTGCTAAAGCACACAAAAAGTCACGGTCTCAAATTAAATATTCTACTTAACATTGCATGCCACGCATGAAGTTTCACCCAAAGCACCTCCTTTTAAGTAAAAACAATATCCGTTTGTCATTCACCTCAATTCATGCTGTTTTATTGTGTTTGTTGTCCTTAAGCACATTAATTAATATTTCCTGCTTTTTATCTGAGGATAGTTATCTTTAGTGCTGTTCAGTTATTATGTGGGCACATTAACAAAATTGTTCCCATAAGTCCTGAACTAATCACAGTAGTTGCGGGAATGAAATTTTCCTTTTTATACTAAAATGCCACATTTTGAGAATTATACTTATAAAATCAATCATTTCCTCCCAAATTGCCGGTACTTTTCCTTAATTAAGGTTAGATTGCTTCAACATATTCTCCATAAAATCAAGTCCAGTTTTAAATTTCTCAAGTTTTCCTTTCCTGCTGGAGAATTGTCCACGTAATTGTTTGTCCTTGGATGGCACAAAATGTTTTGTTGCTTTCTACTTTATTGAGTTATTCACTCAAACTCCATTGCTGACTTGCAGCTCATCATCCATGTACACCTTTTTTGTTCAATTACCATTTTTCAGTTCTTACATGAGAATCTCTGGTTAATATCAAGCACATTTTCCCAATGTTGCCCTAAATTGTAAACACATCAGTTGCACACATCTGTGCATGTGTATCGACATTAAGTCCCACTAAAATAACATGTACCGGTACATGTTATGATGTACATGAAGTATAGTGCTTTGCATCTTCTTGCAATTGTAAAGATTAAATCATGCAGATGAACGAAGCTGATATTTTTCTCTGAAAGTAATTAATATTTACCAGCTGGATATGTATGTATTTCATAAATTAATTTATTAGTATAACATGAGCATACATGTACAAATCAATATTTTTGTTTGACATCATTGTTTTCTTACATTCCTAGGTGTTCCACTAACTGAGAAGGCCTGGACCTAGTGATTTGACAGAGAGGGAAAGCAGTGTTCCTCTGTTATTGAATCAGCAGCAACTCAAAGATTACATTAGTGATCTTTATCTAGATGTGCCCCAGTTGGCCCGTGTTGGCTTCTCCATTGCCAAAGCCTCTAAGGGTAGACTTCTCATTCAATCTCACAAAGCCTTTGAATCTGCCAAAAGTCTGAGAAAATTTGTTGGAAAAGGGAGAGTTTACATTCTACCAAACCGACCAATTACTGATAAGGTAAGAAACAGCTATGTATCCACCGGCAACGGATGAACCTGGATCTTGAACCCTTTCATCTTTACATTGAAGCCGGCCATCCATTCATTTTACAAGGATGATGCTGATGCACTATAATCGGTCGGCCTATGTATTTCATCTTTTTGAATAAAGCCAAACATCCATTCATTTCGGAATTGTGATTGACAGAGCCATGGAGTCTGCTACTCCTGGCGTTCCTTCAAGGTTATTTAAACTAGATTCAAATGATTCTGGTCACATTTGAGCTCATTTTTGAAAGCTGTATACATCTCGTTGCAATATCATGGCTAGCCGTACCGTTGAGATTTCGTGGATAACTCCGGCACGATATGCTGGAGTTATTGAAACTGTGCCGAGAAGCCGGATCAAGGAGAGGGACCCTCTGCAAGAAGGCAGCATAGTTTCCGTCACGTACAAGTCTGGAATCTACAAGGCACGCATCGTGGAAGGCCAAGGTAAGTTTTAATGCTCTCTTAATATTCTTGCATTTTTAAACAAACGTCTGAAATGTGCTGACTTGCTAAGCCGGGCTTTCCCGCCTCTTTCAACTCGCTCTTGTACAGTACATGTATACTTTATAGCGCATTCACGACAGCCTTTAAAGTGACCATTAATTAAAAGTGATTAATGTATGACTAGTAGTACCTTATACGACGGTATCGAGGAATAGTGTGTGAGACGTCAGTTAAAGTATGGTTTCTGCTGTTTTGGTTTTTACTCTGAAGTTCAGTTTTTGTGGTCCACGAGCCTGCTCAAAAACTGTTTTACTGTTGTGCATATTGTCATTCACTGTGTGTACTTTTTTTTCACCTCGAAAGGGACCAAGACTTTCATCTGACGACAATGATGATGACGAGCCACTCATTAATCTAGTGAAGAAGCTCCCATCTGCTCACCGGATGGCCCGCCGCCCCCACCTGCCTCACCGGAGCTCCCGCCGCCCCCACCTGCCTCACCGGAGCTCCCGCTGCCCCAACCTGCCTCACCGGAGCTCCCGCAGCTCCCACCTGCCTCGCCTTATCATGGCCCGCCGCCCACACCTGCCTCACCGGAGCGCCCGCAGCTCCTGCCTACCTCACCGGAGCTCCCACCTGCCTCACCGGATGGCCCGCCGCCTCCACCTGCCTCACCGGAGCTCCCGCAGCTCCCACCTGCCTCGCCTAATCATGGCCCGCCGCCCCCACCTGCCTCACCGGAGCTCCCAACTGCCTCGCCTGATCGTGGCCTGCAACTCCCGCCTGCCTCGCCAGAGCGCCAACATCTCCCGCCTGCCTCACTGGAGCTCCCACCTGCCTCACCGGATGGCCCGCCGCCCCCACCTGCCTCACCGGAGCTCCCGCAGTTCCCACCTGCCTTGCCTGATCATGGCCTGCAGCTCCCGCCTGCCTCACCGGAGCTCCCATCACCTGCCTCGCCGTCCTGTTCTCTTGACCCATCGAGTCTGGACTTCTCGTCACTTCAGTCCCTTTTGGCCACGCCGGTCCACGAGCAAGATACACTTGAAGCCGTCTACAAACGTTTGGACATGTTCGAAGAGGCACAGAAGAATATGCTCGCGGCAATCAACCTGTTGCAGGCATCTACGGACATGATTGCCAGGGTCTTGACTGGCCTCGTTGAGGAAAAGTTGGCACCCACCAAACCTCGCCGAAAGCCTGATTATTTGAGGGAGGGACAATTCTTCGCTACAATCGGAGATGAGCATCACAGCAAAGAGTTGAAGAAATCAGATTATGAGATTTGTTTCTTCAAGGCCCAAAATGGACACGGACTTGTGTTAAAATTCATGGCCCTTATTTTTACCCAGAACGAGCTGCAGAACAGTAGTTATAACGGACATGTAAGTGTGAAGCCGGGAGGAGGAACCATGCAGAAGGGTGTTCTAACCCAAGACACCAGGTTCATGGCCATCCTGTCACAGGCGAATAAAGAGTACCCTGGGACGACAGACCCCACACAGCTCCGGCAGCTTCGAGAAAGCGTTAATTCAAAGTGCCGTAAGGCTACGATGAAGCACCGACAGGAAGGGCTGTAATCTTGACTGTAAATTTGTCTCAGATTTGTGTTTTACTTTAATTGTTAATTTTTATAGCTTAAGTTTGACTTGATTCTTTGCCATTTTGCTTTGTTTATTTGAGATCGGACAAATTATTTTTTGTATTGTAATTGCTTACGTCAGACTTGATTCAGTGCCATTTTTGATTTGCTTATTTGAGATCGGTTAAATTATTATTTTTTTTAAAATTGCTTACGTTACACTAAATCAATTGTTTGTCTTTTTTGCTTTATTTGAGATCGGTTAAATTATTATTTTTTTTTATTGCTTAGGTACTTTTATTCTAATTGCTTACGTCAGAGTTGATTCAGTGCCATTTTTGATTTGCTTATTTGAGATCGGTTAAATTATAATTTTTTTAAATTGCCTACGTTACACTAAATTAATTGTTTGTTTTTTGCTTTATTAGAGATCAGTTAAATTAAAAACATTGTTAAATTGCTTACGTTATACTAAATTAATTGTTTAACAGAAGCGCTGGGTTGGATGAGGTACTTGTTTGGACGGATTGGCGACATGGTCGAGAAGTCTGGCTTTCAACAGATGCTGTAGGTTTTAGATCCTAATTATTAGTTACCAAGCCGGAAATACTTCAGCCAGCAAGCCATCCCAAAGTTGTAAAGAAGGAAGAGTTGTCAAAGAAAGAGTTGCATCTTGTGCTAATTGTAACTGGCAGATTTCTTCTCTGCCACATCAGACATGTGGCAAAGGACTACAATGAGTAGTACTAGGCTACTTACTACAAAGTAGGCTTAGTTTGAGTTTGTGTCTGGAAATTAAATTCAAAAACTTTCAGTGTGTATTAAATTAAAAATATTCAGCCTTAAAAACAACTCCTTCTCCATGTGGTATTATCTGTTCTCTTTTCTTCACTCCTATGACACTGAAACAGATGCCTAACCTACAAGAAATCATCAAACAAGCTGGGGACAAACCCTACATTCACCATGTACCGGCTTGTGTTCTCACAGGAGGAGGAGGAAAAAATCCAACAAGATTTGTGCTTGGTGATGAGTCATGCATAATTGAGTGCATTGTTTATGACAAAGAAAAACTCACACACATGAAAATTTATCAATCTATCAATGCTGATCAATGCTCATAATATAAAATCAAGGCTACATACTAAGGCTGAGTCATCTCGGGATTTTTTTGTTCCGGAACCCGACCGAGTTTTTTCGGTCGGGATCCGGTGTTCCGATAAATTAATTCACGAAAAAATGACGTACTTTGGTGACCCCCAAAATAAAGAAAAACATAAACAATTCCGACATCGAACACTTGCAAAAAACACGGTTGGAGTAGGCCTATTACGCCGATTTATGCTTGTAATTTATTTGCGAGATCCCTGTAAAATATTCCTTCTGAAATTCCGAAGTATCAAAAATCACGTTTTTCTGAGCAGCTAAATCTTACTTGAATTTCAATCGGTCATTTTTGTCCTATTGGCCGAGTAGAAACATCGTGAAATCCTTCCGAAATCAACGGTCGCACTGTGAGTATTTCTTCCATGGTAAGACGTAAACAATTATCTCGCACGCCATGCCATTGCATTTCCCATGCATGATACTGGTACTTCGCGCAATGTGCACCAGCGCAGCGAAAGTCTCAACCACGTGCGTCGGCAGGAAGCTTTCCGTACATGTACACATCATGTACATCAACATGTGTACAGTACACAACGTGCGTACGATGTGTGTATGTGGCATGCACGGTGATGTAGCGCTCGGACGGACCGTGGACCACGATCGGGGGTCGGCAGCGGTGCATTAAAATGCGGTGGTGGTAGGCCTACACGTACGATCCGATCGACAGGACTTTTGACATCGCTAGTTTTTCGCTACAGAAACTTTAACTTTAAGATTGGTAAGATTGAATAAAAGAAACGTGATTTTTATTCAGATTTGAAGAAGAAAGTTAAGAAAAAGTATTTCTTATGTGTTTTATTGTTTCATCGGAACACCGGAACGAAAAATCGGAAACGGAATCCGATCCCATCGGTCGGAAATCGGCATTCCGACCGTTCCGACTCAGCCTTACTACATACAGTTCTTGAGGTAGAAGCCAAGACAAGAATTATGAAGACAGGAACTATCAACGTCAATGATGACAGAAGGAAACAAACGACAACAATGATGCAGCCTCCGGATGCAGAATTTCTGCAAATCTCTGCATAAGAAACATCCCCACTTAAAAAATTTATATCGCTCCGTGGCCAGATTGTTTCTGTAAGTATCACTAATACAAAAATAACATCATAAATGAGAAGGCCCTGCATTTAGTGGCTGCACCTATACACCGATCCAACGGCGCGAACATGGAGGTAAAAAACACCCGCCGTTACTGGTGTGTCCCCGTCCATATTTTTTTTACGGCAACAGAAGTCTTTATACTGCAGGGGGTATGTCCCCTAATCATCGTCTGTTGCCAGACAAAATACAGGTGGGGACACACCAGTAATGGCGGGTGTTTTTACCACCATCTTAGCGCCGTTGGATCGGTGTATAACTTTAAAAAATAGTGTTACCTGCCTACTAAAAATTATATAACAGGTGTACTAGGCATACAGCACACATGATAAATGACCTACCTGTCTGCAGCACCATACATCATGTACATGTACTTACCTTACTCCTTAGCCCAGGCATGGAGGAAGGGACCAGGCTAGCAAGAAGTCAAAACCCACCGAGTTGCTGTAGACGTGGAGCTTACTCTTTGCATCTTGGAAGTACACATAACAAGCTAATTAATAGCACTCAATGCACTCCATGTATGCTGGTATGTCATCAGGCCCACGTTGCACATTCCATGGAGGAAGGAAGAGAAACTGAAGGAATACTTTTACTTTGTTGTCACAAGGTTCATGTATACTGTATGTTGTTGCGTTCATGACCTCCACAAGTCCGTTGTCCGTGCATGCGATGCGTGGCAGCCTGGGCCACAACCATTCGATCATTCCTGAGACTGGTCATCATCAGTCACCAACTATCAACATTCATGACATGGCCATAGACTTCCGGGAGGTGACTAAACGCAACCTGGAAATACATGTTTGCACCTAGAACGACTGTCCAGAACATTTAGGAACATTAAAACTTCAGCAACATCGGCAACGCAACACCTAACTTGTTTACTTCCACACTCCATAGCAAATGAACACGCGTTGAGTCAACATGTGAGATATTATACAGTACGTATATGGAATTCCATTGTGGAGTCTGGGTACCTGCTCCAGGGACGCAGTGCACCATACTATGTCCCCATCCCAACAGAGGGCGGCAGACACTCAGACCAGTAAATAATTTCTTCCATGCAAAATGACCAATTTCAAACAATTATTACAAATATTCTCAGGCAATCAAGCCATACACCAAAATGAAGCTGATAACTTCCATTTTAATTTTCTTTTAAATTTTCTGTGGGGTAACCAAAGACTTTTTGAGAAAAGACCATCCAAAGAAAAATGACCCTAAAACGGCCAAATTGACTCAAAAATGTACCTCTCCTCTACATGGAAAAATATTGCGACTTTATGGCCTGCTTTCATCCTAACAGCTCAACTGTGAAAGTCCAAACTTGGGTGACCCGGTTCCATCCATTTTCTTTACAATACTTCCCATTTAGGGCTCAGCAAATACTTTTATAAAAAAGATTTTGAGGACAAAATATAAATGAGCTCTGAAGACTGATCTGGACCTTTTTACTGGTCTGCATCTGTCATGATTAAATTCACTGTTCGTTGTCCATTGTCTAAAGCCTGATGGTATCTGGTTTTTATAAAGGTCTTTAGGGTCACTGCAAATATTCTAACATTGTATGAGGAATTCATTTATTTTGAATAAAGAACCATTTACCTTTTTTGAATGCAGGAGGGGGAGGGGTTGGAGGTTAGGGAGGTGGGTTGGGGCTCTTTCTACATGTTCATCTCACATACATGGGTGGTGGCAATGCCCTGCCAATCCTGGTGGGGGATGAGGCCAAGTTTCCCCCTCCCCTGATCATTTATGAATTAAGAGAATGTCAATGGCAATGTAACACTAATCAATTACACTGTTTTCCTTGATGCAATCTTCATACATGAGTTTCTCTGGAATTGAACACAAAATCTATGTTTGAAATACATGATCAAAGTGAATGTTCTACCTACCAAAAACAACAACAACAACAACAACAACAAAGAAAAGTAAACATTTTAACATAACAAACAGCACAACGAAGATGGTCATAGTAATTCCTTAAAATAAAAGACGCCATTTTCTTTTCAGTACATGATGTAAATGTTTCTTTATTTCTTAAAAACTTAAAACACATGAGGTATAAAGGTCCCCCAAAGACCAACAATATCCATTGCTGGTTCTTTGTATTAACCACTCAGAGGTGGGGGTATCATCAGGAACCACCTGACTCATTGTTGCCTTCTTTCAAGTGTTTCAACTTACACTAACTAGACCATTACCCTATTGCATGACATCACCAGTGGTGCAGACTCTTTATGCATCAAGGCCTCCACAATCAGGTGTCAATTTACAGAGAGACATGGATGTAGAGTGCCTTAAGAATGAAAGAAATTGATAGAAGAATGGAAACAAAAAATTACATGAGAGAGGCAATTGGCATAAAAGAGGTCAGCTGCCAAAAACATTCACTACAGAGCGATGTCATGGATCTTTGACTCGGCGACCAAGACATTGTGGGAGGATTTCTAGCAATCTTTCAAGATCAACAGGAATCTTCTGTTTGAAATTCTAAAAGAAAAACAGAAAGAAAAGATAACAAATTTACAGGGACCAGGGGTGAAGTTGTCATGAAAGCTCAGCATTTGACAATACCTTGGAGTATTTTTAAGATATGCAGATCATACCTTTTTAAAATACTATTTCAAACTTGTAAATTTAAGACATATTGAATAATCAAAGTTTCTTGACAGCTGTGGGCAAATCATGCAATGTCACTTCAACTTTACATTTTGTGCTGGAACAAACATGCACGAACAATAACCACGATTCATGGTCATTTATAAGACACATGTATGACTCAGAAAGAGAAAAATACAACAACACTTCTGCTTTCAACTACATTAAAGTGTCTCACAAGTAATGGCTAGTCCTTAATTTGTAACATCTAACAACTGTATTTCATAACAGTTTGCCATTTATGTGCTGTTGGGATGCTCATAGAATTCAATACAAATCAAAGAAATATAGAAAATAACTTCAACATGAAAATTCTCATCAGAGTTTCACAGATTTCTTCAATTTGCTCTAAAATGTGAGCACCTCCTGCAGTTCAGTAAATGAATGAATGTTACATATTATGTGTGACAGGACTTCATACAATGTGAATGAAATGTAACCAACCTATCTAATCTTTGCAACACAAAGTATTAGGTTTACTTATTTATGATGTAATTCCCTTAATATTACATGGGATCACATTTTGCTTAATATTTTACTATCTTTGTTTCCATTAACTGTAAAAGAAGGAATGTGCAGATCAAAGTGAACCTGTAGCAACATAACTCAAAAGGAAATGGTTGACAGAATGAATTGCCATATGCTCCACTCCACTGTTGATGCTCACAGCTCAAGTCCACAAGTTGTTGTTGAGGATACCATGATTATCTCTGTAGTTCTGTACACACTGATGTCTTTTTACATGTATCATTCATCAGGATGTTTCACTGCATGTCATTTATCAATGAATGCTGCATGGTAGCAGTATCACTCTCCTACTGGTTGGCTGTACTGTGTGTCTGTACAGCTTCTACAATGTAGTTAAGTTCAATGATAAATCTGATGTGTGTTCACTTCATCTCAATAATCTCAATGGATGCACCTGCACAGTTGTGCATTCTTCATCAGGTTATTAGTTAGGCACTTGTACCAGTCTTGAAGAGAATCAGTGACATTGTTGAAATCTGATATCTTGGCAGATCTCTGACATATGAGAAGAAACACATCACAAGCTCAGTACCTGGCACAGATTCACTGCTGTCTTGGAGAGAGTGAAAGTGATGATGATGAGGGTGTAGGCTGAGGATGCTTGTTCCACTCATGTTGGATGTCAGTTGTCATAACTGCACATGTTGATTCATACATCAATTCTTCAGGTAATGACAGTTCTGATACTGTGTTCAATGTGTCTCTTGCTTAACATTCAAGCTGCATGTTGATCTTTCCAAGAGCTCTGGAGAAGATTCTCAGGTATTTCAGCAGTGTGGAACATTTTGCAGTGGCAGTGGAACATTTTGACAAAACATTAATTTGCATGTTTGGGCTGCTGTATCATTACAAATGTCATAACATCAGCAGTGTAGTAAACAGCTGCTAAAGAATGCACATACATTGTATAGTTTGCAAACCTTCACTCAGTAAATCTAATCATTTGTTTTACAATCTGCACAACCCAGAAAACTGAATCATCTATCAAAGCAGTACATCATTGTATTAAGTCTGCAGAGTTCAGATGCAAAAATCGGTATTATGTCTTTGTTACTTGTTTCATCTGTAGACTTGTTAAATAAAGCTTTCAAGGATAAAATACAAATATATGCAATATAGAAATTCACAAAGTTTCAAACATTAACCAATATTCATTAGCTGAATATAAACTAAGTATGGGTCATAACCTGAACCGTCAGCTGAGGTTTGAAGCCCCAGTGACACCCTGAAGTTGGGTCATTCCAGGGTTCAGGTGCTAACACCAACTATCTCTGAAATATTTGTACTCTCTTAATAAATGTTCTGTTTTAGAAATTAAAATTGATAAAGCACTGCTTAATCTAAAAGCACATGGATTAATCCACAATCTACTAGATATGTGGTGTGTGTGTTTATAAATTTAACAAAGTCTAAATTAAATCTTGTAAAATAGCATCTTTACTACAGGTACATTGCAATATCTTCATGTGGTTGAAGGCAGAAGTGTAAGATCTGAGGATGTAAACCATAACACTGGTGAACACTTGTCACACTGATGTGAAGATACTTACCTGGTATTTCATTGTGGCATTGAGTAGTGACATTGCAATCATTTACCCAGTGTCTAAACAAATGATATCAATTCCTGTATAATGACTACATAATAATAATAGAAACATTCAGAAAGACATGTATGCAAATTGAGTACATATTACATGTATGTATGAACATCAGCAGAATCACACCTTTCCTGCACACTAAACATAGTACTGTCAAAATACTGAGCTTGCATTCTACAGATTACAAAATGGTGGTTTGGGTTGGGATTGTAGGAAAGGAGGAAAATGAAGAATTATGTGCACAAGCTGTGCTCCATCATCAATAAAAACATCATGAGTGTGATGGTCAGCCAAAACCATTGGCAAAGACAGAAGAGCTATGATGCTTAGCTACATCCAAGGTGATGTACTGCAAAAAGTGTGGTTACAAAACAGAAGAAGCAGTACTGTATAGCGAAATAGCTCACAAGGGCAAGAGGCAGGGAAGATGCAAAGTATCTTGATCTATCTTGAAATGGAAACAAAACTTGATCATAAAACAAAAGAATGATAAGGTGAAGGAACTTAGATACAAGAACAGATGCCTGATATCAAGAAACAAACAAAATGCCATGTAAACCAAAAGCAGTGCCCAGCACCTTCACCAAGCAGGAAAGACACTGCTACAAATGAGAAAACACATCATCTATCACTTGGCTCAAATGAAGGACAACATCCTACCACCAGCTTGCAAAGAGAAGACAGTTTGTTTTTCTGTTTTAAAATTCTCTTGCAGGCCCACCAGTCAAGATGACCTCCCCTGGTTTAATGTTAAAATTCAGGGGGATTCATTGACAAGGTATGCACCCAAATACCTTGTCAGTGAGTGGTTTCAAGCCGATGTAGTGACAAAGCCAGGTTGTACTCTGCTAAGAATGATCTCAACCTTGTCAGATTTACATCAGTTTCACAATGGCAGCGGAATGGATGTGCATGTTGTAGTGCTTCATGTCGGCACAAATGATTTATCTTCATCCTTCTTTGACCAGAACTTAAAGAAATTTACTAGATTGCTGCTCTTGGCAAAGGAAACTTTTCCTGTTGCCCAAATCATCTTGAACATGGATGCAGCCGGATTAAACGCAACAATTCACATCCGCAGAGTGAATCAGTGCTTGAAATGCAAAACAATAGGAACCCCAAACATTACCAGACATTCGGTATTACCTAAATATTGCAATCATCGGTAAAAATGTGAGAGATTCTTGTTACCAGTACTTCCAAAATGATTGTCTTTACGGTTTACATTGCGAAACTTGCAAGGATGAGCAAGGATGACTTGCAAGTCGATGTGGATATTTACTCATATACAGAAAAACAGATGATCTGGGCGATTTCCAAGAAAAGAAAGTGACAACAGTAGTGACCACAGTAGTTACGACAGTGATGAGTCAGATCACTGTAAGTATCCACAAATTATAAATGACTACGTATCTGACACAGAGTCCGATGACATTCAGTTTACATTGCCTAAATACTGCATGGGAAATACAAGCAACGATATAAGTACTCATTTTGGCATGTCAAAGGTGGAAGCTGACTTTGTTCACAATATTTGGGCATACATAGATGACAGCATCATCCATAAAGTCGCACTTAAATGCAAACACGCCAATGAGACATTGAACTTTTTAAACTTAGCAATGACTGATTATAACCCCAGTGAAAGCCTTGAAAAATGTTTCCTTTGAGTTGATCCTTATTACCAGAAGGGATGGATGTGAATGATTGTGGGCTGCTGTGCCAGTTCATTGCAAACAGTGCTATGTGCACAGGGAACACCAACTTCACAGAGTTGATAAGTCTGAAGAAAGGGCCTGATGGACAGATTCCAGTTTGTATTCCTTCCCAAGATGTTGTGCATGAAGAGTGGAACCATCAGACATGTCAGTTGCCAGTTGCTCATGGAAGCTGAGCTCAGCAGATGTGATGTATGCTGCATCCACAGAAGTGACCTGTCAGCAGCTGCTGCATCATCTAAGAAATAAAGAGGGATATGTAGTCAATGCCAGTTCCACGATCACACACAGAAACATGTCAATTGGGCAACTGCAGCAAAAGGCAGAGAACCTCCAAGCTGAGAGGCGGTTGCTTAAGAGGAAAAGTGTTGCATTGGAGGAGAAGGTTTCAACATTGCTAGAGAAGGAGAGTGTCACCCTAGCCACTGAGCCACTGAGAGTGTGTATCTCTGCAGAGATAGGGACTATGTGTGGGTTAAACCTAATGGAATGAATGCTGTGCGGACAGGGATGAGTGAGGTTTTCCCCTGTCCATATGAAGTGAAATTGACAGCAACGTGTTGACTGAAGTGCGTCAAGATGATGTAAATGTAGTGAGCATGATTGTAGACACCTATGAACATGCTCTCAGAGATACACAGCTGGTCTTCCAAACATCTAGAGACAGATTAATCCAGTCAGAGGGAGGGAGAGCTGTTCTAACAACTAAGCTTAATTCTCTTTTGGACATCTACAACAGTGCTCTGTTTACCATCAGTGACCTCCGGAAAGCTTTATTCAAGGCTCATGGACAGAGTAACGAAAAGTCAGTCAAAATAATTACTCTCTTAGAAACAATATCTGAAATAAATGCAAATTTAAATACCCAACACATGAAAATTGCGGAGAGTAACAAAGAAATAAATGACCTGAAACAAAAATTACATAAAACTGCCCAAGAAAAAAAGCATCTAAAAGAAAAGTGTGCGCAACTTAGCAAACAAAATGAAGAGTGTGAGCATTTAAAACAAAACTTGGAGCAGGAAATTTGTAATGCTAAAATTCAAAATGAGCGGTTAAAGTTAGAAATAGACTGTTCAGAAAAGAAACAGTCTTTCCAACTGGATCAGCGGCCTAGCTCATCAGCCGGACATCAGGTGATGTTAACACGGCCAGCAGGGAGCAAGGTGAAGCCCCAAACTCTAGTGCCGCTCATCATGCCCCAGAATGACAGTACAAAGGCCTCTGCTAAAACGATGAATAATCCAGCAAAGGAGCTGATGAAGGTAAATTATTAACTTTTTTTTGTGGAAGACACTTAACTTCCATACCACCCATCCTTCTGTAATTTCAAGACACATTTTGTTAATGGCAAATGTAAGTCTGGGTTTTTTTTGAAGTAACTTGAAGTAACTGGATGTAAGGTGCTCATAATAATTATGTTGCTATCATAAAAATACAAGTGCAACAATAACATTTGTTGGAATTTCACTTATTTTGTTTTGGAGAAAATGATGAATGATAGATTTTAACTTGGAATTTCAGCTTTTTTCTACACCTGCTCTGTTCAAAAGTATAGAAACTTTTAAATTTTTAGCTTTTTCCTCGGTAAAATTCAATTTGTTTTGCCACTCATCCCTGGATAGAATTGTACCTTTGGAAAAAAATGCATCAACATTTCTGTTTTTGGTCTCTCTGAAAAATTAGATGCAATGCTACTATACGCAAGGACATGGTTCTAATTAGTTCAATCTTTTCTATTGTATGTTTCAGGGCAGCGGGATGTTACAAGCAAGGCAATTGAAATTGGTGATATGGCACTTAAAAAAAACAGTTGCGTCTGCCCAGTTATCCCAGATCCCTTACGTCCGCGTCCGTGGGTTAGAGCGCCACATCGAGCAGCTCATCCATAAGAAACTCGACAAAGAAGACCTCTGGGAGGATGCGCACTTTCGGAACGAGATATGGCTAAAAATAGTTGTAAGTAATGAACTACATTTTCCTATAAAGCCCCCTCAAATTATTTGTATAGTTTCATACATAGGCCATCTTTGGGTGTAAGTATATTTCACAGCATCTGTTCGTGTGGCTGTGGCTGAAAAAGATTATCACAGTAAAATTGCTTTGCCAAGTACAATCATGCCAAAAATCCTTAAAGTGTCATGCCAAGCTTCTATCATGTGATTGAGTTAACTGGTTTTTGTTTATATGGCATCTAGGATAGAACACTACATCACCAAGGTGTGCAGGTGTATCATCCAGAAGAAACCAGCTAAACAAACAAGAGCACCTCTTGTCAACATCACCACTACCCAACCATTTGAACTGGTGTCCATTGATTATGTCCATCTGGAGCGTTGCAAGGGAGGTTTTGAGTATATCCTGGTGATCGTAGACCACTTCACACGGTTTGCTCAGGCCTACCTGACCAGAAACAAGAGTGGAAAAACAGCAGCGGATATCCTGTTCAATGATTTCATTCTGCGGTTCGGATTCCCCCAGAAGCTGCAACACGATCAAGGGCGAGAATTCGAAAACCACCAGTTTGCAAGACTTCAAGAGCACTCTGGCATCACCAACTCCCGTACGACACCATACCATCCTCAAGGCAAAGGGCAAGTTGAACCACTGGGTCAGCAAACGTCTGCCAGAAGAGCTCATTCAAGATCTGGTTGACAATAAAGCTGACCCCAGAAAAGGTGGGGACACCAAGGCTAATGGTGCTTACCATCACTCTTTTGCCTTGGATCCTATTCTGTCCATCATACATGACTTAAGTCATATCTCAACCCCCAATCCTCCATATAATGCTGGGCTTAGTTGTACGTTTTTTTCAGGACATAAAATATGTAGAGTTTTTCTTAGTGGAGACTACAAATTTTTAACAAAGTCTCTGGGCCACATGGGGCCAAATGCATCCTACCCATGTATAAAGTGTTATGTCTCATTACAGTCATTAAGTGCTGGAGGACCAGCTCATACCCCTAAATTGCGTCAACCAGATGGGCAGTTTACGGACAATCCCCACTGGGTCAGCAAACGTCTGCCAGAAGAGCTCATTCAAGATCTGGCTGACAATAAAGCTGACCCCAGAAAAGGTGGGGACACCAAGGCCAAAGGTGCTTACCATCACTCTGTAGCCTTGGATCCTATTCTGCCCATCATACATTACTTAAGTCATATTGCAACGCCCATCCTCCATATAATGCTGGGCTTAGTTGTTCGCTTTTTCAGATCTATAGAGGACATATGTAGAAAAAAGGATAGAGGGACACTTGTGGAAAGGGATGAAGGTCTGAATGATAGATGGGAAGAGATGTCGGTTAAGGTGGCAGAGAACGAGAGAGAGTTGGAAGGAGCTGTAAAGGAGCAGAAGTTTGAAGAGGGATTTAAGAAGGTGCAGGAGGGTAGAAGAGGGAAAGGTGATAGCGACCCCTGTGCTTAACCAGCTTGTCACCATCCTCTTTCATGAATATTTCTCGCCTGACAAGTGTAGTGTATTTTATTTGTTATATAAGAATGTACCAGCTAGATGAGGAGACTCACTGAGGACCAGTGAAATGGAGCCCCCACACCTGCTAGCTTTGTGGAATGATAGTAACTTGAAGGGGCTGTTATGATCGGTGACGGAGTCCTCATTTCATGCAAAGAAACAGTGACAGACACTTTGCTTACACTCATAGCTGCAAATAACAAGAGTATTTAAGCCCTTAAATCAGCAGTGGTGCTGTTTGGTTTTAAGAACCATAGGGAAATGGCAGGTAGCGGAAAAGGGACCAGGAAACACTGTACACAATGCAAGTTTTGCACGAAGACAATTTCGGAGACACGCGGGACAACTTCTGCGTTCACGCGCCACCTGTAACAAGTACACAAGCATAAGTTCATTAAGTTTTGAAATTGTTTTTTAAAATAAGCCTAAATCATAATTTTAGCTTCAGGCTCAGCACTGTAATTTCCGGAATATCAGCCACCCGGTGTATGCACATTCACGCCAATGCTAGACACACCCAGGCACTTCCACAACACAGAAGAAAATGTTAAAGCCTACATTTATACTGCAGTGTACATGTACATGTATATTCATGGACAGGTTTGCATCAATTGCTGATACCTACTGGAGTAGATGTCTATTAAAGGAGTGGCATTCTGGATGCTCTTTGGAGCAGTAATTGCCTTGATTCTTTCCACTGTCATTCCTATTATTGGATGGCTGAAATATAGAACAAAATTGGAGGGTGTTCAGGCTCATTGCAAACGCTCTGCCTCTGTCACAAATACCAGTAATCAGGAGACTTCAGGATAACCCTTCTCCAGCCCCCCATTCACCAGGGCCACTGCCCCAAGACACATTCACACCAATGCCAGACACACCCAGGCACTTTCACAACACAGAAGAACATTTTTACTACTACATTTAAAGAGACGCTGTCAGGGCAGGTGATATACAGTGGGTATGATCTTCTGTACACTTGAGAACCAACAGGAAATTCTGGCACATTGCCTACAGACTGGTGGTCAGGTGGTGCTGGGGTTATCTGGGACGCCACAACTGGGTAGCTCTACCATCCTGCATAATGCAGAAAATAAGGGAGGCATACCCAGATGGTGAAGGAAATAATAAGGGCTTCAAACATCCCCCCTTGATAATTTTTGAAGTAAAAATAAAAAGTCGCTCATCTTGCTTATCCCAACCCATTCAAAAGTCGCTTATCTTGCTTATGGAGAAAGATGCCGATCTGTACCAGAAACCAAGAAAGCCGAAAGCCTTCCGCTGTAGAGCATCCCTGTATAAGTTGTCAGCAGGAAGTGACTGGAAGACACCATGCCATTGATTATGAAATCATCTAATGGCCAGTACAAGCAACTAATACTTGCTTATCGCAACCGATGATGAAAAGATGCCGATCTGTACCAGAAATAAAGAAAGCTGAAAGCCTTCCGCTGTAGATCATCCCTGTATAAGTTGCCAGCAGGAAGTGACGTGAAGACACCATGCCATTGATTGTGATGTCTGTGGCAGATGGCAGCATCGTAAATGCTGTGCAAGTAAGTAAAGTTCATTTCATGTGTACAACTATGGTCTCCGAATTTCCATTTGCAATATTAGGGTTCTTCAAAGCAAATTTTTTCAAGAAAATTTTCACAAGCAATCCCGTCAATTTATTACAGTGAACATGTTCAACAGTTTTCAATTCACATGTTTACGCTTGAGATAAATTATAGATGTTTTCCCTGCCGACAAATATGACAAAATGTATATTGAATGAATTTCAAATTTGAATGAAATTTGAATGAAAGCACTATTATATCTCACTATTACAGGATCTGCCATCAACATCACGAGCTAAACCGACATTGAATACTGAAGTAAGTATGCACATTGTTAGCTTCTATCGTAAAGTTACTTTGTACATAACATATGCAGTTTAAGAAGATGTGCTTTAATCTATTGTATCTTACAGGACATACCATCAACATCACGAGCTAAACCGACATTGAATACTGAAGTAAGTATGCACATTGTTAGCTTCTATCGTAAAGTTACTTTGTACATAACATATGCAGTTTAAGAAGATGTGCTTTAATCTATTGTATCTTACAGGACATACCATCAACATCACAACAAGAGAAACCGACAGTGAATCCTGAAGTAAGTATGCACATTGTTAGCTTCTATCGTAAAGTTACTTTGTACATAACATATGCAGTTTAAGAAGATGTGCTTTAATCTATTGTATCTTACAGGACATACCATCAACATCACAACAAGAGAAACCGACAGTGAATCCTGAAGTAAGTATGCACATTGTTAGCTTCTATCGTAAAGTTACTTTGTACATAACATATGCAGTTTAAGAAGATGTGCTTTAATCTATTGTATCTTACAGGACATACCATCAACATCACAAGCTAAACCGACATTGAATACTGAAGTAAGTATGCACATTGTTAGCTTCTATCGTAAAGTTACTTTGTACATAACATATGCAGTTTAAGAAGATGTGCTTTAATCTATTGTATCTTACAGGACATACCATCAACATCACAAGCTAAACCGACAGTGAATCCTGAAGTAAGTATGCACATTGTTAGCTTCTATCGTAAAGTTACTTTGTACATAACATATGCAGTTTAAGAAGATGTGCTTTAATCTATTGTATCTTACAGGACATACCATCAACATCACAAGCTAAACCGACAGTGAATCCTGAAGTTAGTATGCACATTGTTAGCTTCTATCGTAAAGTTACTTTGTACATAACATATGCAGTTTAAGAAGCTGTGCTTTAATCTATTGTATCTTACAGGACATACCATCAACAACACAACAAGGGAAACAGACAGTGAATCCTGAAGTAAGTATGCACATTGTTAGCTTCTATCGTAAAGTTACTTTGTACATAACATATATGCAGTTTAAGAAGATGTGCTTTAATCTATTGTATCTTACAGGACATACCATCAACATCACAAGCTAAACCGACAGTGAATCCTGAAGTAAGTATGCACATTGTTAGCTTCTATCGTAAAGTTACTTTGTACATAACATATGCAGTTTAAGAAGATGTCGTTTATCTATTGTATCTTACAGGGCATACCAGTGACTGGAAGAAGGTTAGTTTTTGTTGTAGTAGAATAGTACACACATTTGTTTTTTTCTAGTAAATAAATCAGATCATCAACACCATATTCTGTTTGCCTTTGATTTTAGATTGATTTCGCACACTACGTGTTGATTTTCATTCCCATTTGTGTGGATGCCCACTGGATATTACTCAGTGCCAACACCATGGAAAGATCAGTTGGTGCATTGAGCTTCCTTCCAGGCTTCAGTTCGGCTGAGAAACGATACATCTCCCATTTCATGCATGTGTTATGTGTTAATGTCATGCTTCCAATAGAGTGTAGAAGCAATGATGCACATCGTTGCCAAAGTCCAAGGAGTTGAACAAGAAGAAGCTGAGCAAATCTTACAGAAAATCCACATTGAGTTGTGGAAATTTATGGGAAGAGGATAGGACTTTAACTTCGACCGACAGAGAGACAGACCAGCAAACAAGACTAGGGGAGGTAGCATGTTTAACTGTTCAACACTACAAAGAGAGCATAACAAGCCATAGACATGTACATGATGAAATAGAGCAATCTCTCACAACCACTGAAAGAAACTGCACTAAAGAGACTACAGCTCCTGATGCAAATGGCAACAATGTCGTACTCCTCTTTGACGAGATGAAGATCAAGGCAGGACTTTCGTATTCTGTGAGGTCAGGCCTGATTGTTGGTTTCAGTGATGTAGGTGAAATTGCCAATGAGGTAATGCGCTTTGAGCGTCGATGCAGAGGTGAGGAGGAAGCAGAAATAGCTACCCATGTGTTAGTTGTGATGGTACGAGGCATCAACAGTTCCCTTCATTCGTCAATTGCTGTGTACCCCACAACTGGTGTTACAGTCAACCAGTTGTTCCCCTGTTTGTGGGAATGTGTGAATTATGTGTAGACAGCAGGGATGATAGTTTGTGCTTTTGTGTCGGATGGGGCATCTTCAAATAGGAAATTTTACCGCCTCCATCATCCCTTTAAACATGTTGAATGTTGTTTCGTTTGTGGTCAAATTGGCTATCGTGGTTAGGGGTGTATGAAGGAATGCCATACATGCATGTTTAATGCAACATAGACACGCATTCCCAATAAATTTGTGTTGTTATAGACCATTGTAAAAGTAAAATGGAATTACAGAATTAAGTTTCATAATTTTCCTTAACAGCTTCTGGATCATCAGCCGACGAGATTGGGACGAATGGACGAGAATGTAAGTTACATCGATAGAATGATACTATTTTACTACAATAGGCAAATTTGAAAAATATTGAATTTTTACAAACTAAAGAATTCTCAAAATGATGGTATCAAGTATTCCAAGAAGAGATGCAGCTTGCCGTACATTAACATGAAAATTAACAATAATATCACCTTAAAAATGAAAGACCAATGGAAGGCAATTGAAATGGAATTACAATATTAATTTTCATCATTTTCCTTAACAGCGTCTGGATCATCAGCCGACAAGATCGGGACGAATGGATGAGATCGTAAGTTACGTCAATAGAATTATGCTATTTTACTACAATAGGCAAATTTGAAAGAGAGTATTTCTTGCAGGAAGTATAGAGCACACGTGAACTTGCAGTTTTGGAAGGTTTTCCATGACATGAACAAATTCCAATAAAACAATTAGGACTAAACCCTCTGAATGCTAGGCTCACAGACACAGTGAGAAGCTGCTACTACTACAAGGCAACTCTGCCTATAGTAAAACTGTAACCAACCAACAAAGACACATGAACACTAAGGTAGCAAACGATACCACAGTTCCAAGCTACATCAATGATAAGCACTTCATGACCCTGCATGACATAGGAGATATTGAACTAACAAAGAAATTGACCAAATTTAACTTGGCCATTCAAATAGGTTTCTTTGGTTACCAATATGCTAAATAAAAAAATGCTCCACGTGAAATGTGTAGATGTGGAGGACTTTGATAACCTTCTTACTATTATTTATACATGTACCCAGTTCATTGTATTCCAGTGTATGTGTGTAGTTTAGATGTTGTAACCATTTTTTCTGACCATCCCTTGACCCCTTATCTCAATCCCTAAATTCCACATTCCTTTCTACCAGGCCTGGGTGGCTGTTCCCATGCAGAGTAACTGTCTTTCTCACCACCACATGTTCCCCTGAGACTATAAAATGTCCTCCTCAAGGACCTTGCCTGTGCTTTAGGTAGCCACAGTTGGTATCTTGTCCACTCTGTTGACTACACCTTACTAATGCTATCTTATCTTATCATATGCATGGAGGAAGAATTGTGTGTGCTTATTCCTCAACTCCAGTGTTTTAAGTACCATTTTAATATTCTTACTCTTATTCCTTAGCTCTTAGTTAACAATTTATTGTAATCGTTCTCAGTTTACCTATTTATATTATAGTTTACCTAATAACAATATAAGTTTGTAAGGTATGAGTAGGCTGCACAAGCAGTTGAAAAATTGACCTGCAATCGCATATGGGTACAAAATGACTTGGGCTCGAAATGTTCGACATTAGACCCAACCCCAGCAACTGGGGCACTGAACTCCCTTTTTTAATTTTGGGGTTGCCGGTCGCCCTTTTTTCAATTTTGGGGTTGACGGCGACCGACCTTTCCAAAATTAAAAAAAGGGAGATCAGCGCCCCAGTTACTGGGTGATGGGTATAGTTCAACATCATTTTTTGTTAGTCAGCAGTGACAGTGTTACTATAGGCCTTAACATTAGTACATTTAAATGTTGATGTTCAAGCTAACTTGATACCTTGTGTGGTTTTTGGTGTTTTTTTTGTATTTCTGCAGAACCTGGAATATATCACAAAGGTTGTCCTCGTGGAAACAATGATTTCACATCATAGCTAAAATTCACGGAGTTTATCAAGATCAAGCCGAGGAACTCATGCCAGTTCTCTTTGCTGCTGGATATCTCAAGTGCTACATGGAACCTGGAATACATCACAAAGGTTGTCCTCGTGGAAACAATGATTTCACATCATAGCTAAAATTCACGGAGTTGATCAAGATCAAGCCGAGGAACTTCTTAAATATAACAGGGAAGAATTCCACTGACTGACGCAAACCTATGGAACCGAGAGAGGACGTTATGAGAAAAATGACTGCTGCTGCATGCAGCAGCTGTTCCAAGTGTATTTGTAGGTAAATAAAAATCTAGGTGATTTTGTTGTTTTGTTTTTGTCAGGACCAAGCATGCAAACATACACATATAGGCCTATATGTACTCTTCATTGATTTCAGAACAATAGAATCATTGACGTCAGGTGAGATAAGGGAACTGAATGTGGCCAGCATCCCTAACCTAATGAGGATATTTTCTTGTAGCAAATACATCAGCACTGACAATAACCATTAACAAAAGCTTGTATGTATTTATTTGTTTTGTAAATGTCGCTGTATGTCAGAAAACCCCTATTGAATTACTTGTAGAAGTAATCATTACAATCCAACCTATTCTTCTCTTTTTGCAGCTTGGACAGAGATCTCCAAAACATTGAAAACAAACATGGTCTTCATCGCTTGAGAGATAGCGTCCATCAATACAAGACTCACAAGAAGAACATTCAAACGAAGAAGAAGAACGGGCTCATCCAAAAGTTCTGGACACAGGCTGTGGAATACCGATCCAACCTTGATAGGTCAAGGAAATATTCTGGTAAGTAAGTAATTTGTCAAAAAGCAGCTGAGAAAGAAACAGGTCGAGAAGGCAGCCTGGGCTGCATCGCCGAAAAATGTGATTGTCAATTGACTTGCAGTCCGAAAGCGGCCCTTTGATGAAACCACCACTACCAGCTGTGATGCAGAAAATGACAGACTACAGAAGAAGGTAAAGGATTTGAAGAGAGAGCTCAAGGCAAGCAATGATTAGGTAGACAAGCTCCAGAAAAAGCTGATCAGCATGAGGGGTGAGCTGTCTGAGTGCAGGGACCTGAACAAGAGATTGCAAGATGCTCGTCTTAGTCAAGCTGAAGGTACGTACATGTATATTATTCTGATGTGACCATTGAGAAAAATTCACTAAGAAATTAAGTGTAATTTAAAAGAAAAAAGCAGAGCATTGCTGACTGAGGTCTGGCAGAGTGTCTGCAGAGATATTGTAGTACAGCTTTCCACAGGATTGAGCAACTTTTTTCACAGCAGAATTGATATAAGAGTCACATTTTATTAATGCCCTGCTTCATGATCATCTTTTTAAAGTTCAGGAAAGGAACGCGAAAAGGAACGCGTCAGTTTTCCACTGCCTGCACGGAGAATGGGAGACTTATGAGAATCGGTCTTCAAGTCAACAGCGCATGCACAACAGCGCAGAAGCAAAACAACGCGTGAATGCTCACAATTGCGTGCGCTGTTGACTTGAAGACTGGTTCTCAAAAGTCTCCAGTTGCTTTGAAAGGTCCAGGCACTGGACATGCTGGGACTTCAGCATCTGAATGCCTTCTAGAAGAGAGGGATGGAAAGGTAGGAGAATATCACATGTCATGACACAAATTGTCCAAACTTGTGCGCCTTGTATTAGCCTGTGGTTGATTGTGAATTTTATACTCCATGGGAGTGTTCAACTTAAAAGGAGAAGTTCAGACCTAACAAAGAAATTGACCAAATTTAACTTGGCCATTCAAATTTGGTAATACCAATATGCTAAATCAAAAATGCTCCATGTGAAATGTGTAGATGTGGAGGACTTTGTTATGTGTGTGATAGATACCGACTCAGCTTATCTTGCAATGTCTAGCAACAGTCTAGAATCAGTCATTAAATCCAGCAAGTAACAACAAGACTTTCAAAGAGAAGAATCACAGTGCTTCTATCATAGTATGTTGTGCCTGTCTTATTATTCATACATGTACCCAGTTCATTGTATTCCAGTGTATGTGTGTAGTTTAGATGTTGTAACCATTTTTTCTGACCATCCCTTGACCCCTTATCTCAATCCCTAAATTCCACATTCCTTTCTACCAGGCCTGGGTGGCTGTTCCCATGCAGAGTAACTGTCTTTCTCACCACAGCATGTTCCCCTGAGACTATAAAATGTCCTCCTCAAGGACCTTGCCTGTGCTTTAGGTAGCCACAGTTGGTATCTTGGCCATTCTGTAGACTATACCTTACTAATGTTATCTATATTATCATGTGTGTGCTTATTCCTCAACAACCCCATGCAGTGTTGTATATAAGTACCATTTTAATATTCTTACTCTTATTCCTTAGCTCTTAACAATTTATTGTCATCGTTCTCAAATTACCTATTTGCTTTATTTTGTGTGTTATTTTCTTGCATAATTATAGTTTACAACTCAGTTTATTCAAGAAACCCTCTGGCCTCTCATAATTTAATACAAATCAGAATTTGCATCTGGAAATCAAAATTAAAGAGGGGCAAGTCCATTTCAGGAAATGAGTTTTATGGTGACAATGTTACTACCATTTAAACAGATCAAGATATTTATTGATGCTAACATTTTAATGTTTAATTACATGTATAGGCCAGGATAATCCTTTCAGAGGAGCCGGCGCTTGCATCGGTGTTCACAGACAGACAGATTGCGGATAAAATCCGTCACTCAAGTGGTGGAGCCCAGGTGGAACCGAAGCATGGAGGTTATCATATTATCACAGTGGCTGACATTTGAAGACAGATAAAATCTGACATTCAAGTGGTGGAGCCCAGGTGGAACCGAAGCATGGAGGTTATCATATTATCACAGTGGCTGACATTTGAAGTAAGATGCTAAACTAACAATTCTTGTGCAGTATAACTATACAGCAAATAAAGTATTTATTTTTTATCTACAGAAGTTGAAACGCAGCATGGTACAGTTACCATAGTACAGAACTTAACAAAGGTTAGTACATATCAGCATTGCAAAATGAACTCCAATTGGTTTACAGAGAACCTTATGGTGCACATTGTGGATGACCTACTTTGGCAGTTTCACAAGTTTTGTGAAAATTGTTTGTTTGTCTTTGTTGTTTTGTGTAAATGCAATAATCTTCTACAAGAATTAACCATTATCGACCAAAATGACCTGAAATGTATAATTCCCATGATAAGGAGGACCAGACATTTTGATCCTTTCAGGATCTTCCTAAGAGGTCTTTTATCTGAACCTTTGGTCATAATCTTTGTGATTCTCTAGTCACAGCTGTTCAAATCCAATTCTAATCTAGGTGATTTTGTTGTTTTGTTTTTGTCAGGAGCATGCATGCAAACATATATACATAGGCCTATATGTACTCTTGATTGATTTCAGAACAATAGCATGATTGGCTTTAGGTGAGGTAAGGCAAATGACTGTGGCCAGCATCCCTTATCTTATGGGGATATTTTCAGGACAGGTGAGTGCCAACATATTATACCAGAGCTACCAAGTCTCACGCATTGTGCGTGAGACTCACGCATTTAGGGTCCGTCTCACGGTCTCACGCATGAAGACAGGAAGATGGATATCCTCTAATCCAAGGAGACAAAGACAAATTGGCAGAGGTCTCTGACTTCTCGATCATAATTGATGGAATAAAAATAGCTAATTCCAACAACATTTTAACAGCTTTAGCAGTATATTTATCATCATTCTCTGTTTTTAATATTGCTTATCTGGTTGGCTTAAAGAAAACATTCACATTTTTCCAGAGGTTCATTCTAAATATAGAGGATTCATCAAAGCTAGACTGGTTAGTAGTAACTCTTCTTGATAGGTTTAACCGATATCTAAAATAGATCACACTAGTGCCCTTTCCTAATTGCCATTTTGTTTTGCTTGGAGTTAGGAAGGCCTGACATTTCGATCCTAGCAGGATCTTTATCAAAGGCTTCGACTATATACATGCATGTATCTCATGACTTAGTTCAAAGTGTAAACTAATTTTTTTGATAAATTGAAATGTAAATAAACTACATGTAAATGTACCTAAACGTACTTGATTCTTGTGGTCATACCTTGTTAAATTATATCAATGTTTTTGTTGTATTTATATGAATAAATTACTGTACAAGTCAATTAACTAACTGTATTTGTCATTTATATAAATTACTAACAGTATTAGTCATTTGACTAACTGTTTAGTAAGGTAAGACACTTTTGGATTTAGTCAAAAGACTAGTATAAACTAGTCAAGCGATCAGTGTAGATTAGTCAAATTGACTATAAATATAAGTTAGTCATGGCCATAATTGTGGGACTGGCTGTCCAATAATGTTGCAGGTTATTATCTGAAAGGGCGTGGAGATGCAGAAATTCTACAAGCTAATTAGCTTTTGAGAAATTTCACGATAACAGCAACAAGTTTGTAACAGGAATTTAAAGGGCATGGGACATGCCCCATGTGTCAAAAGATATATCCTGTAGAATGCTCTATTGACCCTGTTTTGTTTTATGAAGACTCAGTCAATAAGAGACATAATGGAAATGTTAGCAGAGCCCTGAATGAGATGATTGATAAAGCTGTAAGGAAACGATGTCATCATGTGTTATGTGAGATTTGTTTTGAATCTTTGCACACCATCCTAGACAGGCAGTGTTATGAATTGCCAATTTTGTTTACTGTAACTCTCCGTCTGGACAAGAATGCCTGAAATTCAATGAAGCCTGAAGTAGTTGTTGATGAGCACATAACAGTCCATGATTCATTCTATATGACAGCAGCCTTGCAGATGAGCCTGGGTCACTTTTAAACCATTGTTAGAGTGAATGAATGAATTGTTAGAGTGAATGATAAATATTTAGTTTTGGATGGTCTGAAAAGTACCATTGCTTCCTTTCCATCTTTCTCCGCTGCAGTCATGGCCGAGTGCGAACAAGGCTTGTCACCTGGGCAAACGTCAGATGTATGGTCGCTGGGCTGCACACTATAGCAGAATTATTCAGTGGTGCCCAGCTGTGGGATTTAAAGGGTGTAGTTCCCAGAAAGTACCAGGCAACAATAATCAGCAAGCGCACCAACGGCCATCCACCAGACGCTCTGGGTGCCAGAGATCGCATCAAATACGTAACAGTCATCCCTATGCTAGAGAAAGCCTTGAATTACGATTATAAGTGTCAAATTTCTGATTATGAGATCTGTGAACATTTTGTTGATATAGGGTTGTAGGTGTCCTTTGTACTGCCCCTTTATTCAAAGTTTTGCAGTTCCTCGGATTTCCTTGGTCAGCTTTTGGAGCTGAATTTTGCTGAGACAGTGAGAGCCTCTGAGAAAGATCATGCTAGGATCGAAACATCAAGCCCCTACCCCTAACTCTAAGCATTATAAATTTCAGGTCATTATTGTGGTTGATGAGCAGCAGTTTATTATTTGTACAAAATACATTGGATGAATATTAAGGATTGGAGTTACATCTTAGCAGCAATATGGAATTAAGATTTTAATACTGACCGAATTGTAATGTAGGAAAAAAATTTACCTTTAAGTGTAAGTAGTGTTTATTGTCCGTCATGTTTTAAAAAAATTGTCTACTGGTTGATTGAAAGGAACATATTCAGCACCAACAAAATTAGGTAGGTTAAGGCCTTTTTAAAAACCCAGTACACAAATCAATTGGGTTACCACTGTTTAATACTGTGATACAGTTTTGCTCATGAATATGGAAATTGTAATTTGCATTTACACACCAAAAACGTGTGAACTTGTTTTAATGAAAATTTTATTTTTAAATTGGAGTTGTATTTCGTTAGTAATAAATTCCACTAGGCACAAAATTGTGCGTTCATGTGTGTGGTTGTGTCGGTAGGGGTGTGTGTTGGACTAGATTCATGACATTCGCCGTGCCATTGACAATCACAAATTGATCAAGCCTTCCAACTCAAAGGGTATCTTCAAGAATGGTCATTACCGACCCTGTGCTTTCCCTGCATTCAGAGATGGTCATGGGAACATCCAATTGCATATGAGAGAATAAAGGAAACTGTGGTCAAGTGTATGACAACCTTCTCACCAAAGCTAACAACTGAGAGAGGTAATCTACAGTATGTGAGGTCACAGTGTCAGTACTTTCATTTTCATATACATTGTATGTACATGATGTTGATGCTCTAAGCATGTTGCCATCACTCCAACAGATACCAACGCAAGAGTTGTTGGAGAATGCTGGGATATCTGTGAGTCAAATCACAGCAGCCAAAAGGTTGAATACCTTGGATACACTCAAAGTTGGCAACACATCCCTGATACAGAAAGACCTTGATACTCTGTAAGAATAAGCGTGGCTCAATGATAACCCAGCTAGCATCGTATTTTACGCGTGTTTTGACATTGCATTCCGCATCCAGGCCAGAGCCAATATCGCATCTTACAAACATTTTGTTACCATGCGTCAGCAGAGTAGTTGGCCACTTCCACAGAGCACTGTGGCTACCAATGCACTGGAACTAAAACAGGAAAACATGAATCTCCCTCAACACCGTATGATCCAAAGCTGCCCTACTCGCTGGAATTTGACTCATGAGAACCTTGCCAGGGTAAAGAACAGCGCTAGGCCATATGTGCTGTACTCATCGATCCATGCATCACAGCGTAAGAAATGGGAGAACAAGTCAGATGAGATGCTTACATGTATAAGAAGTTAAGTATTGTTGCGAACCTTGCCTTGACCGATTTCTGAATACGAAGCACTAGCACCCTCTAGAATTGTGTCTTTGCCGTACATGTGCACATGTGACCACATACTGACCAAGAACTGATCACTGTAATTGCTAGGGCCACTGCCAGGCAAAACACTGGCCATGGTTCATGCATTCCTTCCTGTGCAGCTTTTGCAGTAAGGGATTTTCAAACCAGTCCAAACTGTCTTCCCACATGCGAAGCGACGAACACCTGGCTTCAACTGCTGCCTTCTCAGGAACGACCCATCCACAAGAATTGCAGACAAAGAGGAGGGACGACTACCTTTCGCGTCACCATGCCTGTGGAAAACTCTCAAGTGACTACCGACATCATCTTGCGGCGCAGGAGTTCCTGAGCACCAAAGACCTACAGCAACTATCCATTAACAAAGATATGCATGCTTAATAGGTATTTCCAATCTTTGACAGATTTCACCTTGGAAAACACAAGAGACTCGACAGCCACTGCAGTACAAATCAAACAGGCAATGAGGACAAAATTCACTGGACTCAGATTCAGGTCAGCCAAAGGGGGCAAGGTTTATATCCTTTTAGGAGTGATCTGACATAAAATGACCCTTTAGTCGTATATTCTCAGGTTGATATTATTTATTCTCTGCAGGTTTTCTTTTCATGAACAATTGTGCTAAAGATATTAAGACTCTCTGAACATGTCAACACTGTAACCATGTTTAATGGGACATGGCAGAAACTAGGGCACTCATCTCTCAGAGATGTGACTTACAAGTTGTCCATGCACCAACGAAGTGAAATCTAGAACAAGACTTGGAAATAGAACCCCGGAAAAAAAACTTGAGAATGATTTAACTTCTGTATCTTCAAAGCTTGACAAATCTCATGCTAAAAATGAAGAACTAGAAAGACAACATGAAAGATTGACAAAACCTTCAAAAAGAAGAAAGGTCAAAGGGGTAGAGGTAAGAAACTTAAATACAAACAAATCACAAAAGTACAAGAAACGTGCCAAAGATCTAGCAGACACAAAGGACATTGTGCAAGGAAAAGCCCAAAAATCTGGGTTTTCAACTGTTGGCCTCCAGCTTAATGACAGCAATGGAACAAAAGTCAAGATTCAATTTGAAGATACATGTAATTCTGATTGTGTTACAGATCAGGATATTGATGAAATTCTGTTTGATAGTTTCAATGTCCATTTGAAAGGTTACCACGAAATAGCACTGTGATTTTCCAGCCTGCCCCTATCAATGCAGTCAATTCCAGATTATGAAATCTCAAAAGATCTTGTCCTGTGAAGGAATTTAAAATTGATAACATCACTTGATGTCAGGCGGGAGTGGAATGATCTCCAGTCTGAGCGACTTATATCGCAATGCAATTCGCCAGAATACCACCAAAGTTTCCTTGGATAATGAGGAACAAGTGAAGCAGGGAATACAAAGGATGCAGAATGCTATAATGGCTGTACTTCATCACTCTGTGAAGACACCACATAATGAAGAGCGGCATCAGTATTGCCTATAGAGAGCAATGATGAGGAGGAGAGTTGGTGCAAATTCAAGGACAGGCGAGATGGAGGACAAAAGTCACCATCTAGATGCAGTCTTCCTTGATGTGCTGTCGGTCACCCATCTTCCATCGACTGTCGGCTTCTTAGTTGCTCCAGTTAAGAGTTTAGAGTTAGAGGCACAGGCAGTGGCCTAGATGTACTGTGCCTCTCTGACCCTTGATAGAGGTGGCCCAGTATGTACAGATGCGACGACGAAGTGGAGCTATAGTATAGGACTTATGATGTTTCTCTTGCCTCTGACAAGTGTGAAACTTGCAGAATACTACACACACATCAAGCAAGAGATCAAGCATGCCATTGACAGCGTGGAATCAGTGTCGCTCACTGCTGACATCTGGTCTGATCGCTTAATATGTGATATCATTGGGGACGTTACAGATCATGTTGCTGTGATCAACATCTCCCTCCTCAGGAAAGACTGAGTTGCAGTCATTCACCCAAGCTGTATAAAGTTCCTTTTTTATAAGTTAGTTTTGATTGTTTTGCCTTTATTTACATGTAGCCATTTCTTACATGTTTATTCCATTGTGTGAAGTTTAAATAGATTTATGACCATTTTTACTGACCATCCCTTAGGCTCTTATCTCAATCCCTGAATCCCACATTCCATTCTACCAGGCCTGGGTGGCAGTTCCCATAGTAACAGCTCTTTTTCCTGACCACATGTTCCCCTGAGGCAATAGTTTCCACCCCACAAGGACCCTGCCTGTGCTTGGCCACAGTTTCCTTATCTTGACCATTCTGTTACTATACTACACCTTACTGACAACATATATGTATATAATGTGTGCATTTCCTCCATAAGTGTATCCACATACCCAATTTCTACCTCTATGTAGGCCTACATTCTACACATGTACATGAAACCAGTTGATGAACATTCGCTTTAAGTGCGGATGGATTTGACACCTTCAATCACCAGAAGATGCAATACATGTGTCCAGTGTTGCTGAAATGCCTCAACTTCAGCAGGAGTACAAGGGACAAGATTGGAAAGATTGAATTCTTATTATCTGACTAAGCACATTCAAGATCCCTAGAATCAGTGATGCATAAAATGCAATGATATTGACAGCCTCCTTTGACCAGGTCGAGGCCATCATAAAGTCATGGTTTAAGCAAGCTGCGGACAGAAATGGAGGGAGGCAGAGGAGGGGGATTAATGAATTTACATGGGCGTCTGTCAGGAATCCTGATATTCTAAGACATTAGTGCGGAGTGCTATTCAGCAGTTGAAGCTGGACACTCCTCAAGATCCCTAGAATCGGTGATGCATAAAATGCAATCATATTGACAGCCTCCATTGACCAGGTTGAGGCCATCATAAAGTCATGGTTTAAGCACGCTGCGGACAGAAATGGAGGGAGGCAGAGGAGGGGGATTAATGAATGAATTTACATGGGCATCTGTCAGGAATCCTGATATTCTGAGACATTAGTGCGGAGCGCTATTCAGCAGTTGAAGCTGGACACTCCTCAAGATCCCTAGAATCGGTGATGCATAAAATGCAATCATATTGACAGCCTCCATTGACCAGGTTGAGGCCATCATAAAGTCATGGTTTAAGCACGCTGCGGACAGAAATGGAGGGAGGCAGAGGAGGGGGATTAATGAATGAATTTACATGGGCATCTGTCAGGAATCCTGATATTCTGAGACATTAGTGCGGAGCGCTATTCAGCAGTTGAAGCTGGACATTCCTCAAGATCCCTAGAATCGGTGATGCATAAAATGCAATCATATTGACAGCCTCCATTGACCAGGTCGAGGCCATCATAAAGTCATGGTTTAAACACGCTGCGGACAGAAATGGAGGGAGGCAGAGAAGGGGGATTAATGAATGAATTTACATGGGCATCTGTCAGGAATCCTGATATTCTAAGACATTAGTGCGGAGCGCTATTCAGCAGTTGAAGCTGGACACTCCTCAAGATCCCTAGAATCGGTGATGCATAAAATGCAATGATATTGACAGCCTCTTTTGACCAGGTCGAGGCCATCATAAAGTCATGGTTTAAACACGCTGCGGACAGAAATGTAGGGAGGCAGAGGAGGGGGATTAATGAATTTACATGGGCGTCTGTCAGGAATCCTGATATTCTAAGACATTAGTGCGGAGCGCTATTCAGCAGTTGAAGCTGGACACTTCTCAAGATCCCTAGAATCGGTGATGCATAAAATGCAATGATATTGACAGCCTCTTTTGACCAGGTTGAGGCCATCATCAAGTCATGGTTCAAACACGCTGCGGACAGAAATGGAGGGAGGCAGAGGAGGGGGATTAATGAATTTACATGGGCATCTGTCAGGAATCCTGATATTCTAAGACATTAGTGCGGAGCGCTATTCAGCAGTTGAAGCTGGACTCTCCTCAAGATCCCTAGAATCGGTGATGCATAAAATGCAATGATATTGACAGCCTCTTTTGACCAGGTCGAGGCCATCATAAAGTCATGGTTTAAACACGCTGCGGACAGAAATGGAGGGAGGCAGAGGAGGGGGATTAATGAATTTACATGGGCATCTGTCAGGAATCCTGATATTCTAAGACATTCGTGCGGAGTGCTATTCAGCAGTTGAAGCTGGACTCTCCTCAAGATCCCTAGAATCGGTGATGCATAAAATGCAATCATATTGACAGCCTCCATTGACCAGGTCGAGGCCATCATAAAGTCATGGTTTAAACACGCTGCGGACAGAAATGGAGGGAGGCAGAGAAGGGGGATTAATGAATGAATTTACATGGGCATCTGTCAGGAATCCTGATATTCTAAGACATTAGTGCGGAGCGCTATTCAGCAGTTGAAGCTGGACACTCCTCAAGATCCCTAGAATCGGTGATGCATAAAATGCAATGATATTGACAGCCTCTTTTGACCAGGTCGAGGCCATCATAAAGTCATGGTTTAAACACGCTGCGGACAGAAATGGAGGGAGGCAGAGGAGGGGGATTAATGAATTTACATGGGCATCTGTCAGGAATCCTGATATTCTAAGACATTCGTGCGGAGTGCTATTCAGCAGTTGAAGCTGGACTCTCCTCAAGATCCCTAGAATCGGTGATGCATAAAATGCAATGATATTGACAGCCTCTTTTGACCAGGTCGAGGCCATCATCAAGTCATGGTTTAAACAAGCTGCGGACAGAAATGGAGGGAGGCAGAGGAGGGGGATTAATGAATTTACATGGGCATCTGTCAGGAATCCTGATATTCTAAGACATTAGTGCGGAGCGCTATTCAGCAGTTGAAGCTGGACACTCCTCAAGATCCCTAGAATCAGTGATGCATAAAATGCAATCATATTGACAGCCTCTTTTGACCAGGTCGAGGCCATCATCAAGTCATGGTTTAAACACGCTGTAGACAGTAATGGAGGGAGGCAGAGGAGAGGGATTCATGAATTTACATGGGCGTTTATTATATTATATTCAAGGTGCTTGATAAACTCCCATAAGGGCGCATTGATGAACATAATTTTATCTGTTTTCAAAGAATTCAAGATAACGATGAAAACAATGATTACTAAAAACATTAAAATGCGAAGCTTTTTTTTTCAAAGAAAACATTAAGAAAGCAAGAGTAGACCTTCATTGAATTAATTCCATTCATGATAAGGAATTCTAACATTTTGCGCAATTTACTTCTTCTTTTTTCAAAGGGAAATGCAAACTGTTCAACAGGACGTTAGTATGCCTGGCAGGACGGGATACAGAGGAAGTGCCAACGAAAGAGGAGAAGATCATCCTCAAGGCAAATGGCCTTGGGGAGGTCAGTGTCCATTTGTATCTGGAGGGTGATTCTGATTATGTCCAAGACATAATTCTCAGGTACACATAAATAATCATAGTATAGGCCTAATGCATACACATGTAGTCAAAACAGTAATCTTGTCCACAAATGCCATTTAACAGTTTAGTGGATCAACCTTAGGTTGAAAGTATCTTCTAAAGGATCTGATTGACGAATATAATCCCTTGGATTTTATTGGCAACAGGCCTTCCTCGAGTTTCGCTGGTAACCGTGCACACACACGTGCTGTTTCCACTAGTACAAGCAAGCCTAATTACGATGCAACGGCAACGCCAGCGTCAGCTGTTATCACTAATGGGTACGAGCACTGTCGCTGCAACATCTGCTAGTGCGAAAGATATACATGTAATTCAAAGTAAGCCAGGTAATTTTCATTCCTCCAACATCAATTAAGATATTTCAGTTGCGAGAATGGTTGGAGGAATACCCAAACAGACAAGACAAACAGACAAATAATATATTATTTCGAGAAAATGAAAACAACATAGTGTTTTGAGGGAATGAAATAATATTTATAGGGAACGAAATATTATTTTGAGGGAATGAAACACCAGACACCAATGACTGGAGATGTGTCTAACCAAGAGGAAGTTAAGGCAATCATTGATATTTTGAAGGATGGATATTAAGTGATCACTCACTCAATGATTACCTTGTGAAGGCTGAGAATATAAATTCTGACCTATTCAACGTTTCACTGCAGTTCCGAGTGAATGAGGTAGGCTCATCGCAGTCATCGCAGATATAAGCAAGATGTTCCAAGCAATCACAATCAAACCTGACGATGCCCGCTTTCACAGATTTGTGTTTCATGAGAGCCCAGCCATCCCATCCAAGTGTATGAGTTGACAACAGTCACCTTTGGGGACAAACCTCTCCAACTGCCACCATTCATTCATCACTGCCATCATTCATACAGTAGACACAGATGTGCATATTCTTGCTGTATGAGTTTCGACGGTGCTGTTTCCTCACATCTTTCTTCATTTGTGGCAATTTTGTTTTGTACTCATTATGTACAGGTAAACAAGCCCTTGGCATCTTGTATTGAAGAAGCAGTGACTCAGCAGTCTTCACTACTTATTTTGGGATCGAGGAGTGATGTAGAGCAAGTGTTTGTGCAGGTTGAAGAATTCTCAGCACCCATAAATGCGTCCAGCATTGTCAATGCTATTGACACATTGTTTAAGACATATTATGTCTTTAACCTTGCATATCCTGCCCCAGTGCACAACTTCTATCTGTACCTGCAGACACAGATGATTGGCCTAGATCTGCAGGGTATCAAACTTCCACCAAGAATCCGGTTATATTGTCCATCTGGCCAAGCAGAAACATACTTTTCAGTTCACCGACTTAATTCCAAAAACAAACGGTAAAAAACCTCCAAAAGCGATAATCGTATTCATATCGCACACACGCTACATGCACCATGCATGCACACTACGGGCAGCCTAGCCAGCCATCGTGCATGACTAGTATCTGCGCGTGTAACAGTGAGAACTTCACAGCACATAGCGTGCACGAGCGCAAGTCTCAATCACATGGTCGGCAGGAAGCCTGCACGTACATGTACACGTACATGTGCACAGTACACATCGAATGTACTATGTGTGGATGTCACATGCACGGTGAAATAGCGCTCTTTGGTACCGTGGATCCGGCCAGCTTCAATCCATTTTGCGGTACATAATCTGCTTTTGGCATCCCGTTAATTTTTTTTCAAATATTTGAATGGGCAAGATATTATTTGAATATTCGAGTGATCGAATATTCGATATATTCGAGACAGCTCTAATTATGATTGTTTACACCCCTTATTTACATGTATCATATCTTGGTTTTTGTTATTTTTTTGAAGAGGACAAGGAGAAGCTCAAGGATGAGCAAGCGCAGGTTGTAGAGTAATTTGAACAACATGGCAGTGGATCTGAGTAGCATGGCAGTGGACAAACTGATGACGTGCCAAGCCAAAGAGTTTCAAAGAAGCCTTCAAAGCTTAGTGACTTCACCTGTCTAGAGGAGAGAAAAGAGCACAGCCAGATGGCCAAAGTTTTATAAATTGAAACATTATTTGAACACTGCAGAATGTGCTGTTTGAGTGATTGAAAAAGGAGTGAGCACATTTGGAGGTCAGTAAATGGGCCAATGTTTGTTTTCATTTACTTTGGCAACAGCCAACAAATGCAGAATGTTTGGCTGTATGTGATGACAGCAGCAGTGACATTGTCATGGATGACTTGTCAGAGAAGGAACTCCAAGCAACAACTACATGTACCAGCACCAGCATCCTGGAAAACCAAGTTGCTGCCCTCAAGTCCAAGGTTGAGGAGTTGGAGAACAAGCTGGAGCAGAAGGAGCAGGAGATAGCACACCTGAAGGAGAGTAAGGAGGCAGAAACAACACCTCATCCTTTCAGTGTTGGTAAGTTGGAGGCCGAGGATCCCAATGAACAATGTGATGATTTCTACTGAGCATTGAACTCAGCAATAGATTTTCATTTCCCGCAACGCATCACTAAACTCCATGTCTGCGACAAACCGTGGATGACACCTGAAGTCAAGAAACTCATTCAAGGCAAGGACGCAACGTGGCAACATGGTGGACTTCGGTTGCGTTGTTGGTCAAACGCAAAAGAGCTCCCGTTTTCACGAAGTTTCATCGTATTTAGACGTCATTTCTTGATGCTTTGTTACTGTGTCAAAATGCAATGATGTTGCTGTATCACTCAGTCTGGGGTTGGGGGGGGGGGGGGGAGCAAGGCTCATGCAATCCAACTTGTTTTGAATTCCCCTGATGCTGAAGAGAAATTCAAAGAGAAATTGGTCACATCTGTATAATGAGCAGAGGTGGCTGATTTGTGTGGTGATCCAAAGAAACCGTCGCTATTAAACGGGTCAAAACTTCCAGACTTGAAAGAATTCAGCTACTGTGAACAAGACAAGGAGCTGGAAAGAAGATCACCACTGTTTGCTGCAACCCTGCATGCAGCTGCTGAAAACATTGCAGAACTGAGAAGAAACAAGATGAAGACTCAGACAACACTCATTCCTGGAATCACCACTACCGCTGCTATTCTTCTGAACTGTAGATCCTGGAATATAAATGTGTATTTACTGCTCATATCAATAAACAATGGTTAATTCTTTTTATTTATAGTTACAAGGTTAACATATAGTTCATGGACAAGATTTGCATAGCTATTTTGCAAAAAAACACCATATCATAATTTTCTTGAGTCAAGATACTGTATATAGTAGAAGGTTGGATGACAATTTTTTTATATTCCTGGATTGGACTTCATATTATTTGAACTTGTGCATCCATCTCATAGACAAAGAAATTTCACTGGCTGCGTATTTTGAGCTAGAATTGAATTTCCATTTTTCAGGTTCAACAACAGTAAATTAATAATAGTTTATAATTTATAATAATACACAAGTATGCAACTCAAGTTGACTTTTGATATTTTACAGGTGAATCAAATCATGTATATGTCATGTATGGAGGCATCCAAACAAACAGAAAGGTCACCGGTAAAGGCTAAGAAAACTCCCAACGGTAAGTAATTTCGATTAAAATGCTACTAACAGTGAAACAACTATAAATTATTTGTAATCATTTGAAATAATCATCATTAAATAATTGCCTCACTGATTTTCATTGTAAGCAGTGGCCCTGAAATGGTGCACTGCTTCATGCCCCCTGTGAAATTTTATTCTGTAAGCCAGCAATATACGCAAGTGATTTGTAACATTGCATGTAAAAGATTTATTTAGATATGCCCAATCAAGGTGGCATGAATATGATTTTGATTAGCATAGTGGTTGCTGTGTGTTTTGCTTTTACTATTTTCCACAATGTTCATTTGTATTAATAGCGTGGGTCATGTTTTATTTCAGAACCTATTCTGGCCGCGTTTGGAACATACTTGAGTGTAGTGGAGGGCATTGCTGCCAAAAATACCAGGCAGCATGTCCAGGAGATCAATAAATGGCTGGACACTAGCAGATGCAATATAAAGAACCTGCTTAAGGTGCAGACCCTGACAGAGTAAGTTGAAAATTCAGATTCAAAGTTGAACAATTATTCACTTTGGTTGCGTATTTCGCCGGTTTTTCCTCCACAGGAAGAGTAAAGAAAGATATAGAGTGGAACGCCGCTGTAACGAACACCGCTTTACCAAACATCATCATTGACTCCCAATTGTTTATACAAGGTATAGAGGTTTGCTGAACATTGTTCGCTATAACCAACAAATTACTATAACCACAAATTTATGTGCATTCCGGCATGTTCGTTATAGTTACGTTCCACTGTAACAACTGAAAAAGGGCTTGATATTAATTACATGCATTAATATGTTTTGTTGCAGAACCATGATCATCAACCCTGCAGCCGGGGACCCTCCGGCACTACGGGAATAGCATGCTGAAATTCCGAACGTTTTTGCAGATTAATCCCGTATATGCCAGGAGGGTCCCCATTTCTAGGCAGGCTGTCGGGGATTGCATCAGGGCCATTCAGGCCCTAAACCGGAGCCTCAAGCAGGCTGTCAAATGCCAACAAGGGCAGGTGCGATCCCTTATTGCAGGTAAGTGCCTTTTTGACAAATGAAACAAATTTCATACATGACAAATCTGACCATGAACCTTCAATGAAATATATTGTATCACATTAATAATTCATTTGTGAAATAATTATTTATTTGCATGAGCTGATACATTGCAAACACTCAAAACCTGAAAAAGAGTGAGATCACATAACACAATCACTAGTTGTGTTATTTTGATGAGCCAAAGGTTTGGTACAGAGTTTGAGGATACCTTTTTACATGATAGACTGAGCTAATATTTTGAGCTACTTCCACTCATTCTCTCATCTGAATTTATCTATACAACCATGCTCAGTCCAGTCATTGGTGTTTTATGCAAAATCATGATCGACTGGTGCTGGCCAATTTTGGTTTCCCTGCATCTGGGGAGTTGATTTGTCAGGGGTTCTGTATAAATATGTTCATTTCTTCATAATGTATGGTATTCAGCAAGCAACTCTTTGGTTTGATTGTAAATCTTATTCATTATGTGAGAATGTTTAAATGAAGAATACAAGTAATAAACCGCCGCAATATTTTTCTTACAAATTTACAGAGCAAACTCTATCCTCAGCCGAGGTGAGATCGTACAACCGCTGTGTAGTACCTCAGCTTAAGGGAATCCATGGTAAGTGTACTAATCAACCTGTATGAACAGAATATTTCTGAAAATATTACTGGTATTTGATTTGTATCATTTAATTGCATATCGAGTAGACATATGGAGTGGTCTGGGTTTAGGTGAGGCTACTTTTACTATATGCATCCAGTCCCGGCTCAAGTCTGCAGTCAGCTTACTACCTGCCCTTTATTCTCAGATTGCCATACGTGGGCTTTATTTACATCTTCCCCTTTTGTTTCCATAAAGTCTGTTACAGGATAGCCTATTTTCTCTTATTTTAAACAAAAGTTATGCACCATTATACCCAAGTTAAATTGTAAACACTGGAATCATTGCCTGTATATTTTCAGACATGGTTGTTTCTGGTGAAGAACTCGCTGCAGATGATAAAAATTTCCTGAGGACACATATTATCTTGCATTTGTTAATTACGAATGCGGCGAGGACGAGCGTAATTGAACACATGGAGTTACAAGAGTTCGAAGGGGCAACGCAGCATATGGGGAAATGGATCGTCACCGTAAGTTTAAGAATTTGTCATGAGCTGCAGGTCTGTCAAACAATGTGTTGAAATGAATGTAATCTGAAATTCCAAAACAAGACACCAGCACTTTGACTTTCAGCAAAACATTTTTGTTACATCGAGTGTTTTTCTTGATTTTGGCAAGACCAAGTCAAAGTCTGTCAACTCCTGTTACTTCTGTTTACGACGAAGAAAATAAAACAGACCTGCTTAGGTCAATATGGGGGCTGGAAAATCCACTAAATGAGAAACAAGGGTGGAACTAGATAAAGTGAAAGAGGAAAACAGAAGAAAGTAGAAAATGGACATCAATAAAAGGTTAGTCGACCAGGCAAGCGGCCTGTATACAGAGATAAAAAAAACATGTCTGGCGAATATTTATAAACAGACATGAACAAAAATCTCTTTCAAAGTGGGTTCTGATGGGCATGTACCTTGTCGTCATCTTGATCTTGTCACCCTGGGTCCTAGAAAAACATGCATTTTCTCCGCCGACTATAGCTTACAATGATGAAGGTATGTAAAACCCGGCGACGCTCAACATCATCTATATCTTGGGCGAGCAACAATCAAAATGGCCCCTGCTCATGTTGCTTTACGAAGGTTAGCTCGGACTGCATATTAATGAGCTCGCTTACCGTAGAGGATGATGAGTGAACGGAACACGGGCTTTAGACGTAGGCCAAGAGCGTAAGGTTGTCTTTCATATAGTTGGAATTTAGAAAACTCAGGTTAAACATGGCAAGATAAGATCAAATCCAAGTCCAATTTCTAATCCTCTCGTGATGCTCTGAGATCCGTGTGACACAGTCAGCTGTACTTATACACTGTCTTATCGAGTCTCCTCAAGCATTATGTACTGCTTCTGGTCTACCTTGTAAAGGGGCTAAATATCTGATGTATGGATTACTTGGGAACAGATATGCAGAGGCGTATTCACCCATCACAGATGCTCATATTTTCCCTCCTGGAACTTGTTTGATTGCAGAAGGGATGAATATAATATACACAAACCCACTATCTGGTTTCAAGTTTTTTGTTGAGTATGCGCATTTAATTGTAGCAAGATGGATTTCTATCTCCTACAGGATATTGTGCAGCAGTTTGAACATCGCTATGGATTTCCCCAAGTGGCGGGTGCAGTTGATGGGTCTTACATTCCTGTTAAAGCACCTAAAGTCAATGAGAAAGACTATTACAACATGAAAGGATACCACTTGATTTTTTACAAGCCGTCATCGACTTGGAAGGATGACCAAGCGCAGGTTGTGGAGTCATTTGAACAACATGGCAGTGGATCTGAGCAGCATGGCAGTGGACAAACTGACGACGTGCCAAGCCAAAGAGTTCAAAGAAGCCTTCGAAGCTTAGTGACTTCACCTGTCTAGAAGAGAGAGAAGAGCACAGCCAGATGGCCAAAGTAAAGCGACCAAAGAAGGCAGACAGCAGGGACACTAAACTCAAGCAAGTTGCTGATAAGGCAAAAGTACAGCAAGCCTTATTTGTGGAGATGCTGAACAATAAGGTATGCATTTGAAAAAATGGAATTTAGGACTTCATCAATTAGGAGCTCATCAGTCCAAGGCAAAACTTACAATTTGTTTGAACAGCTCTTAAAACCAAGTATAACAAGTTTTTTTTTCCAAAAGTGCAATAGCCAAAACATTTTTGGTATGTCAAATAATGGCAAGAAGTTCAGGCTTCATGTACTTGAAGTTGTAAGTTTCTGTCACGTGCATGTTTCTGATGTCCATGCCTGTCTTTGCCCTCCAAAAAGATCATTTAATGAGCCGTTTTGAAATACATGTATCTCACAACTGCCTATTTGCCATTTGTTTTATAAATTGAAACATTATTTGAACACTGCAGAATGTGCTGTTTGAGTGATTGAAAAAGGAGTGAGCACATTTGGAGGTCAGTAAATGGGCCAATGTTTGTATTCATTTACTTTTGCAACAGCCAACAAATGCAGAATGTTTGGCTGTATGTGATGACAGCAGCAGTGACATTGTCATGGATGACTTGTCAGAGAAGGAACTCCAAGCAACAACTACATGTACCAGCACCAGCATCTTGGAAAACTAAGTTGCTGCCCTCAAGCCCAAGGTTGAGGAGTTGGAGAACAAGCTGGAGAAGAAGGAGCAGGAGATAGCACACCTGGAGGAAAGTGTGGAGGTAGAAACAACACCTCATCCTTTCAGTGTTGGTACATGTAAGTAAGTCATGCCATCTGCATTGCTGCCTTATGAATAATATTCATAAAGTCAAGTAAAAACTACCGGGTAAGTTTGGCATGCAGGGCTCTCTGGGAGATTTTTGTTTCAGTCACAATTCATTTGGAAAATTTCTTACTACTGTTGATTTTTGGTTGTTGAAAGTCTCAAGAATAAGAAAGACATGTCAAACGATAAAATTTCAATTTTTACAAATCATAATTATATGTCCAACTTGCAAGTATTTGAGTTTCAGCCTGATCAGTTGTCAATTTGAATGTTTAAAAAAACTGCTTCCTCTTGAAACAACCACCACGGCTTCCCAGATCAGTGTCGCATATCATTGTTGCGGTAGTGTACTTCCCCCCATAAAGTCCAGTTGCAGATCGTCCACTTGATCACATCAATGAAACTATGGATAAACTCCTAAGTAATCACCTGGATGCTGGTATTTCTATTCTTGGAGACTTCAACCAGTTGAATTTCAATCAACTTCTCAGTAATACTAGGCTCAAGCAAGTCATTAAACAACAGACAGGAGAAAACAGGCTTCTTGACAAAATTGTCACTAATTTGTTCGACCTCTATGCTGAACCAGTAATCAAATCGCCCCTTGTCAGCAGTGATCATCCGCTGCAAGCGTATCATCGTTCGAAAAACATTATAACCAAATCACGCAAACCCAGACCACTGAGTGATTCTGATATTCGTCGGTTTGGGACATGGATTTGCCAGTATGACTGGGCTCCGTTTCCTCATTTTCCCTAAATACACCGCAGTAAAAAATGGATCTACATGTAAAGTTGCTTTATAGTACATTTATCAATAAGCACAGACTATTTCCTTATTACAAGTGAATTGTGTACAACCATGGAGGAAGGAAATACTCCATGGTAATGGATTGAACTCCAAGCATGCGTGGACTCAGTTAGCGTATGTCTATAAATGCCATCCAATCAAAACCACCGTTATATGTGCTGCTTAATGCATATTCATTATCATCTGTCAATCAAGTGACTGGTGGATGTAGGCCCTATGCCATACACAAACATGATTTATGGTAATGACCTGTAAGTCACTGGCAGATGCATTGGCTATGTACATTAAACATGAATATTATGATCTGTCAGTCAAATACAAGTCATTGTTATAATGTGTCTGTGATTACTGTACGTGATATTTGATTGACAGCGCTGGTAGACCAATCACAAGCTGAACAAATTTGACTCGATCACTGCTCAGGAAATCAGTGGTGAGTTAAAAAGCCGAGGCGGCCGCTCCCTGGTCCACATGAAACATCCCATCTGAACTTTGCAGATCATTCTATACAAAGAGAGGCTGATTAAGAGAGGGTCCAATTTTATCAAGAAAGACAATTCCTAGCAAGGTAAGTGCTCTTCAAGTTTGAAACAAGTTGTCTTAGTTGGAAAGACCTGACGTTTTATCCCAAGTCGGAACATAATTATTTAAAGGTAGTATCATACTTTGGTAGTATACCGAACCCATAGAGCAATATTAAAATTTTAATAATATAGCTCTAAGACCGAAACAGAAATCTTCACAGATTTACCGAAAACTTATAGGTATAAAATTGGGGATGGTAGAAACACAACATTAAATATTTTCTGCCTGAAATGCTGTATTTATCTAGAAAAGAGTAAAACCAGTGGCCACAATTATTTTTGATCTTTCAATTCAAAGTTCAAAAAGACTTGAGAAATACTGTGGCCGTTTTCACTGTTTTCTCAAAAAGTGGGCAACGTAAGGGACTAAAATTTTCACAGATGACTGTTACCGTATCTGTCTTGATATTTTTGCCCATTAATCTGTATTTCTTTGACAAAAAAACAAAGTATGACATTACCTTTAAGAGGCTAATTAATTATTGACAAGAGGGTATGTACATGCATTTAGCCTCCGAGAAAGATCCTGCTATAGGATCAAAACGTCAGGCGCTCCTATTTCCAAGCATTTGATATAATTATTTAAAGGTAGTATCATACTTTGGTAAGAAACCAAAACAGAAATGTTCACAGATTTGCCTATAACTTACAGGGTATGCAGATGGTGCTGATAGAAACATACCGTTGAAATGTTTCTGCCTGAAATGGTGTATTAATCCAGAAATTAGTCAAACAACGACCGAAAATCTTTTTGATCTTTTAAACGATCAAAAATAAAAGAGAAAAGACTTAAGAAATACTGTGGCCGTTTTTCACGATTTTCTCAAAAAGTGGGCACCGTATGGGACTGAAATTTTCACAGATGACTGTTGCAGTATCTTCCTTGATATTTTTGCCCATCAATCTGTATTTCTTTGACAAAAACCAAAGTATGATACTACCTTTAAGCATAATTTTATGTTCCTCTCGAAATGTCTAAAACTCGTAAATTCTGATTGCCAATACTCCCGATATTTTTTTTCATTTTTGATTGGATTTTTCACCCAAATATTGAGTAATTGGTTTTTAAAAAAAAATGAAACGAAAATGAAAATTTGAGATTGAAGCTTTACTTGCTGCCCATGGCTCAAAGATCATACTTTCGTTTTGTCAAAGAAATGCAGATTCCTGGGCAAAAATATCAAAACAGTCATCTGTAAAATTCCCAGTCCCATCCGGGGCCGACTTTTTTGAGGAAACAGTGAAAAACGCCCACGGAATTTCTTTAATCTTTTCACCATTATTTGTTATCTTTTCAAGATCAAAAATATTTTTGGTCGTTGTTTTACAAATTTCTGGATAAATACACCATTTCATGCAGAAAAAAATTAACCACCACCATATTTATACCCTGTAAGTTATAGGTAAATATGTGAAGATTTATGTTTTGGTTTCCTATCAAAGTATGATAGTATCTTCAATGATTGGCTCAAAAAGTTTCGAGCCTTTAAGATTTTAGAATGGTCATTTTGCATGGGTGCCTATTTATGGGAAATTATTTCAACCAAAATGGCGGAAACAATGGAAATCAATGCAAAGAAAAAACATAAAACCACAAATTGTACAGAATGTTTCATAAAGAAGATATTGTTGAATGTTAAGGAAACAAAACAAACAATAATGGGGTGGAGTTTTTTGTCCTAGGAAGTTTGCAAAAAATGTAAAATGTTGGTCACATTGTCTGTCAAGAAGATTTTTTTTGCAACATTTGGCTGTCCCGAATGTCAACCATGAGCTTTTGTTTGTATTTATAAAAGTAAGGATCTTTATCGAAGGTTAAAACTTTGGGACTTAAAAGAAGAACTTTGCCTTCGATAAAAATTCTGCTAGGATCGAAACGCGTCAGGCCCTCCTAACTCTAAGCATTTTATAAATTAATCATCAAATAACCACAAGGAAAACTGACTGAATTTTAAAGTCATTGAGAGGTGAACAAAGAAAAATTGACTGGAGCGGGATTTGAACCGGCGACCTCCTATAAAACAGTTTTATAAATTGTTTATTACTTGTATAAAATAAAAGTAATATTGGGAGGTGCGCGCAAGCCAACAACCGATCTCTTTAAAGGTAGTATCATACTTTTGTCAAAGAAATGCAGATTCATGGGCAAAAATACCAAGGAAGATACAGTAACAGTCATTTTTGTGAAATTCCCAGTCACATACAGTGCCCACTTTTTGAGCAAACATTGAAAATGTCCACAGTATTTAAAAAAATATTTTCACCGTTATTTTTGGTCTTTAAAAGATCAAAATTGTTTTTCGTCATTGGTTTTACTCTTTTTGGATAAATACAGCATTTCAGGTAGACAAATGTTAAAGGTATAGGGTCATTCCGTGTCAATTCAACGCACTTTGGAACCCGACTGAACCGGATTTCAATGAAATTTGGTATGCTTATTTGCCTCCATGAGAAACCCCCAGAACCGAAATTGTATGTAATTTGGTCCATTACTTTTTGAGAAACGGGTTAACAAACTTTTGACTAATTAGCACAATCTGTCGCATTCAAACAGCCATATCTCCAGAAATAAAGAACCTACAGAGATAAATTTTACATCATTCTAAAGCTCTTATAATGGCCTACATTTTGTAAAATAAAACCAAATTTTTTTTATGTACGACAAAAAATTACGTTAAAATTTGACCTTTGACCTCGATTAAAAAAAATGCAAATGTAAGTAACATCTCCAGAAAAATTTGCAGTGGGCGCTCATATACTTTTGAAGTTATGATAATTTAAACATCGGATTTCGAGGATAAAAGCTGTAAATATGCATTAACATATGCACTGTACATATACCTATGTGCAGGTAATCCATGTATAGTAATGCATGTGCAAAAATATGAAGTATTTTGGCCTTTCTAGCCATTTTCAAGTGAGCATAACTACAAAACTGTACAAAAGCCCATCCTTAATCTTGTACATGTTGCTGCATTTTAAACACTAGGCCCTATATCTTCCGGGAAGGGGGGGGGGGCTGGGGCTAGTGTACCTGTCAGCCAAACATGAAAGGGCCTGTTTGTTTAACGCACAGGATCCAAGATTTGGGGATCAAGGTCCTTTGCAGGGTATGCTAAAATGGGATCCGGATCCGCTGGATTAGTGATCTTGTGCATTAAACAAACACGGCCTAACCTAGTCATCTCCATTCCATCAGAGTTTTTGTTGCAAATTTCATTTCCTTTGCAGGCATCTTTTATGTGTCCATCTTTTTTTAAGTTTCCACAATTGTTACTATTCTGAGAGTGCATCACGTAAGGCCTAAAAAAAAAAATTGTTGTCTTGCCCTCCGTGACCGACCGTAAAATGCCAAAACTTTGGGTCAGGATTTTTTTTTCTTTTCTTTTTTTCTCCGAGTCTTTAAGTATAAAAACTCACCATTTTTGACAGAAAATGTAAGATTTAGCAGTAAAAAAGCATGTCTCCTCAAAACAACCCAAGACCGTTGATTTATAAGCCCTGGTGACCATACATCCTGTATTTATTCTTAAACGTTTGAAAGTCGGCCAAAAAAAAATCACAAAAAAAAAAAAACATCGACCGACCGACCCAAAATTTTAATTTTTCCACGTGAGGGCAACACAACAATTTTTTTTTTAGGCCTAATGTGTAATTATGTATTAACATGTAAGCAAACTAGCAATTGTTCCTTCCAGCTAATAATGGCAAATTGTAAGCTGTAAATTCCTTCAGGTTACACAGATACTCTCAGGATATAGTAATAATTGTGGAAACTGTTACAGAAACCAGATATGTTTACTTGATGTCTGCAAAAGAAATGAAATGTGCAACAACAAAAATTAATGTGGAACGGAGATGACTAGGTTAGTTAACATGCCTGGCTGACAGTTCTAGTATCCCCCCCATCCCCCCCCCCCTATCCCCCCCTGAAGATAGGGCCCAGAGCAACATCTAAAAGACGCCCAAAAGGATGGGCTTTTGTACAGTTTTGTAGTTATGCTTTAATACTTGAAAATGGCTAGAAAGGCCTAAATACCTCATATTTGTGCACATGCATTAATATACATGGATTACATGCACGTAAGTATGTACAGTACAGTGCACATGTTAATGCATATTTACAGCTTTTATGCTCGAAATCCAAAGTTTAACTCCAAAAGTATATGAGCGCCCACTCCAAATTTTTCTGGAGATGTTACTTACATGTCAAGCTAAAATAAAAAAAAAAATTACGCATTTTGAAAAATACGCATTTTTTTTAATCGAGGTCAAAGGTCAAATTTTAACGTAATTTTTTTGTCGTACTAAACAAATTTTGGTTTTATTTTGCAAAATGTAGGCCATTATAAGAGCTTTAGAATGATGTAAAATTTATCTCTGTAGGTTCTTTACTTCTGGAGATATGGCTGTTTGAATGCGACAGATTGTGCTAATTAGTCAAAAGTTCGTTAACCCGTATCTCAAAAAGTAATGGACCAAATTACATAAAATTTCGGTTCTGGGGGTTTCTCGTGGATGCCAATAAGCATACCAAATTTCATTGAAATCCGTGTCGGTCGGGTTCCAAAGTGCGTTGAATTGACACGGAATGACCCTATAGTATCATATTTTGGTAGCATACCGAAACAAAAATGTTCACAGATTTACCTATAACTTAAATACAGGAAATAAAGATGGTGCTGGTAGAAACATACCGTTAACATTTTTCTGCCTGAAATGCTGTATTTATCAGAAAAGAGTAAAACCAGTGACCAAAATTTTTTTGGATCTTTTAAAGTTCAAAAATAAAAGAGAAAAGACTCAAGAAATACTGTGGCTATTTTTCACGATTCTCTCAAAAAGTTAGCAACGTTTGAGACTGAAATTTCACAGATGACTGATAGTGTTACTGTATCTTCCTTGATATTTTTGCCCATGGATCTGTATTTCTTTGACAAAAACCAAAGTATGATATTAGCTTTACATGAATCGGATGTGGTCGTTTGTTTTGTCTAATTTCTTGGTGTCCTTATCTTTCTATTACCCTACACTTTGTTTTCCACTTTTCCCTTCACATTTTAGATGCATAAGCGACTGATATTTCTCCTCGTTGTCTCCATCCTGACGGGTGATTTACTCAAGCTACAAGCTGCTATTACCGATCCTGCTCCTGCAGATAGTGATATGAATCCTACTTCTCCAGAGTGTGGTCAAATGTGCTGCCAGGGACCTGCTGCAATACCAGGCATCCCCGGTATACCAGGCCAACCAGGACCCTATGGACCATTGGGTCCAAAGGGTGAAATTGGTCTACCAGGGCCCAAAGGTGACAGAGGGGAGACTGGAGCTGTGGGTGAGCAAGGGGACCCCGGGAACCCTGGACCTAAAGGAGAAGATGGCATGGGCGTGCCCGGAAAGATGGGTCCACGTGGTCCACCAGGATTAGCTGGAACAACTGGGGGAATCGGTATGAAGGGTGAGAAGGGGAACCGAGGGGAAGCACCCACCAACCCGCACCGAGTGGCTTTTACAATGAGGCGCACATCGCATTTCCAGTCTAGTAGTAGCCATACCCGTATGCACTTCGATGATACATTGACGCTTGCGCCGGGTACCAACATCAGTCTTGAGACGGGTACCTTCACATGTAGTATCCCGGGCACCTACGTCTTTATGTTCTCTCTGACCAAGTATCCTGGTAATCGCCTCTATGTACATCTTAGTAGAAATGGTTTCTATCTTGCCGGAGCCCGCAGTTCTACATCAGATGAATACGAACAGGTATCTAATAGTGCATTGCTTGTCCTCCAAGATGAGGACGAAGTGTATTTGTATGTATGGGGGAAGGTGTATAGCTCTTACCACGGTACATTCAGTGGTTTCTTACTTTACGAATAGACAAAACCAAATACCACAACCATCCTGAGCCAATAATTATTTTTTTTGGGGGGGGCTAGAAGAGCCATTATTAATTTTATTTTTATTATTTTTAAATATTTTTTTTGGGGGGGGGGGGGGGGGCTAGAAGACCCAATATTTTGGGTTCTTCTAACACTCGCTTCTGCATGCTATGTCTTATTAGGGGTCGAAAACATGCACCTATATAATACACTACACGTTTTTTATGTAATGGGAGACTTTTGGAGAGTCGGTCTTGAGTCAACAGCGCACGCGCACGTACGTGCAATACAACGCGAACATGCTCACAATTGCGCAAGCATGGTTTGCGCGTGCGCTGTTGACTCAAGACCGACCCTCCAAATGTCTTCCATTGGCGCCTAATAACTGAAAAGATCCAGTATTTTCAAGAATTTTTTTTTCAATTGCAATTTTTTTTTGGGGGGGGGGGGGGAGCTAGACAAAATTTTTGTGGGGCTACAGGAGCCTACAGCCCCCTGTAGATCAGCACCTGGAGCAATTCTAGAGGGAATAGATAGGTCAGTGATATATAAAGGTATTATAGACCTTTCTTTTGCAACGTCACAGCCTGAGTTTTTGTCAACCAAGATGGCGGGAGTATGGCGAGCCATCAAAGCCTGGCATAAAAAATAACCATAATTTGAACACAATTTGTACACATCGTTTCATAAACGTTGAAAGATATTACTGAATGTAATGGAAACAACACAAGAAATGATGGTATGTATTTGTACTAGTGCTGTGCATCAAAAACGGATTCACGGGCTCCCGCTTAAAATCTTGCCATCCGGTTTCAAAATTTCAAAAACGGAATACGAAACCAACATTTTAAAAAGTAGACTGACGTTTGCCCAATAAATAAACAACCCCAAAAGTGTATACTGTATAATACATACTTGAATTTCAGTCGTTTTGGGTCCATTTTGCCAAGCAGAAACAAACTTTTCGCAAACTTGATTAAACAAATATTGCGAACAGCCTTCCGAACGCGACGATCGCTCGAAAGAAGACGTAAACATATCGCGTACGATGCATCATGAACACCGCATGCCCACCACGTGGCCGCATGGCCCGGACCATGCAGCAGCAGCATTGCATCCAGAAAATTCCACGATGTGTAATGTGCGCTGCACCATTCAAAGCATACGTTGTACACCAGTACACAGTCGCCAATTCGCAATCGGGCCGGAAGTGGAAGCCTACATGTCGTACGTACAACGTGTGTATTTGGTGCATGCATTCAAGTTGCGCTCGTTACCGTGGATTTCGGCCGGCTTCAATGCAGATTTTTCGGTAAGAAATCTGACATGTCACGCTGAGCAAGTTATGAAAGATTCTGACTGAATATTCTGTAAGGTTGCCGGCACCAAATCATCGCAAGATTCCCAAACACGCACGTAGATCGAGACCAGAAACTGAATGTATACGTCGGCGCAACGATCGTTGTAGCATGTTTTACACACTCCTACATACAGCGCTATGCATCATTTGATCGTGCACATTATCAACACGTGCGTAATATAGCGCTATCATTCATTTTTATGAATCGGAGCTCGGGCAACCGCTAATTTTTTCAAAGCGTTTTCCGGTTTTCAAAAGCTCCGAAAATGCACAGCACTAATTTGTACAGCTATGGAAAGTTTGCAAATTATGTTGAATTTGGTCACGACGTCGGTCAAGAAGACGAAATGATTTGCGACATTTGGCCGCCCATGCAAAGTATTGCCAACCAGCATGTCAGTGTAAACAAAAGAAAGGTCTATTGCAAATAACGACCGCTAGGCTAGGGATTGTGGGATGCACAAGGGTCAAAAGGGCGCCACCACCCGCTTACTTTTGGACAGTGAGTAAAATATTCTTTATAGTAGAGGAGGGTTTACAAAATGGAGGCTCAGGCTCCGGCTCTGTCATGTCATCCATATGCTGAAAATATAGGTTGTGGTTTTTCATTGACGCTGAAGCTCTGTTTTCTTTTTCAAACCAGAGAATCTGCTTCCCAATCACAGTCAAACGCCTCTATTTTGAATTGCCTACCCGTTATTTTAGAATGGATTCACAAAATATGGAGCCGGAGCCTGAGCCTGAGCCTGAGTTTTGTAAACCCACTGTGTTCTAGGGGCTTTTCTCAAAGCTCGGCTTGGCTCCGGCTCCATTTCGTGAATCCATTCGAAAATAACGGGTACTTAACTTTTGAAACGTTTGGCAGCGGTTCGGAACTTGTAGATTCTCTGGCTTGAAAAAGTAAACAGAGTTTCAGCTTCAATGAAAAACCACAAGTTATATTAATCAGCATATGGATTACAGAGACAAAGCCGGAGCCGGAGCCGGAGCCGGAGCCTGAGCCTGAGCCGGAGCCGGAGCCGGAGCCGGAGCCGAGCTTTGAGAAAGGGCCCTGAATTAGCAGTTCGACCCAGATGTATCCCACAATGCTTTGCTGAAGCACCCTCTCATGGTGAAAATATACTATTTGTGATAAACCTTAAATGGTAATTGTTTAATGTCATTTTGCCAAAATGTAAAAAGCCATGCATTCCATATAATCTGTGGCCAATTTCATAGAGCCGCTAAGCACAAAAATTTGCTTAGTGCTTAGCACAAAAATGTCTTGCCCAATAAAACAAACCACCATTCAAAATTCCATTTGATATTCATGGTCAGCGAATAACATCCAAAGAACAATCACAAGTGATACACAACACATAGACATTTGGTTGTTAACCCTGTTTTTATTAAGACAGAAATGTCATAGCACATTTTTGTGCTAAGCAGTTCTATGAAATTGGCCCCTTGCGTTTATCTGCCTGCCACTATAACCTTGAAGAAAAAAAAAGCATAACAAAAACAATATATACTGGTAATCTGTTTGTATTTTGTAACTGTGCTGTAAACGTGTATAATTACAAGTCAAATGTTCTGTTTATTTCGCTACACACATAGGTATAATACAGTCATTTGCGACTGAATTTGATTTCAGATTCGTTTGAAATGTTCTATGTATACTCAGAAGTGAACATAATGTAAACTTGTCGCTGGCATGCATTTCTCATACAATTAGCAGTTTCTATGGGTGCATTCGTTTAGCTCCCCCGGGTCGACACCAGTCAACCTCGTCTCCATTCTCTTGCTTGTTTTGTGCAGTAAAACACGACCATTCCCAGAAAGGGCTGACCCGGGGGAGCTAAACGAATGCACCCTATGAAGATTACAATTTCTGACAAAGTATGTTATATTTTCGTTTTACCTGAATGTTTTGATTCTTCACAAAAATATAAAGTTTGGGGGAATCAAAAGGTTGACTTTATGAAGTTCGGTTCAGTTCGGATCAACATGATAATGTCAGAAGGTAAAATGATTCAACCAGGGGCCAATTTCATAGAGCTGCTTAGCACAAAAATTCGCTAAGCATGACATTTCTGTCTTAATAAAAACAGGATTAACAACAAAATTTTCGTGTGTTGTGTATCACTTGTGGTTGTTCTTTGGCAAAAATATCAAATGGAATTTTCAATGGTGGTTTGTTTAATTGGGCAAGTTATTTTTGTGCTAAGCATTTTTTTGTGCTAAGCAGCTCTAGCTCTATGAAAATGGCCGTTGGTGATTTGCTGAAAAGGATGTCACGAAGGTTGTGATTTCACCACATGGTATCAAATTACACATTAACAGAAGGCATCACATTCCTGACAATAATCATACTTCAATCATATATTCCTTCATTTAATTAGAGGGGACTGTTGACAAATCTATAAGGAAACTATCATTCTGGATCAAAATATCAGCCCTTAATAAACGCAATGATTGACCTGGTAAGAGATATTACAGGGTTAGTGCTGAATGTCTAATCAATGCATTGTTCTGGTCAATGCTTAGGCCTACACATGTATGTTTAATTGATGAATAGACATGCAGGGAAATTTGAAATCCGAAACTTGTTTTAAGATGAATAAAATACTTGCAAGTGAAAAATTATGGTTATTATCCAAAATGATGGGCTTTATATGTTTAAGTATATGCTACTGCGCTGAATTATTGTTATTATCCAAAATGATGAGCTTTATATGTTAAAGTATACGCTACTGCGCTGAGTTATTATTATTATCCAAAATGATGAGCTTTATATGTTTAAGTATACGCTACTGCGCTGAATTATTGTTATTATCCAAAATGATGAGTTTTATATGTTAAAGTATATGCTACTGCGCTGAATTATTGTTATTATCCAAAGTGATGAGTTTTATATGTTTAAGTACAGTATATGCTACTGCGCTGAATTATTGTTATTATCCAAAGTGATGAGTTTTTATATGTTAAAGTATACGCTACTGCGCTGCTTCTATATGAATAATAAAATGTAAAGCATGATAAAGTGAATTTTTCATCCGTTAATAATCTGTTTTTGCAAATAAACTCTTCACTTCATTGTTTCTTACCTCTATTTAACTAGTCATAATTAGTGACACCTGTTAATTGTTTTATGCTGCTGGATAATTTCTTAGTAGCACCATTCTAGCCAGGCATGGGACTATTTTACTATGTTTTGCTGAGTGGACGATGGAAATTCAGGGTTTTTAAGACTGAATATTTTGTTTGTAACCCACAGATGGATGCCTTAAATGTAGTATCATACATTGGTACTATACCGAAACAGAAGTCTTCACAGATTTACCTATAACTTACAGGGTATAAAGATGGTGATGGTAGAAACATATACCGTTAAAATGTTTGTGCCTGAAATGCTGTATTTATCCAGAAAAGAGTAAAACCAATGACTAAAATTATTTTTGATCATTTAAAGATCAAAAATAAAAGAGAAAAGACTTAAGAAATACTGTGGCCGTTTTTCACAGTTTTCTCAAAAAGTGGGCACCGTATGGGACTGAAATTTGCACAGATGACTGTTACTATATCTTCCAAAAACAAAAGTATGATGTTACCTTTACTAGCCTGATTATGAACTGGCCACATCACCAAATATTAATCTTTTCAGTGAACATATTTCTGAATTTATTTTAGGCCGACTTTCCACTTCATTCCTAAAGGCAAAGCTACACCGCTACATCAATGGCGGGGCAGTATGGAAAAAATCTTCACGTTTCCTCAATATTTTGTTTTATAAAAGAAAAACTTTTTTTGGATATGCATAGAACCTTAGAAGGAAAACTTGGAAAAATTTGGAGTGGAAAAGGACACAACAGAACAAGAAACATAGAATTGTTCAAAGAAAATTTGTATCATTTTGTTTTTTGAGTTTTATGAGTAACTGACTGGAAAAAATGAATGCTGACAATGACATTTTGAGCAGACGGTTGAAAAAACATGTGACCCTATTCTAGCCAATCAAAATGCTGCGGCAATTCAAAGTCTAGTTTTTTAAAACATTTTTTGTTAATGGTTACTATTTATCGTAAATTCATCCGGATTTTGGGGCACATCCTGGCTTGGCTCACTGCAAGTACAGAACAGAGCGCACTATTGGTAAAAAGCAGATTTAATGAAATTTCACGAGACATTTCTGGCTTGTAGGAGAAAATTTCATTTGACATTCATGGTCAGCGAACAACAACAGCCAAAGAACAATAATAAGTGATGCACAACACATGGACATTTGGTTGTTAATCCTGTTTTTAGAACCCCCCCCCCCCCAGAAATTTTATGATTAGCAAATTTTTCTGCTAAGCGGGGCCGTGAAATTGGCCCCTGATCTTGCAAATAATTAGGCCTGTTGAGCAAGCCCTGTTTTGTCAACCCTCCCTCCAGTACCCCTACCCTAATATCCATTCAAACTGTGCATAGTAGAGTCAGGGTACTAAACATTGTACAACAGAGTCTGGCAAGCTTGTTTTAAAAATAAAAACCACAAAAAACACAAAAAAGTGATGATATTCAAATACCAAAAGACAAATCCAGATGCATCAGGCCATATTAATGCGGCTAGGGCTTGCAAGTGACTGCATAGACTCGTGTGCGATACCAAGCCATATCTGCACAACTCAAAGACAAAGCCAGTCACTAAACACACAGTACATGTGATGTGGATTCTCATATATATCTCATATACAGCAAATAGAATCCATATGCAATTCCCATCACTGAAGTACTTAATGTGGATATCACAATTGAAATTGATGTGACTTATTTATTTCATTTTAAGGGGAGAGCGAGGGTTAACATTTCATCGTGCAGTTAAACTATTAAACCAATGAGATAACTTATTTTTATGATTCTTGTGTTGTCCCCCATTCTAAAAACACATGTATATAGCCCCACACCTAAAATTTCATAGAATGTAATTAGTAGTATATATACAGACTTGTTTTGGTTAGGTTTTTGGCAAATAACTTTCCAACCCCACCCTAACCAAACGAACAAAACAATGGTTGCGGTTGTACGTTTTACACACAATAACATTTATATCCAGCCAACGTGATAATAAAGTGGTTTTTAATTTAATAGTCAAATGGCCGTCACTGTAAGGCGTTACCTATATATGTTTTTTTTTGTACAGGCTATTAACAAATTAATGGAACTGTTTCACTAAACCGTTTTCAGTCAAAAGTAAAAAAAAAAAATACGACACTGTTTACTTTGAACGTGTTTGAGCCTGGAGGAATATATTACACTGTATGATGGAACTTTAATATGGCAAGTGGGAAAGTACGTATTGAATGATATGATTTCTAAGGTTACAGGTCAAATGTTGTCAAGAACGTTTGCCCCTCCTTTTTTGGGTCAGAAATTTTGGAAATTGAATCGACATTGTCAGGAAATCCAAAAGATGCAAGATTTCACGGTGGCTGAAGAAATATTAACTGGTCCTTGCCTTCTTGCCCCTTTAAAATGTCCCCTTCCCTGAAAGTACAATGGCCTGTCAGCGTACTAATCCAGCCAAACAGAAGTTGGGAGATTCCATTTTGAAGGGGTGTTTGTACATGTATGTATTAAAGGGGCATCCATAGTTTTTTTAGCTTAGACAAAAACAAAGTTAAGACACAAAACTAGCTTGGGGCCAATTTCATGGAGCTGCTAAGCACAAAAAAAAATTGCTTAGCACAAAAATGTCTTGCCCAATATAAAAACAAACCACCATTAAAGAAAAATTCCATTTGATATTCATGGTCATGAGCGAACAACAGCCAAAGAACAATTGCAAGTAATATACAAAGTGATTTGCTAAGCAAATTTTTGTGAAATTGGCCCCTGATCGTGACAATACGACCTGTAACTTGTGTGTACGTATGAATTTCAAGAGAATGTGATTGCACATGGACAACTAGACATTCTACAAACTGTGTTTCCAGTCACGACCTTTCCATACCCTCCCTTCTATTTCATCTTGAGACCAACCATAAAAAAGACTTTTGCTCTACTTCCACAGAATCGTTACAATCGACTCCATCTCTGGTGTTGCCAGGGGATACTGACGCGAGCATTGTATTGATTTGTAACGTGCAGTTCACGTCAACAGCATGATACATATAAAGGATTATATATGTAAACATAATGGGAGGCATTCTGGAGATGGGAACATGGTGCTGTTGCCAAGGTTACCCTCACTGTTGCCTTGGAAACCAACTGACAAGCAGAAAAGCCGAAAGATTTCGCCAAACATTTTGACAACAACTTTGGAGAATCGATACTGAATCGCCATATACTGTGGCGACGGATCCACGATCATGTGACAAATATGCAAATCAGACAAGTTTAGCGTGCCAAATTCACACACACACACAAAACGTGTCGTTTTTTTCTGCAACATTTTCAAAAGATTAACAATTCATTTCTTTTCTCTGTTTTTTTTTTTTCATGGGTAATATTTAGTTGCAACAATTTGTAACTAATAGACATTGTCACCATATAGTGACCAAAGGTACATCTCACAGAATAGACGTTATTCACGGTGCATCCATCCTGCATTCGAAGCAGTGCAATCAAAACGAGGCTTGGATTCCAAGTAGTCTGGTACCCGCTTTCTCTTTAGGAATTGGTGGTTATCTTTTCCAACGGGTGGACGGTGACAAGATGGATGCGCCGTGAATAAGGCCATATAGCGACTTCTCAACGAAACCGTCGGGTAAATCTGTACACTGGTTTTGGTTTGAGAAGCGAACAATTGTCTTTTATAAATCTGAAACCGATAGAATGATTATTTCACATCTTTGACCTAAAAAAAAAGAAGAAGGCATAATTGGGTTTGATTATAATGTAGCGTTATTTCGTCTTTAAAGGCAACGATAAGAAGAAGAATGCAAAAAAAGTTACAATTTGATTGCAAAGATTGGATATACCTCGATTGATGTTGCAGGCTGGAGTAAGAAGGGAAGGGTTTGCAGAGGGGCACCGGAGAGATCAAGCCTATCTTCCGGAAACCACCTGGCTTGATGTTGGCCACACATTCAGACAGACCGTGGGAGACAGTGGGAGTAGGAGAGGTTAGGAACAGTGAATGTTTCCCCCCTAATTTTACAATCGTCAGGAAAGATCGTATCGAGACAGGGAACAAAGGTAGCACCAGAGGTGGGGTACTCAACACAGTGAGGGATGACATCATAGCCACTCATTGCCCAGAACGAAGCCAGTCTACATCAGTGTATTTTATCGCCATCCCAAACTGGGCGCTGAGCCTCTCCAAAAAGGCTCAGCGCTGATTGGAGGAAAAGCTTGATGATTTGTGACCAACAGGAGTTGTAGTACATTCAGGACCTGGTAAAAGTAAAACACAGGATTACCAATTAGTTTCCCTACCTGTCTGTTGCATCATGTACTTACCACTGGCTAGTCAGAAGTCAGCTACCGATCGATCAAGCTGCTGTGGAAGTTGAGGTTTTTAACACTTTGAAGTTTGAGGCTCGGAGTGTCAGTTTTTGTTTGCAATAAAGTGCAGGATACAGATTCACGTGTTGAGTTGCAAAACATGGCAACCACAGAGCAGCAAAGTGCAGTCAGTCCGCTATACTGTGTACATGATTACATGTACGAAATTCCGTGTAAGTGTATGCTCAGTCTCCTTAGCTTGTCTCCATTCCATGGTGTCCTTGTGCAGCCGAGTTCACGAGTCTCTCCTTTCCGAGTGCCACACACACGGTCAGCAATCTCAGCATGGCCAGTCCAACTGGGTTCACTTCTCACGAGATGAAACATTGGTACGCTGACTTTATGGATCTAAAACTACAGCAGGGACAGAATACCAGGCCGTGGCAAGCCTGCTTGTCCAGTCAACGTGAAAATACAGTTTTACAAATGAACATGAGACAAACTGGAACACAAAACGAAAAGTATCGAGAAAACTTTCAGACTTCCTTCTCGTCTGAACTTCGCGCAAGTACATTCTGTACATACGGCATGTGGCTACACGTGCTCTACACAATACTGGTTGATTTTGTACTGTAGACGTCTGGGTACCGTCTCATCCAGGTGCCAATAAACCATAGAGTTATATTAAGAAAACTAGAGTGCGCACTCACCGTGCCCTGTGTGACGCGCTCTCGGCTACACATGGGAATCAAAGATGGCGTCTCTAAGTGGGCAAAACCGTGTAAAATGCCCGGATGTGCTTATTCTTTTACACAGTGCGCTCAGAAAACGCATTACTAAAAGTCGATTTTCTCCAATCTTTTTGGGAGTTTCGGCCTTATCGTCATGAATACTACTCATCAATAGTTTGTTTTTGGTATAAACTAGTGGAATTGAAAAAAATTGCAATAATTGACAAAAAATCCTTTACATTAAAACTGCCCCTTTCCACTCGAATTTTTTAATATAACTCTATGGATATTATACAGTACGTATATGGAATTCCCATTGATCTCCATTAGAAATGGAGATCAATGGGAATTCCATTGTGGAGTCTGGGTACCAGCTCCAGGGACGCTGTGCACCATACTACGTCCCCATCCCAACAGAGGGCGGCAGACACTCAGACCAGTAAATAATAATTTCCCTAGACATAAATAATTCTTAATGTCTGTGATAATTTCCCATAGGCTCCGGTGCTAAATGGCCAATTTCAAACAATTATTAAAAATAATTACAAGGTTCTCAAGCAATCAAGCCATACAACAAAATGAAGCTGATAACTTTTATTTTCATTTTCTTATAAATTTTCTATAGGGTAACCAATGGCTTTTTGAGGAAAAAAAACATGACCCTAAATCTGCCAAATTGACTGATGTCAGACTAAAAAATGTTCCCCTCCACTACATGGCAAACATAGACTTGAGGGTCTGATTTCATCAAAACAGCTAAAAAATGAAAGTCCAAACTCTGGAGACCGGACTCCATCCATTTTTTTCTTTATAAGACTTCCCATGAAGGGGTCAGCAAATGATTTTATAAACAAGATTTTGAGGGTATACAAAATATGAATAAGCTCCACAGACTGATTTGGACCTATTTACTGGTCTGCATCTGTCAAGATTAAATTCACTGTACATTGTTCATTGTCTAAAGCCTGGTGGTATATAGAGTTTTTTCTTTAATAAGGTCTTTAAGTTCACTTCAAATATGAATATCATATTCTAAGAACCAATCAACTCTTCTCACTTGAAACATTCTTGCAATTTCTGAAGTGCATGAGGGGGAGGGGTTGGGGGTTGGGGAGGGGGTTGGTGGGGATCTTTCTACATGTACATCTCTCATATATGGGTGGTGGCATTTCCCTGCCAATCCTGGTGGGGGATGAGGCCAAGTTTCCCCCTCCCCTGATAATTTATGAATTAGGAGAATGTCAATGGCAATGTCCCACTGATCAATTATTCTGTTTCACTTGATGCAATCCTCATACCAAAAAAACTCTTTTTGAAATGCATGTTGAAAAATACATGATCAAAGTGAATGCTCTACGTATCAAAACAACAACATCAACAACAACGAAAAGCAAACAAACAAAACAAACAGCACAATAAAGATGGTTATAGTAATAGCGCTCCACACTAATGATGTCACAAAATCCCTGTATGTCAGACAAACATTGTCTCACACACGTAGTGTACATGCATGCGCACTCGCACACACGTATGCATGCAAGGTTTGTCTGGGATCTGGTGCTATTTTTAGCGTAAGTGCGGAGCGCTATTCCTTCAAATGAAATACATGTACATCATTTTCTTTTCAATTCAGTACATGATATAAAGGTTTATGAAAATGAAAAAAAAACACTTGTGGTATAAAGGTCCCCCAAAGACCAACAATATCTATTGCTAGTTCTTTGTATTAACCACTCAGAGGTGGGGGTATCATCAGGAACCACCTGACTCATTGTTGCCTTCTTTCAAGTGTTTCAACTTACACTAACTAGACCATTACCCTATTGCATGACATCACCAGTGGTGCAGACTCTTTATGCATCAAGGCCTCCACAATCAGGTGTCAATTTACAGAGAGACATGGATGTAGAGTGCCTTAAGAATGAAAGAAATTGATAGGAGAATGGAAAAAGCCCAAATTACATGAGAGAGGCAATTGGCATAAAAGAGGTCAGCTGCCAAAAACATTCACTACAGAGTGATGTCATGGATCTTTGACTCTGTGACCAAGACATTGTGGGAGGATTTCAAGCAATCTTTCAAGACCAACAGGAATCTTCTGTTTGAAATTCTAAAAGAAAAACAGAAAGAAAAGAGAACAAATCTACAGGGACCAGGGGTGAAGTTGTCATGAAAGCTCAGCATTTGACAATACCTTGGAGTATTTTTAAGATATGCAGATCATACCATTTCAAAAGCTATAACAAACTTGTCAATTGAAGACATGTTTAATAATCACAGTTTCTTGACAGCTGTGAGCAAAATCATGCAATGTCACTTCAACTTTACATTTTGTGCTGGAACAAACATGCAAGAACAATAACCAAGATTTGTGGTCATTGATAAGATATGTATGACTTGGAAGGAGAAAATACAACCACACTTCTGCTTTCAACTACATTAAAGTTACTAACAACTGATGGCTAGTCCTTAATTTGAAACATCTAACAACTGTATTTCATAACAGTTTGTCATTCATGTGCTGTTGGGATGCTCATAGAATTCAATACAAATCAATGAATTATAGAAAATAACTTCAACATGAGAATTCTCACCAGAGTTTCACAGATTTCTTCAGTTTGCTCTAAAATGTGAGCACCTTCTGCAGTTCAGTAAATGAATGAATGAATGTTACATATTATGTGTGACAGGAATTCATACAATGTGAATGAAATGTTACCGGGATTCATAAACCTATATCACCTTTGATACACAAATTATTAGGTTTACTTATTTATTATGCAATTCCCTTAATTTTGCATAAGATCAAATTTTGCCTAATATTTTACTATCTTTGTTTCCACTGTAAAAGAAGGAATGTGCAGATCAAAGTGGACCTGTAGCAACATAACTCAAAAGGAAATGGTTGACAGAATGAGTTGCCATATGCTCCACTCCACTGTTGATGCTCACTGCTCAAGTCTACAAGTTGTTGTTGAGGATACCATGATTATCTCTGTAGTTCTGTACACACTGATGGCTTTTCACATGTATCATTCATCAGGATGTTTCACTGCATATCATTTATCAATGAATGCTGCATGGTAGCAGTATCATTCTCCTACTGGTTGGCTGTACTGTGTGTCTGTACAGCTTCTACAATGTAGTGAAGTTCAATGATAACACTGATGTGTGTTCACTTCATCTCAATAATCTCAATGGATTTTCAGGACTCCCGCACATTTACCCATGCAGCACAGTTGTGCCTTCTTCATCAGGATGTTAGTTAGGCACTTGTACCAGTCTTGAAGAGAATTAGTGTCATTGTTGAAATCTGATATCTTGGCAGATCTCTGACAGATGAGAAGAAACACATCACAAGCTCAGTACCTGGCACAGATTCACTGCTGTCTTGGAGAGAGTGAAAGTGATGATGATGAGGGTGTAGGCTGAGGATGCTTGTTCCACTCATGTTGGATGTCAGTTGTCATAACTGCACATGTTGATTCATACATCAATTCTTCAGGCAATGACAGTTCTGATACTGTGTTCAATGTGTCTCTTGCTTAACATTCAAGCTGCATGTTGATCGTTCCAAGAGCTGTGGAGAAGATTCTCAGGTATTTCAGTGTGGAGCATTTTGCAGTGGCAGTGGAACATTTTGACAAAACATCTATTTGCTGCTGTAACACTACAAATGTCATACGCTTGCTATATACCGATGAAAACAACTTTAACAAATTCTCTAATCTACCATTTTCAAAACGTAAACCAATATTCATTAGCTGAATATAAACTGAGTATGGGTCATAACCTGAACCGTCAGCTGAGGTTTGAAGCCCCAGTGACACCCTGAAGTTGGGTCATTCCAGAGTTCAGGTGCTAACACCAACTACCGGATAAATATTCATAGTTCAGCATGTAGTTGCTGTTAAATGTATCCATTTGATTGTTTATTGTCAAAATACTGACAAATTGAACAAAGATGCTAAATAATACAACTTGAATAACCTCATTCACAGCTGAATGACAAGTCACATTTTGATGCTGTTTTTAAGGCACTAGAAATGTAATGAATATAAATGAGACATGTACATTACAAACTAATCTGTAGCACTTTACTGTACACTGAGCCATTATAACTTAGGTGATTCTTTCCATAACACAACATGCCCACTGAAAAACAAGAAAAGTTTTTTTACAATGATAAAATTATTATTCTTAATAATGAAGTTTCACTATATAAAAAAGAAAAGGGCACATGTCGAGGGAAAATAATTGGGTCTCCCAAAATGAAAGTTTGTAAAATATCTTTCTTCTGATGTCTAAATGTAGTTGAAAGCAGAAGTGTAAGATCTGAGGATGTAAACCATAACACTGGTGAACACTTGTCACACTGATGTGAAGATACTTACCTGGTATTTCATTGTGGCATTGAGTAGTGACATTGCAATAATTTACCCAGTGTCTGAACAAATGATGTCAATTCCTGTATAATGACTACATAATAATAATAGGAACATTCAGAAAGACATGTATGCAAATTGAGTACAATTACATGTATGTATGAACATCAGCAGAATCACACCTTTCCTGCACACTAAACATAGTACTGTCAAAATACTGAGCTTGCATTCTACAGATTACAAAATGGTGGTTTGGGTTGGGATTGTAGGAAAGGAGGAAAATGAAGAATTATGTGAACAAGCTGTGCTCGATCATCAATAAAAACATCATGAGTGTGATGGTCAGCCAAAACCATTGGCTAAGACAGAAGAGCTATGAGGCTTAGGTACATACGAGGTGATGTACTGCATAAAGTGTGGTTACAAAATAGAAGAAAGCAATACTGTATAGTAGAGGGAATATTTGGACGCAATGGCGAGCAATGCCACGACCGATGGACGTATTTAAAACGTTGGTATAGAGAAACCAAGAAGAGCTACATTCACTTCAGTTAGGCCTAGGTTATGACAGCCTCAAAATTCAAACTGTCAAAGATTTTCTTTAACAACAAGTCACTCCGTACAAACAGTTAAAGATTGCGCAGGATGAATGATTGTGCTCAACATATGCGTGGTATGGGGCTAGTATTGTAATAAGGTTGTCGGTTGTCCGAGTAACTCGGACCCTAAAAATCGTGATTTCACCTCCAAAACTGTCGCATGCGGAGAATCCCAGATACCAATAAGGACAAGGTTTACTCACATTTCTTGAAGAAAACAGAAATATTTCCCTAGAATGGGAACTGAGACCTGTTTAAAGGTAATATCATACTTTGGTGTGACACATGGCTTGCATCCCACATCACGTACGTTAATACACGGTTACTGGGCTCACGATCGCCAATTCTCGCCAGCGAACTCGTCCTTTTGATGTTTTTTTTCAGAAAAGTTCTTGTGAATCGGTAAGTAGAGCATGGAGTTCAGATACATGTAGATAATAAGCAGTGTTTTGTAAACATTGATAAGAAAATATTTATATTATCATGGTATAAAACAGAGTATGCCTACACTGCACAGCCTATGATACATAACACTATACAGGCCTATGGCTAAGCCGTATACTTAAGGGAATTAAGAGGGAGGGTAAAAGAGGGAAAAGTACCCCCCCCCCACCTACAGGATAGAGGGAGACTCTACAGAAAGACAAAAAAGGAAAGTCAGTCCTCTTTATTGAAGAAGGAACAATTTCTCCAGAGTTTAGCTAGGAAGGTCTGCTAAGGCATAATATTCCCTGGCAGAAGAGCAGATGAAGCTGGAGGTCCCGGGCCACAGACTAATACAGGATGTGCCAACAAGATATGGCTCAACACACGATATAATTGAACGCATACTTAAGCAGCAACAGCCTATTTGCAACATGTTGGTTAAAACCAAGCGGAAGGATCTAGATCTTTCCGACAAAGAAGTGGTCATTGCAGAGAAAATTTTTCAAGTTCTGAAGCCCTTCAAGGACGTCACAGAGTCTTTGTCGGGGGAGTCCTATGTGACTTTGTCTGGTGTAATACCAGCTTTGAGCTACCTGGAAAATGTCATCCAACCACAAGACTGAGAAATCCACAAAATCAGGGCCCTGAAAGAAATGCTGCTTGAGAAACTTCAACAATATCACAACGCACCCTTCCTGCATGAGTTATTATTGATGGCAATGTTTCTTAACGGCAGATACAAGAAGATGTCATTCCTGCCACCAGGCAGAGCCAGGGTGGTAGACATCACCACGCGTCAAGTAACAACAGCCATTGAAGAAGAGGAACTCTGACATATTGAAGTCGGCCAATTAACTTCAGCAATGTTAAGGAGCAAATCAAGCATGTGGTGAAACACTTCAGGAAAAATCACTTTTGCTTTGGCACAATATCATCAACATGGATGCACAAAGCTACTGATATGGCACAAGATGTAAAATGGAACACTCTGTGTGATTGTTTGGAAGACTACATCTCCAACTGGTCTGTTCTCCTCAAAGTATGCGAAGAAAACAGAAAGGAGGTAGACAGCATTGTTCATAATAATGAGCCAGCATCGCCTACTCAAAAGATACAAGATGCAACAAAGGTAGGGCTATTGCCAGAGCAACCAGACTTCCTACTATGAAGGGGAAGAATCAAGATATCATGTTGTTATACATGTACAGTGTGATAGTGAATCTGATGATGACATGGAGTTACCAAGCATGATCTACCAACAACCTCGTTGGAGAAATCTCAAATCAGAAAATGCACAGGTACCGGTAAATGATATGCAGACTAATCCGTGCAGTTTTCAACCAAACTCATACTTTACTTGCAATTACAATTCATATAGCCGGGCAATATGGGCGTTTCACAATTCAGTGTCCCACCAAGAGGGCAGCAGGGAGAGGCTGATTTCAAACATTCTTGTCAATAAACCATTTAAAAACGGCGTCTATTGGCAGTGATGGTGCTGTTGATTTTAAGAGACAGCGCGTCAAAGAAATACAAATGACTGAGTGACTGAGTTATTCCTTAGGCTGGAGTGAAGAAAGCAGAACTGGTTGAGTTGGTAGAATAAGTGGGGAATAAATATGAAGTCCTTGAAGCATGTGACCATGAAGATGAAGAATTGTAGGTGATAACAGATTTGAATGGTCTACAGTAAATGTGGTGTTTTGGGCTGACCTACGTGGCATACCCAACATTAATCTGAGTAATGTTTTTGCATATCTCATGAAAAGGTAGAAAATCCTGAACGGCTCACCAACTATCGACAGAATGATGGATTTCGTATGCACAAAGACAGCCATGTTGAGGACTTGTAACTGGTAAAAATTCAAAGTCATTCTGCCTATGTATACTTCAATACAAAAATGAAGCAAAAGCAGAGACAAACAGGGCAATGGTATAAAACCTGGCTGTTGCTGTCAACCTCAGCCAACATACAATCAGCTAGATGTGGATTGTTGTTTTATCTCTCTGTTAAAAAGTTTGACCATGTCCAACCGTGTCAACATAACCTTTATACTGTAGCTTTTCATGCTTAGGTTATGGGCCCCTGGGCCCACATGCAGGCCTACTTTATTTATTTTTGTCAGTCACTTTTCAATCGGGTCAAGTCATGATGAACATGAAGTATGTATTTGTATTGAATAAGTTAAGTCTTATTCTGCAGGTATCACCACAGAAGTGAGGTGAATATAAGCATCATGTTTTGCATGTGACTGATGAAGAATCACCAGCAAACAAAGTTGTTGTCAATTTGTGGGGAGATTTGTGGGAAGACAAACGCTTCTGTCAAAACATTGAAGCCAAACCATACCAGAGTGAGATTGTCTATAATACAACATGGGATACAAAGATTCGGGTGATTTATATGTGAATAATACATTTTATCAATTGAAGATAAAATCATTTATACTCAGTGACACGCTAGTTGGTTTATTTATCGTTTAAGCCAGTGACTGGTTTCAAGTCTATGCTTGAAGGGTAGATACAGCTAAAAATAGATATAGGTTGGAAAGTTCTAGAGCTGATCAGTTATTACCATATAAGGCAATCTTTGGGCAATGCAAATGAGATGCAGATATATGCAAATTTAGCAAGGCCCCTATCCAATCAGGAAAAAGGTGGAAAAACTTGTAACCAATGAGAGAGCTTGCTGTATCCAGGGACACTGGGGTGTTTTGTGACTTGCAGTATATTGCTTCACTTTGTCACAGCCTATTGCACAAGCAACACTTTGTTGTTGTGCAATTAAAATATTTCCCTCCACCGCCCCAACCTCCTCCTTTTGGAAGTCATGGGCTGCTTCTCTGTTGAAGGATAGGCATAATTTGGACGGGATGTACACAGCCAATGGTTCTTATTTTACACAAATAAACAATGTTTATTGCGTAATTTGCAAAGTTGATTATTTCAAGTTTGGAATGGTATGATATTTGAATTACATTTGTAACACGCAGTTATAATAGTGCCGTGAGGTTCCCCGCGGGCTATTCCACTTCTGACTGTACGTTTCCAATGGTCAGAATTTATGACTGCTTGAGTTCTACAGGATGATTTTGCCTTTGTAATTAACATGATTATTCATCTTTGTGCGGATTGTTCTGGAATTCTTATAAATAACATTTAAATTTAGCTATGGGGTATCCCAAGTTTGGTTACCAATTGTATGGATCAGGTGTATCCCTGTGAAAATGGTTGGGATCAGGTGTATTCCTGTGAAAATGGTTGGGATCAGGTGTATCCCTGTGAAAATGGTTGGGATCAGGTGTATCCCTGTGAAAATGGTTGGGATCGGGTGTATCCCTGTGAAAATGGTTGGGATCAGGTGTATTCCTGTGAAAATGGTTGGGATCAAGTGTATCCCTGTGAAAATGGTTGGGATCAGGTGTATCCCTGTGAAAATGGTTGGGATCAAGTGTATCCCTGTGAAAATGGTTGGGATCAGGTGTATTCCTGTGAAAATGGTTGGGATCAGGTGTATCCCTGTGAAAATGGTTGGGATCAGGTGTATCCCTGTGAAAATGGTTGGGATCAGGTGTATCCCTGTGAAAATGGTTGGGATCAAGAGTATCCCTTTGAAAATGGTTGGGATCAAGTGTATCCCTGTGAAAATGGTTGGGATCAGGTGTATCCCTGTGAAAATGGTTGGGATCAGGTGTATTCCTGTGAAAATGGTTGGGATCAAGTGTATCCCTGTGAAAATGGTTGGGATCAAGTGTATCCCTGTGAAAATGGTTGGGATCAGGTGTATTCCTGTGAAAATGGTTGGGATCAAGTGTATCCCTGTGAAAATGGTTGGGATCAGGTGTATCCCTGTGAAAATGGTTGGGATCAGGTGTATTCCTGTGAAAATGGTTGGGATCAGGTGTATCCCTGTGAAAATGGTTGGGATCAAGAGTATCCCTTTGAAAATGGTTGGGATCAGGTGTATTCCTGTGAAAATGGTTGGGATCAGGTGTATTCCTGTGAAAATGGTTGGGATCGGGTGTATCCCTGTGAAAATGGTTGGGATCAGGTGTATTCCTGTGAAAATGGTTGGGATCAGGTGTATTCCTGTGAAAATGGTTGGGATCAAGTGTATCCCTGTGAAAATGGTTGGGATCAGGTGTATTCCTGTGAAAATGGTTGGGATCAGGTGTATTCCTGTGAAAATGGTTGGGTTCAGGTGTATTCCTGTGAAAATGGTTGGGATCAAGTGTATCCCTGTGAAAATGGTTGGGATCAGGTGTATTCCTGTGAAAATGGTTGGGATCAGGTGTATTCCTGTGAAAATGGTTGGGATCAGGTGTATTCCTGTGAAAATGGTTGGGATCAGGTGTATTCCTGTGAAAATGGTTGGGATCAGGTGTATTCCTGTGAAAATGGTTGGGATCAAGAGTATCCCTGTGAAAATGGTTGGGATCAGGTGTATTCCTGTGAAAATGGTTGGGATCGGGTGTATCCCTGTGAAAATGGTTGGGATCAGGTGTATTCCTGTGAAAATGGTTGGGATCAGGTGTATTCCTGTGAAAATGGTTGGGATCAAGTGTATCCCTGTGAAAATGGTTGGGATCAGGTGTATTCCTGTGAAAATGGTTGGGATCAGGTGTATTCCTGTGAAAATGGTTGGGATCAGGTGTATTCCTGTGAAAATGGTTGGGATCAAGAGTATCCCTGTGAAAATGGTTGGGATCAGGTGTATTCCTGTGAAAATGGTTGGGATCGGGTGTATTCCTGTGAAAATGGTTGGGATCAGGTGTATTCCTGTGAAAATGGTTGGGATCAGGTGTATTCCTGTGAAAATGGTTGGGATCAGGTGTATTCCTGTGAAAATGGTTGGGATCAGGTGTATTCCTGTGAAAATGGTTGGGATCAGGTGTATTCCTGTGAAAATGGTTGGGATCAAGAGTATCCCTGTGAAAATGGTTGGGATCAGGTGTATTCCTGTGAAAATGGTTGGGATCGGGTGTATCCCTGTGAAAATGGTTGGGATCAGGTGTATTCCTGTGAAAATGGTTGGGATCAGGTGTATTCCTGTGAAAATGGTTGGGATCAAGTGTATCCCTGTGAAAATGGTTGGGATCAGGTGTATTCCTGTGAAAATGGTTGGGATCAGGTGTATTCCTGTGAAAATGGTTGGGATCAGGTGTATTCCTGTGAAAATGGTTGGGATCAAGAGTATCCCTGTGAAAATGGTTGGGATCAGGTGTATTCCTGTGAAAATGGTTGGGATCGGGTGTATTCCTGTGAAAATGGTTGGGATCAGGTGTATTCCTGTGAAAATGGTTGGGATCAAGAGTATCCCTGTGAAAATGGTTGGGATCAGGTGTATTCCTGTGAAAATGGTTGGGATCAGGTGTATCCCTGTGAAAATGGTTGGGATCAGGTGTATTCCTGTGAAAATGGTTGGGATCAGGTGTATTCCTGTGAAAATGGTTGGGATCAGGTGTATCCCTGTGAAAATGGTTGGGATCAGGTGTATTCCTGTGAAAATGGTTGGGATCAGGTGTATTCCTGTGAAAATGGTTGGGATCAAGTGTATCCCTGTGAAAATGGTTGGGATCAGGTGTATTCCTGTGAAAATGGTTGGGATCAGGTGTATTCCTGTGAAAATGGTTGGGATCAGGTGTATCCCTGTGAAAATGGTTGGGATCAAGAGTATCCCTGTGAAAATGGTTGGGATCAGGTGTATTCCTGTGAAAATGGTTGGGATCAGGTGTATCCCTGTGAAAATGGTTGGGATCAGGTGTATCCCTGTGAAAATGGTTGGGATCAGGTGTATCCCTGTGAAAATGGTTGGGATCAGGTGTATCCCTGTGAAAATGGTTGGGATCAGGTGTATCCCTGTGAAATGGTTGGGATCAGGTGTATCCCTTTATTGGTGGGTGTGTCTGGTTTGCCCAGACAATTTGGTATCCGGCACAAGGCAAATAAAAAATGTTCAAGGCTGTGGCCTTCAATCAAATTACTTGTCCCTGTTTGTGTTCTTTTTGGAATCTGAGTATAATAAAGTAGCATATTAATTTAGATGTGTTTTAATTTGTGTTATGTTGTGGGTAGCATTATGTAGTATAGTTTAAATGTCACATTGATATAGTACATGTATAATGTTTGAGTAATTTGTGTTATTTTTTAAAGAGAGTTTGCTTTAGTATGCAACCAAAAGAATATATTAAGTATAGCATTTGTTCAATGAAATGTGAGCTTGAATTGTTTTACTATTAAGACTTGTTGTTTCACGTCAATCTGAAGATCTTGCCTGTACTGTACAAGAGCACAACATTTTAGACATTTTGTGCAGTCCTAGAACAGAGGCTAGAGGTATATCTTCAGAGAGAGCAAGGCCATAATCAGGAGCTGGAGAGGCAGTTGGTTCGCGTAACGGCCGACTATGTGGATCTGAAAGAGCAGCATTCAAGATGCGTTCATGAACGCATTAGACCAGCAATGTTGCAGAGGACTCTAGACATGGTGGAATCTGCAACACAGCTTGGTACAGTCTATTGCTATGCCCAGGCTGAACTCCATGAGCTAGATTTTGAGAGTGTCAGTTACATTCATGTAGATTTGGATAACAAAATATTCTTTAATTTAAAGAACATAGTAATTTTATCATTTATGTAGTACCCAATAGCAACCCTACAGGAATATACTAACAGGTTTAACAAAGCAACACTGGATTTTATGGTTCTGAAAATGAACAAGGATGTTGAAGATGTTCAAAAGCCAGTTGATGTATATAGAAAGGAGCACAAATGTCATATCCAGTACTTGGTGATAACCTCTACCAAGATCACAACATATGTTGACAGGATGGTAACAGCTTCCAACATTACTCAATTGTCTGAGGATAAACTTTCTAGAGAACAATGGTTGCATATTATTAAGGATACTGCCATAGACCTTCATGTGCTTCATGCCAATGGCTTTACCCATTTGCGGCATGACAATATTCAGCTTGTGTGTGACAGGATTGGTAGCAGGGAACAAATCCATGCACAAGTTATTGATATATATGTCTTTGTAATGTATGGAGAAGTACGCACACAAGCTTACAGATTTGCAAGTGTATTCGCTTTCTTCACTAGAGCACATCTTTGTTGATCCTACTGATTGCTACTTAGACAGGAATCTAATTGCATGACCAGCACGACCGTGCCGTCACCTGCTCACGTCTTCCCTTGACAATCCCGGTACCAGGGACAAAGATGAGATTGATTGTGATACAGCAGACTGTCACTCCAGAGGTTGGCCATTCAACTTCAAGCTCCCAGCAATGTCACCAAAATGGAGTGAAAGTTTAAAGAAAAAAGATCCTGACTTTCACAAGCATGGGCGCAGCAAATGCAGAAACATGCTTATAAATGTATGAAGTCATAGTGAAGAAGTTGACCAAGGACAAGGGGCATCGTTCAACGACCATCACCCCATAAAATGAAGGTACTTGCCCGTAAGGGGAAGAGATATCAGAGATTAAGAAAGCTGCAGAAGGGCCATCTTGCAAAGATGACTGTTAAACTGGACTCTAAAGGAAAAAAAGCCTCGTCTTTGAAAAATGCAAAACGTTCTTTAAGTCTTCAGAGAGACCATCTAAAAACCAGAGAATTAATTTTGGACGAGGAAACAGAAGGAACTGTGTATAATTTCAAGGAGGAAATGAAAATGGCACAAGAGTAAATACTCCAGTTACAAGAAGTTAATGCTGTTAAAAAAATCACACTATGAAGCCCAGTACAAGAAGTTGAGAGCCAAGGGTGCCAGTATCCTGAAGCCCCTACATGTCCTGAATGAGCTGGAAAAAGCCTTCATGCCTGGTAGTGTACGATTCAGATTGGATGGAGGAACAGATGTCATCCATCACACCCCTGTCAAGGTAGGGCAGCCATATGTTGAGTATGGGGAGCTGTCATTTGAACCCCAGAATCCCAATAAAGAGGACCATCCAGGCCTAGAAACCCCTTTCCCCAACATTAAAGGAGTGGCTTGGCCCTTGCCAAGACTCTGGAGGAGTTGGATGCTGAGATTTCAGCAGGATTGGAGAGAGAGGGATTTGATCCAGAGGACGACCATTGCGTCTTGATAACCATTAAGGATGGTGCCAATAGAATGGGAGATCGTCTGCTACCAGACAAGGCATTCCGTGCTGCATTTGCAGTGATCAAATGCAAGGTAAATGTAGTTGAAGTCAAAGACCCAACTGTCTTTGACTTCAATTAGCATGCATGGGGTTCACAACAATGGATTAACACTTATGATGGTCTTTTGGTAATAGTGATGTCATTATCCTCTACTTCAGTTGCTTTGTAGGCACCAGAATGTGCACGTTATACGAAAGGATCGTAGAGCGGCTAGACAGACAGGAGATTATCCTGCGGGAGATAGCTGAGTGTCAGCGGACACTCATTGCGCTGCCCTCAGGTAATGACACCAATGATGATAATACCATTTTGCCAACGTTACCCTGTAGCAGTCATCAGGAGCTGAATGAGCTAAATCACCTTGTGGAGCAGTCCAAAGCTGCCCAAACCAAATTGCTGAGTATCTAATGATACAACAAAACCAAATGTACTTGGCTCATTTATTTATTCTCATTCAAATGATAAGGTTGGTGATACTATTTTTTTGGTGTAATCATCGGATTACCACAAGGGAAACTGAATTTTAAGTCATTGAAAATATTTTGTTCCATTATTAATTGTAGTGCTCATGAAAATGGTCATGCCCATACGACACCATTTCTATTTGACACAGCATTAATTAGTACGTGCTTAAATAGGTGGTTACCACATGATGACCAAGACAAAAACCGTTCTCAGCTCAGCATGGCCAGAATGGTAATCCAAAACAACAAGATTACATGTGTTGCCAGTAAAGGGGTTTTCTTGGTAGAGGGCTCGCAAGGAAACTTCTACTCTGTAAGTCTGTTCCCGAAAGAGTCTTGCCCATGTACCGCTAGGGGGACGTGCTACCATACTGTAGCATGCCGACTAGCTGTGGGAATGAACCCAGGCGTCAATGAAAAATGGTATGTCAACCCATGGAGGAAGGAAATAGAAGGAGTTTGAACGACTCTACAGTGCAGAACATCAGACTAATATCAAGACACCTGCAGGAAAAGGTATCCCCCTTTAGAAGGAAAGAAGAAATCTTAAGCAGCGTGGGGTTCTTCTTCAGAGTCCCTTCTTCGTGAATCTGAAGAAGACTACGGCATAGCCCTTACTGACTTTGTCAATTGGTGTGATAGTGCATTTCTAAAGTTAAACGTTAATAAGACCAAAGAGATGGTGATTGACTTTAGGAAGAACCGAGCTGAATGTGGCTTTAGCAGCATCCATGGGGAAAGAGTCGAAATAGTTCAGTCTTACAAGTACTTAGGGACTATTTTTGAGGACAAACTAAAGTGGGATCTCAATACGAAGGAAATTGTCAAAAAGGGTCAGCAACGAGTCTACTTGTTGAGGAAAATGAATTCTTTTTCAGTAAACAAAAGTATCCTGTTGTTGTTTTATAAATCGTTTATTGAAAGCATCCTCTGTTTTTCCTTTATTTGTTGGTTTCACAATCTTGGTACTCAAAACAGAAATAGCTTAAGTAGAGTTGTCAGGATTTGTTCAAAAATGATTGGGGAGGAGCAACGTAACTTAGGAAAGTTTTGCGATGACCAACTATGTTAAAAAGTCAAGCGCATCTTGTTAACACCTGATCATGTGTTGGCTCCTGAATTTGAACTACTCCCATCTGGTAGGCGCTATAAAATGCCCAGTTTTAGAACAAATAGAATGAAGCTGTCATTTTTTACCCTCAGCAGTCCGATTATTAAATCAAGTTTTGGGCTCCCATCAGTAAAGGGTTTCTTTTGGGGTACAATCAAGTTGTTATTTTTTTAACTTTACATTGTGCTTGCTGTGTTTTCCATTGTAGTCTGTGCTGTTTTACATGTAATTAGGTGTTTTGTGGAATAGTTGAATATATATTTTAAATGTGCGGATTGTACATTTTTAAGTATCGAATTTGCTGTTTTTACTTATAGTGTGTACTTTTATACTGCAGCCAAAGATTGCCTTACTAATTGTCCCATGTGGAATTAATAAAGAATTTTTGAATTTGAATTAAATTTGAATTTTAGTAGTACTAACGTTAGTTGCTGAAAAATACCTTGAAAATAAAGGGGGGAAATGGTGGAATTGGATTCATCTGGAATGTTCTAATCATGGCTGCTGTGAAGGCAGTTTTCATTTCAATATTTAAGTTTTACGTGGAGTATTTGGCAAGCCTATTGTAAACTGTCTTTAGAGATTGATTGTGTTTATTTTTATCATACAGCAGGAAGAAAAGACGAAGAAAGCAAAGAGTACTTCTACTAATCGGTAGGTTACATGCATTTATATTCTCTTCTGTTGTACACTGCTACTTGCATGTCTGATTGACTCCTAACTCATGATGGTATTGTACTGGTTTTCCTGTGAACATCAAATACATGTATCATGAATTATTTTTTTAATCTGTCCTCTTTTTGGTTTAATACACCTTTCTTCCAAAAGGGCACTTACTATGGAAGTATGCATAAGCCTTTAAGGCATTGCTGATTTCCAGTTGTAAAGCTTCTCACTTGGGACAAGGAGTTTTGTTCTTGTATCTTGATGCCATATGTCTTTGCACTACTTGTTACCCTAATACAACTGCTTCCATGTAAACTTGACCATGCATCAGTGGGAGAATGCAGACCATCTTAAGCCCTGTCCGCACTGGACTTTTTTTGGGCAAAGTAACCGAGACGCTGGGTACTTTACCCATTTTAAGTCCAGTGCGGACGTCCCAGGAAGTCTACCTCTCAGTTACTTTACCCGAGCTGCGCGGGTATTTCTACCGGCCACCTTCTGCCCGGGTAGAATACCCGAGACACTTTACCCGAGACGAAAAGTCCAGTGCGGACAGTGCGAGTCGGGTAAACTCATAAGCCTAGTATTGTCAGCTCGGTAATTCTTCCATGCGTGCTCGGTAATTCTTCCGTGCGTGCACAGTTAAGTTACCCGAGTCAAAAGTCCAAGTGCGGACGCCGGTAATATTTGCCCATTTTTCATTTACCCATCGTCTCGGTTAAATCCCCGGGAAAAAAAGTCCAGTGCGGACAGGGCTATAGTCTCAAATGATTGCATAAGGTTGAAAATCAGATGTCAACAATTTGTGGTCAATATTTTCGACCAGCGCCATGGAATTGCATTACTTTGCTGTAAACATATGCACCAAATTGTAAACGCACTTTTTTATTTAATTTTTTTTATCTTCTTTAACTTTTCATCCAGCATGATCTGGGACAACCACAAGGACCTCATCCTCATTGGTGAGGTTATACTGGCAAGGCCCTTCCAGGTAAGGAAAGGGACCACTGAGAGGGGGAAGGCTTGGAAGGCGGTGGCCGAGGCTATGAGGCTAATCATCTCATGGAACGGGTCAAAGACAAGAATAGACAAGAGAGGGCAGCAAGTGGAATCAAGGTTGAAGAGACAGATGAGGAAAAGAAGATCCAATAAATGTAAACACTATTTATATTTGAACGTTGATGATGGACGCAGCACACTTCCCGTACCCGCCGCGTGACAAAACTGCTTCCACACAGGCCCGGGAGCTTGGGTACGGGGACTGTGACGGTCTGTAATCCTCCCGTATTTTGCGCTCTCCGTCGTAAAAACGAAAGCTCGCTATTAGCAGAAATAAATACGCGAAACAATTTTGGCGCACTCTGACCCTTGACCTGGCCCACTGTGTGCTGGTGCATCCAGTCACCAACTTTATCACATCATCCATGAGGCAATTATTTTCTTGGAAACTGTGGGTTTCAAAGTTCGGGGTCTTGTGTCTAATGAAGCCTTCGCTAATCAGAAACTGTTGCGTATTATGATCTATTAGGCGCTCCATAATTCTAATGTATGCAAATGTATACTTCTGGGGTCATAGGTCAACTCGTTGTTGCACTCACACTGTATGTAATGTATATCGTATTGGATGTAGTACACAGGTTCAGTACATTGGTGGTCGTCTTACAATAAAGATACAGGACAAGTCGTGGAACAAATCATCTCGTATTTGTGCAGTCCTTAACCCACGTTTACTGTCAAATATACGACAAATTGGCGACGAGGATGGCGCAACAGGCCATTCCCCCGCAATTGCCGATGGAAGGGAGCAATTTTCTCCCACCGTTTTCGTCACATTACGACAAAGAAGAGGACTGGGATTGCTATGTTGAACGGTTTGAACTGTTCCTTCAAGCGTACGGTCTCGATGTTACACATAGCAACCCGCGTGTGGCGGCCATGTTTCTTCACGCAATTGGACCGCACCACTACAACGTCGTGCGAGAGCTCGTTGCCCCCGCAAAACCCAGTTCACTACCTTATGGGGAACTCAAGGAGGTCCTTCGGAAGCACTTGAAAGCTCCACCGATAGTCGTCGCAGAAAGGAGAAAGCTCATTAAACGAGATCAGATGGCAACGGAGACCATTGCTGATTACGTGGTGGCCCTGAAACACCTAAGTCTACACTGCAATTACGGCGACAAACTCGACGAAAATCTTCGGGACAGGTTCATCAGTGGACTGCGCAGTGAGTCCACATCACTGAAGCTCATGGAGAAAGCCAATGACAAACCATCACTGACATTCGTGGAGGCAGTCGGCTTTGCACAGTCACGGGAGTTGACTCTCTCGGAGGCCAAGAGCATGAGGGATGACATGTCCAACCCAGCGAAGACCAAATCGTCAGTCAACATGGTTCGACAAAACTTCAAGCCACGCAGAGGTGGACAGACCAGACCTGACAAGCCATGCTACAGGTGTGGAAGAAGTTCACACGATCCAAACGAGTGTTGGTTCAAAGACACCAAATGTAACAAGTGTCAACACATCGGACACATCGCACGAAAATGCAACTCTACTCGTCACTCAGGTCGTAGAGACTTTGACAGAGAGTCAGCAACTGAACACCGTCAAGACAAACAAGGTCAAGACAGGTCCCAGCAAAGAAGACAAGGCAAGTCAAGAAAGGACAAAATGGGACAATCACATAGGTCCAAGAACTCTAGCAGTAATTCCAAAACTGTTCACACAGTTAGCCAGGGTCAGATATCGAGTACTAGCGACTCAGAAGTCGAAGAGGATTATACAATATTGAAAGTGAGTAGTCATGGTAACACTTGTATTAATGATAATACTAAGCATGATGGCAAACTTCCCAGTTGTGGTGCCATAATGGTTAACATGCATATTGAAGGCAAACTTGTACAAATGGAATTGGATACAGGTTCAGGGGTTACAATGATTCCACTTACCTTGTATAAGTCACAATTTGTTGACCTACCCTTACTAGAGAGTAACAGAGTTCTCACCAGTTTCACGGGTGAATCAGTCCGACCGGTAGGGAAAATGAAGGTGAATGTTAAGTATGGTAGGCAATCAGTGGATATGTACTTGTATGTGGTGAAACATACTAATCATACCTTGCTAGGTAGGGATTGGTTGCAGCATATAAGGCTGAACTGGCATGAAATTAATTTTTCAGGTGTTGAAACTGATAACATAGCTGTGGTTGAGAAAGTTAAGGCCATGGAAAACTTGAATGATATTCTGGATAAACATGCCACAGTCTTTGATCATGAACTTGGTAAACTGAAGGGCATTAAAGCCAAGGTAACCCTACAAGAAGGTGCAGAGCCAGTTGCATGCAAACCACATAGAGTACCATACGCAGTCAGACCACAAGTTGAAAAGGAGCTGACGCGGCTTCAAAACTGTGGTGTACTGACTCCAGTGACACATAGCGAATGGAGTACAGGTATCTTGGCTGTTCCAAAGAAAGACGGAACCATTCGAATTTGTGGCAATTACAAAATTACCATAAACCCAGTGCTAAAAGCAGTAGCACCCCCTAATATAAATGTGGATGACATTCTGGCTAACCTAGCTGGTGGGGTCACCTTTTCTAAACTTGACCTCGCACATGCTTACAATCAAATGGAGTTGGATGAAGACTCAAAGAAACTGTGCACCATATCAACTCACAAAGGTCTGTTCCAGCAAAACAGATTAGTGTTTGGCATTACCACAGCACCTGCTATCTGGCAGAATGCTATTGAACAGGTATTGCAAGGTTTACCTGGGGTTCAGGTTTACTTAGATGATATTCTTGTAACAGGTCATACCGAACAAGAACACCTGCAGAACTTGGACAGGGTGTTAACTCGCTTGCATGAATATGGCCTCAAGTTGAAGAAAGGCAAATGTGAATTCATGCAAACATCTGTAGAGTACCTGGGTCATGTTATTGACAAAGATGGTGTGCATAAGTCAGAATCTAAGGTCAATGTAATTGAGAACATGCCTCGACCTAAAGATGTGTCAGAATTGAGGTCATTCCTAGGAATGCTTAACTACTACAGGCGCTTTATTCCGAATTTGGCTGCGGAAATTGCGACTCTCAATGCACTGCTCGAAAAGAAGCACAAGTTCAAATGGACAGATGAAGCAGACAGCGCGTTCACGAATGCCAAACAATTGCTGCGCAATTCAGGGTTTTTAGTCCATTTCGATATGGAGAAACCAATCACCATAGCAACAGATGCGAGCCCCACAGGCATTGGTGCTGTACTGTCACATATCATGCCAAATGGCGAAGAGCGACCAGTTCAGTTTGCCTCGCGCTCATTGACCAAAGCAGAGAAGAACTATCCGCAGATAGAACGAGAAGGACTTGCAATGATATTTGCTTTGAAAAAGTTCTACATGTACATCTATGGTAGGAAGTTCACTCTGATTACTGATAATAAGCCACTCACTGCTATATTTGGACCTAAGACAAGCTTGCCAACACTAGCAGCAGAGCGTATGCAGCGATGGGCTATGTATATGGCCGGATTTGACTATGAGATACAGTACAGAAGTACAAAGGCGAATGCAAATGCGGATTGCTTGTCGCGATTGCCATGCACAGGAGCAATTAGTGACAAGATTGAGCCAACTGTGACACACATATTTCATGTAGATGTTTTGCCATGTTCACATGAACAGATTCGTAAATGGACAAGGAATGATCCAGTCTTGTCTAGGGTGATGAGATTTACTTTGGATGGTTGGCCAAGTAAACTCACAGAGTCAGATGAAGAACTGAAACCATTCTTTCACCGCCGAAATGAAATAACCATAGAACAGGGAGTTCTAATGTGGGGTATGAGAGTTATCGTACCTGACCTAGGTCGTGCAAAAGTATTGTCAGAATTGCACACAGGTCATGTAGGCATAGTGAAGATGAAAGCGGTAGCCCGTAGCTATGTATGGTGGCCCAAAATTGACTCAGAAATTGAGAAATGTGCAAAAGGTTGTGTTGCATGTCAAGTGACACAAAACAATCCAGCACTTGCTCCATTGCATCCATGGATACCTGCTTCAAAACCATGGGAACGCATCCATGTTGATTTTGCAGGACCATTTGAAGGAGTTACTTACCTTGTTGTAGTCGATGCCTTCTCAAAATGGCCAGAGGTTTTCATTATGTCATCAGTGACATCAGAGAAGACAATCCAGACACTACGCTCACTGTTTAGCCGTCATGGGTTACCGCAGATTTTAGTATCGGACAATGGAAGTCAATTTACTTCTGCAGAATTCCAGAAATTCATGAGTGACAATGGCATCAAGCATAAGTATAGTGCCCCGTACCATCCAAGTACGAATGGCCAAGCAGAGCGTTTTGTGCAATCACTCAAACAAGGATTGCGAGCTGCGCGACAAGATAGTGGTATGTTGCAAGTCAAGCTAGATAGATTTCTGCTGGCGTATCGCAATGCAGCACACACTGTGACAGGAGAATCTCCTGCAACTTTGTTCTTAGGCAGACCGTTGCGCACACGCTTAGATGCCTTGCGACCGAATGCGAAATTGCGTATGACAGAAAAGTTGCATCAACAGATAGAGGATAGAGATAAACATGCGCAATACCGCACATTACAGGAGGGAGATCAGGTATGGGTTAGAAACTACATAGGAAAACAGAAATGGACACCAGGAAGTGTAGTAGAGAAGAAAGGACCATTGCAGTATAAGGTCAGGGTGGACTCTGGGATTTGGCACCGCCATATTGACCAGTTAAAATTAAGGGATGTCCAAGGTTTCAACTCGCCTTCCACAGAGAAGGAACCTAGAAACTTTGAAAGTTCAGCAGAGGAGAATCAACCCTCTGCCATACAAGATTTCACACATGCAGACCGAGGTAATATGGGAGGACAAACCACTTCCACAAAGGCGACTGAAATCCCACAGCCTATCTCTGATCATAATCTTGAGACTTCAACTCAGATTGAAAACAAATCACCATCAGTATCACCACTGAAATTAAGGAGGTCCACAAGGAATAGGAAAGCACCTGACAAACTTAGTTTGTAATTTAACATGATTTATTAAAGTTCAGAGTAAAGAAAAATTCCAATGAGTGTTTTGACTGTTTTCAAATATGATTATAATTGTATCAGAAACAAATTAAAAGTACATGTATGTTGTTTATACGTGTTTGTTGAAATAACATTCAAAAGAAAAGAAATACAGCAGACATCAGTATAAAGTTTATTATGAACACAGAAATGTATTCATCTATGTACGGTAAACAAAAATAACTCATTATAAACTGTTATTGTCAATGTACATCTCCTAAGTGGAATACTACATCTGTCATGTTTCCATTATAGCCAATTGTTTTAAATGTTTTATGAACATTTGGATTAGCAGGGGAGAGTGTTGCGTATTATGATCTATTAGGCGCTCCATAATTCTAATGTATGCAAATGTATACTTCTGGGGTCATAGGTCAACTCGTTGTTGCACTCACACTGTATGTAATGTATATCGTATTGGATGTAGTACACAGGTTCAGTACATTGGTGGTCGTCTTACAATAAAGATACAGGACAAGTCGTGGAACAAATCATCTCGTATTTGTGCAGTCCTTAACCCACGTTTACTGTCAAATATACGACAGAAACTGTATAAGATATACAGTTCGCAGAGTGATGGCCACAAGTACTATGCAGTTAATTCAGTAGATCCTTCCCGGAAGATTTGTTTCTTCTGGAACTATTCTGTGAGAGGAAGTGTTATGGGTCGCCCATCAGAGTTAAGTTATCTGTCAAGGATCCGGTGGGAATGAAAATCGGTATGGGGTAGCTGATGGGACATTGGCAGCAGAAATGGTCTTGTATGAGGAATCTGCGCAACGCAAAAGGGATTTTCCAAATTTACAACTTCTAACGTGCCATGACAAGAACTGTCCTCATCCTGTATGTGTTACAGAGAAGGAAGATGTTTTATGGTTTGACAGTGGGCCTTCATTATCCTATGTACCTGTACCAGTTGCAGATACTGATAAAGCATGGGGCAGAGTTTGCAACATTTGCAGTGAGCATTGCAATGACCATTACTTGCAGTATCCAGATAATTTGACAGGTACCAAGTGTAGACCTCCACAAGATGTCATTGCAGATGCATTTCACAGGGGCTTGGAAAGACCAAATGGTGAATTGCAAGAGGAGAGACTTACAGATTTAGCTCAAGACAATCTGTTACCTGTGGAGGAGGAGGTGAAACCTAGTAATCATGAAATTTACAAAAAAATGTACCCCAATATGTATATGGGCCACAAGTAGCCCATCATCTGGATCAATGCCTATCAAAAAAAGTACATGGAACAAAAGCTTGATATTGAGATGGAATCAAAGTATGACAAAGAGAAATGAAAAGAGAACAGTAACCAGCTAGAGAGCTGCCTTCAACAATGTGTACTGTATGTAAACCTTACAGCTTACTTTCATGTGTCTCTAGGGAGGCCCTGCATGGCACAAAATGTTGCTGAAAATTTGTTGACTAAATTCCATCATCCGACCTCGCCTTGGTATAATAGCCAAGTTGGAAGAGGTGACTTCTGAAGTATAGGAACTTCAGAGCGAAGTCCGTGACCTTCGGGGGCAGATTGGCTATCGTAGCCCTTCTGTGCCCGCCCGTGAGAAGAGAAAGCCGGCCCAATCCCAAGTATGCAGTAACAGACCATGTTGTTGGAGAGGCACTGATCGTTACTCAGAACACCAGCACATACATCATGGACAAGAACACGTATGATAGGGTGTTTGATTTGGTTAATAATCCTAAAGATTTTGTTGTTAAGTTGATGGCCGAGGTTTTTACTCAAGAGTAACAGATTTGTTGTACTAACAATAATCGTTGCAATTGAACAAAAGTTTACCATTGTTCAAATGTAAAACTGTATGGTTGGAAACAGTGACTCCATCTCTGATCCTGCAGATGCTTTGTCTGCATTTAGAAGTTTATTCCTACAAGGCCACTCCCTGAATTGCAGCATTGCTGCAGAAGACTACATGGAAGGAGAGACCTATACAATCATGGTTTCCAGACACGATGTTTTTGGAAGCATGGTTGATGAAATTGCAATTCCAAACTACAGTGCACATGTTCCTCTTCAAGTGCAGTTCATGGGTGAGCTAGGCCATGATTTGGGAGGACCTCGTAAAGAGTTCTTGCGCTTAGCTCTAAAGGAGGTATACATATATGACAGGCTGACAGCTGGATAAGCCAAGGTACTGGATTGCCAAAATTGCCATGATCTCTTGGATAAGGCTTGAATCCAATCATGACTTCTGTATTGCGATAACGATTTCCCAACTTGACTTGCCTTCTGCGATTAGTAAAAAATCAAATGTATTACTTATTATTCATTGCTTGTCATTTTGCTGTGTTACATTCAAGACATGTTGTTGAAAACAGGATCAGATAAAGAAAATAACTCTGGCATTTATATGGAATATACACAGGAGGATATCGATTCAGATTTTGTTGCGGAATCAGAGTCTGATGATGCTTGACCAGAAAGCCCTGTTTTATTGAGAGGGTTACGTTGGATGCAGGAAAGATTGGTTGAGTGTTGAATTCTTAGATGAGGATGAGCAGACAGTGAAGGTTGTTCAGAATGACAATGATTATAGAGTAAGCAATGCAGGACAAACGTACACATCACAGGACATACCGATACCATCAGGATGGCACACACCGGGACCATCAGGACACACGTACACATCACGGGACACACCGAGACCATCACAGGACATACCGATACCATCAGGACGGCACAGACCGGGACCATCAGGACACACGTACACATCGCAGGACACACCGAGACCATCACAGGACATACCGATACCATCAGGACGGCACACACCGGGACCATCAGGACACACGTACACATCGCAGGACACACCGAGACCATCACAGGACATACTGATACCATCAGGACGGCACACACCGGGACCATCAGGACACATGTACACATCACGGGACACACCGAGACCATCACAGGACATACCGATACCATCAGGACGGCACACACCGGGACCATCAGGACACACGTACACATCGTGGGCATGGGACACACCGAGACCATCACAGGACATACCGATACCATCAGGACGGCACACACCGGGACCATCAGGACACACGTACACATCGTGGGCATGGGACACACCGAGACCATCACAGGACATACCGATACCATCAGGACGGCACACACCGGGACCATCAGGACACTTATCACAAGAAGACATACCAGGATCTTCCTAGCTCTCTGGTCTGATCATGCAAAAGCATTTCGAGAATTCTTTTCGGCAGGAGTAAAATCACATCATTGGGAAAAGTCGTTCGATGTTTTACAATTTGATAACGTCGACCTACCAAAGGGAGACTTTTGAGAATCTGTTTTCAATTCAACAGTGCACGCGCACACAATTGTGAGCATGCGCTGTTGATATATCATGATGTATGGTGCATTGTTATTGGTTAATATGATTTTGTTAATGTTACGAGTGATGGATTTACTGACCAATTTGCATATTGAAGGTCATTTGTCACTAAAGGCTGCCTGCCAGAGTTTGAGGTGGATGAATTCCTTGACAGCAAACCAGGTACCGGTAGTCATCAAAAAACCACGAGGGAAACTGGCTGAATTTAATACTCTTTTACTTTAGTTTCAAACGATTCAATTAGAAACACACAAAAACACTAATCATTTATCCATGTTGATTGATTCTAGTGCCCAATGTGAAATCCAGTAAACCTAATGTTGATAAGACATCATGCCTTGCCATGCTTGTTGGGATGAAGAATGTACTTGACCATGGTAAGTTTGTCAAGAACCATAGCCATATTTGTCACTTTAAATCGATTGTTTTCACAATTATTTACACCTTTTTCAGGCTTAAAGTGTAGCTTGTGAGATGCAGCCAAGTAGCTCCTTCCATTGGTGTGTTACTCTGTATAACTGTGACCATTTATTTTTCAATTTCACTCAAATTGTACTTTAATTATCAGATGGTTCTGCCCATGGTGAAGATCAGCCCGTGCAAGTATCAACCAAAGAAACTGCAACTACAAGTGCTGAGGCTGCGCAAGAGTTGCCAATGGCAATTCCACCTGTTGAGCCACTCAAGCAGACACCAATGACCATGACAAAGGATGATGGCTCTTCCTCTTCCTTCCTCCATGCTTAGGGTGGCTTAATCACCAATCCCAGAAAACAAATAAGGGAAAGAAATTGCTTATGTTGCTACAATGTTGGAAGACAAAGCAGGTGTGGGAAAATCATCCGGACGATGACACTATTTGGGAGGAGCTAAATGATGATGAGCAGCTGAACGTTGACTCAGTTTTAATGCGGAACTGCAGGAGAAAACGGCTGCAGTGCTTTACGCACACACTACTACTGGTAATTTCCGATGGCCTGAAGGAAACCAAGGCAATTAGCCTTGCACTTTCAGAATTGTCGCGACTCAGTATAGCCTCTTACACACAACTTGTGCATATAAGGAAGCTTTCGAGGAGAAGTTTGGAGTGAGCAGGAGCATCACAGCCTTAATATGCACCAGGTGGAATTCTACCCTGAGACAAGTGAAAGCCATTGTCAGCCTAGAGTATCAGACCCTGTGTGACCTCTTGGTTAAGCAAGGCTACAGGGAGGTTTCGTTCGGTCCATGTGAAAGGAGTCAACTGAAGGAACGTGTACAAATACTGGAACCCTTTCATGATGCAACAAACTTGACTCAAGGTGACAAAGTTGCCAGTATCATTAATTTTCACTTTATTGACTTACATGTAAGTGAACCAAAGACAAAACTGGAAACAAGCTTATGAATTGAAACTGATGTTCTGTTATTTTTTGTGACTTTTTGTCATAGATGTGATTCTTTCAGAATCACATATGATGCAGGCCGTGCAATATGTCAGTAGTGAAGAGGAGGAAGGACCACAAGAGAAAATGCCTCACTTATTTTCAGGTTACCAATGAAAATGCCATACAAGCAATGGGAAGATGCCAGCTGCATGCCAGCTGACACTTGAGGGCTTGAAGCCATGATGTAAGAGATCTGTTGGGGTTGCAGTCTAATATTCTCAGCAGTAGGTGTGTACATGAGTTTATTCTGTTGCAACTTACAAAGATGTATGAACTTCTTTGTAAGGATGAAAGAAGTGTGCAGCCAGTGAAAGATCCCTTAAGTGTTAATATGCATATTGTTTACCAGCATCTATTGCAGTTTGTTTTAGGTTCAATTGTAAGTGATAGGAATTCACATTACAAACCCAAGAGTGCAATTGATATGACTTGTACTGACCAGATTTCCAAAGAAGAAGAACAAGTGTTGCTTGATATATTCCAGTTGCCTAATATACAAACGATTTAAAATGTACAAAACAAACTTGCTGAAAATTATTGTTAACTGTTGTCTTCTTGGAAAGTCCCAAGTAGTTCAGACACCAAGACATTTCTAGAGTACACCCACGAATGGATAAAGCGACAAAACCTTGGTGGATTATTTACAATAAGTGATAACCTGTATATAAATGTTTCTGTACTTTAGAAAAAGAAAGTAGAGCAATTATAACAAAGGCAAATTTAGATAGATTCTCAGGTGTTAATGTCAAGACTTCACTGTTTGAGAAAATACTTGCTCAAAAAAGAGTCCATACATACTGGTGTAGCCTAACAGAAAACAAAATTCAAGACGAGTCTTCAAAGTGCTTGTTGGACATTATTGTCCGTTACTTCATCAAAATGAGATGCAAAGCATTCATCAAGGTGTATCTGGATCTAAAAAAAATCAGTGATGAAGAACAAAACCAACCAGAAAAAAGTGTCCAAAAAAGCTGAAAAGGCTTTAAGAAAAGAACTGGCATCGTCTTCCAGTAATAAAGATACAATTGTGTAATACCGTTCGTACCGTATCAACATAATGAAGTAGAGATTATTAAAAGGCAAATTCTGCAAGATATGATTGACTGGACTTAACTAAAAATAAACTTGTACAGTCTGTTATAACTGTCAGTGTGAAACAGTTTTGTATTGTTATTATAACTCTAAACAATATCTGCAAATCTGGATAATTTGTTCTTGAAAAAACATGTCAAGATAGTTGGTGACTCCATCACCAGACCCCTGCCTATTCAAAAGAATCTTCACAGTGACTAGTTCGTACCGGAGGTTATTACAAAACCAGGGAGCACTATATGCTGTCTTTGTGATACAATACAGCATATTTGATCCAACATCGATCCACATGTGATAGTTCTGCATGTTGGCACTAATGATCTTGGCAGGGAATTTTTACATCCTTTTCTGTCAAAATATTTCCAGCTCCTCCGGATTACCAAAGCTACAAATCCAAGATGTTTCAATCACGTCAATCTGAAGATCTTGCCTGTAGTGTACAAGAGTACAACATTTAAGACAATTTGTGCAGCCCCAGAACAGAGGCTAGAGGTGCATCTTCAGAGAGAGCAAGGCCATAATCAGGAGCTGGAGAGGCAGTTGGCTCGCGTAACGGCCGACTATGTGGATCTCAAAGAGAGGCATTCAAGATGCGTTCATGAATGCATTAGACCAGCTGTGTTGCAGAGGACTCATGGAGACATGGTAGAATCTGCAACACAGCTTGGTACAGTCTATTGCTAAGCCCAGCCTGAACTCCATGAGCTAGATTTTGAGCGTGTCAGTGATGTTCATGTAGATTTGGATAACAAAATATTGTTTAAAGAACATAGTAATTTTATCATTTATGTAATACCCAATAGCAACCCTACAGTGTATATTGAAGAAGAAATATACCAACAAGTTCAACAAAGTGACACTGGAGTTCATGGTTCTGAAAATGAACAAGGATGTTGAAGATGTTCAAAAGCCAGTTGATGTATAGAAAGGAGTTCAAATGTCATATCCAGTACTTGGTGATAACCTCTACCAAGATGTTGACAGGATGGTAACAGCTTCCAACATTACTCAATTGTCTGAGGATAAACTATCTAGAGAACAATGGTTGCATATTATTAAGGATACTGCCATAGACCTTCATGGGCTTCATGCCAATGGCTTTACCCATTTGCGGCATGACAATATTCAGCTTGTGTGTGACAGGATTGGTAGCAGGGAACAAATCCATGCACAAGTTATTGATATGTCTTTGTAATGTATGGAGAAGTACGCACACAAACTTACAGATTTACAAGTGTATTTTGCTTTCTTCACTAGAGCACATCTTTGTTGATCCTATGCTACTATAGACAGGAATCTAATTGCATGACCAGCACGACCGTACCGTCACCTGCTCACATCTTCCCTTGACAATCCCGGTACCAGGGACAAAGATGAGGTTGATTGTGATACAGCAGACTGTCACTCCAGAGGTTGGCCATTCAACTTCAAGCTCCCAGCAATGTCACCAAAATTGAGTGAAAGTTTAAAGAAAAAGATCCTGACTTCGACAAGCATGGGCGCAGCAAATGCAGAAACATGCTTATAAATTACATGTATGAAGTCATAGTGAAGAAGTTGACTAAAGGACAAGGAGCATCTACAACAACGACCATCACCCCATAAAATGAAGGTACTTTCCCCATAAGGGGAAAAGATATCAGAGATTAAGAAAGCTGCAGAAGGGCCATCTTGCAAAGATGTCTGTCGAACTGGACTCTAAAGGAAAAAAAGCCTTGTCTTTGAAAAATGCAAAACATTCTTTGAGTCTTCAGAGAGACCATCTAAAAACCAGAGAATGAAGTTGGACGAGGAAACAGAAGGAACTGTGCATAATTTCAAGGAGGAAATGAAAATGGCACAAGAGGAAATACTCCAGTTACAAGAAGTTAATGCTGTTAAAATAAAATCACACTATGAAGCCCAGTACAAGAAGTTGATAGCCAAGGGTGCCAGTATCCTGAAGCCCCTACATGTCCTGAATGAGCTGGAAAAAGCATTCATGCCTGGAAGTGTATGATTCAGATTGGATGGAGGAATGGATGTCATCAATCACATCCCTGTCATGGTAGGGCAGTCTCATGTCGAGTATGGGGAGCTATCGTTTGAACTCCAAAATCTCAATCGCGAGGTCCATCCAGGTCTAGGAACCCCTTTCCCCAACATGAAAGGCGTGGCTTGGCCCTTGCCAGGACTCTGGACGAGTTGGATGCCGTAATCTCAGCAGGAATGAAGGAGAAAGTGAGATTTGATCCTGAGGACAACCATTATGTCTTGACAACCATTCTATGGTGGAATCGATAAGCTTATCGATTCCAAATTTGGAATCAGAATGGCTATTCCACTTTGTTGTGGAATAGATTCTGTGAATGAGAGACTTTGGAGAATCGGTCTTTAAGTCAACAGCGCACGTGCACCCAATTGTGAGCATGCGCAGGTTGTTTTGCGGGTGTGCTGTTGACTTGAAGACCGATTCTCCAAAGTCTCCCATTTATTGATTTTGAGTTTTGAGTTTCGAGTTTCAATTCCAAAGTGCGTTGTGCCTTTCTTGGGTTGTTGGATCGTTAAACCAACTGAAACGATTCTGACATTCTTCAAAACCACAAATAGCACTGTTTCGATATGAACTCCGCACATCACCTCCCAAAGTTTGCCATTATTTCAATGTTATTTTTGCCAGGGAAAATTGGAATAGATTCCGAGTAGATTCCAGCCTGGAATCGGAATCGATTCTGAAAATGCTGGAATCGCCTAAGCCTAATGGCCAGATTACACTGGCCGGAATGTCGAGATTTAAACTTCCCACCAGTTCTTTTCAGAACCACACATTTATAAAAAGAGTATAAACACGGTGTTCGCCGCAAACCTTTCCTTATTCCAAAATATTATTTATCTTATAATAGCTTTACAACTTCATCAAGAAACATGAGGTTTTTGAAGAAATTAAAATTATATCACAGTTGTCAAGTTAAGAAGTTTCTGCAGGAGCATTTGTAAAACAAGTTTATTGCCTAATAACGTAAAAGATACAGCCAGCTCTTGCATTTTTGTATTGACAGCCCTTTACTCCACTGTACCCCAATGGAGTTCCTCTGCTGACGGAAAGGAGAAGCGGTTGGCATTCTCCAAGGGAAGGAACAAGGAATCTCTGCTGTACTCCCTATTCTTGGCAGTGTTTGGAGAGAAATGCCTGAGCAGAGGCAAGGCCTGTGGAGTCAGGACGGCCCACAACATCAAGGGTGAGGATTCGACCATTCCATTGGATGCTGACAAGCTGAATGAAATCAAAGGTATTTTCTGTTTTCATGTTAACCATAACCCCTCCTCCCATAAGCTTTTCTCAGGGTAACCCTGCTCAATCCAACATGATCCCGCAGGAAGAACAAGAGATTGATTGGCTGCTGCTAAATCAACAAAATCTAACTCAAAATTGGAGCTGTTTGATTGAGGACTCGTTCTTCCCCATTTTGTGTCTATCCTTCAGAGTGCATACTTCGGAGGTTCCGGACAACAAGTGGACAGCCGTGCTTCTCCACTAAGGAATTCAAAGAGAAGATAAACCAGAAGTGTTCAACGGTCAGACGAGCGTTAAAGAAAAGAATGGACAAACATTAGAGGTTTTTCATTAACTATTTGACACTGAGGGCTTGTTTGTTTAATGCACAGGATCACCTGTGTAGGACCCTATGTAGGACGTGGATCCCAAAAATCTTGGATATTTTGCTTTAAACAAACAGGCCTCCAGTTTCAGCTTATTTGTATACTTCCTCTGTATACGATACACCAATCCAGTAGGCCACGCCCCTTGACAAATTTACCAATCACAACACTCTATATAAGGGCCGACAAATTGCTGCCATTTTGTCCTGAACAATGTTGTAAAATGGTGTATTCTTTACTACATACTTTTCTTTGAGGTTATTAAAAAGAAAAATGTACAAAGCAATTCTTTTACAAATCCGGGTTTTAGTCTTAACCATGGACGAGCGGTGTTTATAATATAATCCTGACTCTCGATGCAAAACCAAAGTCCAGCTGAGAGAGGTGCTTTTGATGGTTGAGAATGTGCAACGCTTCGTGTGTGGCGTTTATGACATGTGTGCATTTTTGTTTAGACGCTGCTATGGTGGGCGAGGCCTACTGGATCGGTGTATTATAAGTACTTTTTAAGATTCATTCACCTTTTTCCTAACTATTTTATTTTGGGGGGGACTGGTCGCTCACCGGCAGCCTCACCCCGGACATTTTGTGCTATGCAAAAGGCTAGTATTTCTGCCATGGAAAAGATTAAAAAGGGTTTCTTTTGAGACCTATATATAAACACTTTTATCCAGACCTATCTAGACTGCTATGATGTCATTTACTTCTGCATAAGATGCACAATGTACTCCCCCTTCCAAGATCACAAATGGTGTTCGGGCATTTATGCTTTGTTTCTACAAAAATCTAATTTTTTGTGAAATGGCAAATTTGGCCAAAAAGATTGATCAACCAAAAATTAATTATGCTTGGATTTTTATAAATTTCTTGTCATTGTTTTGGCTGATGAGCAGTTTGAAGCAGTAAATAACTTGTTTATTACATGTACAAATTAATTATGAAATCTTTCAAGATGCTGCTAGAGGGCATTCAAACATTTGTGACATTTTACTTGATTTTCATGAACATTATTTTCAGCCACAATAAAATATGATGCTGGTAATTTTGCATAAAATGCCACAGAGCAGTTTTTCAAGAAGTGAAACAATTCAAATTTAAATCGAATTTCAATTCTTTTTTACAGGGTTTTTGTATACCTGCTGTGTACAAAAGTATATATAAACTTTTTGTAAACTTTATTATTATTAAATTGCCCAGAGTTTCATTGCAGTTAATTTCTTTATAGAGTATTTTCTCCACTTGTTTACAGCCCTGCAAGGTATGTAATGTATACATTGGTATTCTTGGAAAACTATACAGGTACATGTATGTAGCTTAATTGTCTGCAAGTTTGCCAATTCTGTTGCTAGTCTGCAACAGAGTATTTGTTGCCATTTGTCAGAGTTTGCTATTTGTTTGTTGCAATAGCCTGCCTCCAAGTTTGGAGGTTTGCATATCTACCAGCTCTTGCAAGCTTATTTGCAAGCTTGCTGAATTAAGCTCACATATATGTTTAAAATTAATTTGAAATGAGATGGTACATGTATCTAGGCAAGCTTGCTGCAAGCTGATGCAGGCTTAATTGTTTGCAGGCAAGCTTAACTGCATGTACTGTAAAGGGTAGGCCATTTAAGATTGCCATAAGCTTGCATGCCTGCAGGCATCCCTCAAGCTTGCCGCAAGCTTGCCGCAAGCTTGTCTGCATGCTTGCTGTATATAGCTTGCTGCTTTCCTGCAAGCTTGACCTAATTTACATATTTGAAACCGTGCATGCAAGCTTGTGTGAAGCTTGTGTGCAAGCTTGCGGCAAGCTTGCAGATATTTTCGTAAGGGTGTGACTGGATCGTTTGAGATCCCCGAAGACGTAGAAAAGTCGTTCTACCATGCTCCGACTGTATCCATCTGCGAAGCTCTAGCTTCACCAGCAAATCGCAGGATTAGATTGAAAGGGGAAATTGATAGTGTAAGTATCATTGTTCTTTGGTATATTTTGGGAATAATGTACATACACAATTTTTGTGGCTCTTTTGACAAATGGCTTTATAGGCGAATTACTTCTACAAATTGCCGCTTGTTATTTCGAATGACGTAAAAAATTACCATTAATATTTGAAATTTTTTGTGTGTGATCATTTCATTAAAGTTTTTCGCATTGTATAAAGTCTTGGGTTAATATTCACAAATCCCAATGAATGTCTCTGCTATGTTTTCTTATTGAGCCGTGTAATACGAAAAGCATTATCTCAGAGAATGCTAGTTCAATTCACAAAGTACTCATTGAACACTCTTCTTGTGCATTTAACAAACAGAACAGACAGAATATATAATGTATGCATTTTATGCATAGTTACTTTTAAGCTGTGCTGCATGTTTCTAGCCTAGCCCAAGGCTATGAAGCTCAGAAGCATGTTCCCAGCATGTTCCTTTCTATTCCATAACTCTCTTTCTCCTCATTCAGCTCACCACAATAATGTTCCCCAGATACTACAGCCATAGAGCTACAAACAGAGCCAGTATGACCATGGAGCTAGGAAGACCTTGGTCAGTGGGCCCACGTCCAGTTTCACTCAGTCTTAGTGTAGTGGACATCAGGGATGTCTTACCTGTCTCTTTTTATTTTCATGCCGGCTTATCCGTCTTGTTTTCATATACCCTGTACGTACATTTTGCGTGTTTACATTACGTGTTTACATTATTGGAGTTTTTACAGTAGAACAAACGTCTCATTATAGTCCATTTTTATTCATTTAGTTCGTGAACCAACATTTTTGTCGGAAGGATTTTCTGGGGTCCTTTTAGTACAAATTAATATATTAAATATTGTGATTGTATGATTATTAATGTTTGTGACTTGTATTCAGCATGTGCCTTAGATTTTGTGGAAATTGTTGGAATTTTAGTTTGACACAAACTGTACGCTGCAATTTGTATTGACCGCGCAGCGCGGGCTTTCGGCACTGCCTGCCCGAATTTTACAGGTAACTTTGTCAGATTTCTATGTCCGATATTTTCATTTTATTTCTATAGATTTTAAGAATTAGTCCAGTTTTCCGTACATCCTATAGTGTCCGCATTTTATTATAGATGACATTGGTGCTAACTTGTTTAGGATTTTCAGAAGGATATTTCGATATTTTAACGATAGAAATTGAGGAGTTTTGTTTGGAAATGCACGGGTTTTATGACTTTGTATTTAACGTTGTTAACCCTCAGTGAAGCCGTGTGGCTTTCGTGCATGAATATAGGGTACGTTAGTTTCCGAGTACAGTATTGGAACTTGTGTTGAAGAGTCTCTCCGTATTATTTTGTTGTTGGGCTATAGGGTATATGATAATGTTTACTTATACAATATATTGTGTGTACTCGTGGATGGGTGGCTGTGTCGGATTTTCGGGGGTGGTTGAGTATGTGTGCGTGATGTGTGTGTGCGAGTGAGTGTCCGGTTGGCCTGCGCGCGGGGTCGGCCTGTGTATTTGTGCTTCCATCTTCGGTGTCCCACGCAGTCATCTACCCACATTCTGTGTGCTATGTTTTGTGATTTTATTAATGACAGGGTAAACTCTTAATCCTTTAGTGTATCTTATGCTTTTATTGTCATTTGTCATGTAACGTATAACAATGTAAATGTATTATTTTATGCAAACTCCTAATTCATGTCTGCCTGCCCGAATTTTACAGGTGGCCCACAAGGCCCAGACAAATCCGAATAAAGACACCATGCAGTGAGCTGATGAAGTAGAACACCAGTATTGTCCAGCCCCATATTCTGTCAGAACCTGTGTGCCTCTCCTCATGCCCCATAAACCGTCCCCCCAACTTCCCCCTCCACCCAAGGCCTGTCCCACCAACCCTCCACATTAGGAATGTGGGATTACGTAATAGGTTGGTCTCCCAGTACTGGGCCAGGCACTGTTACCATAGAAACAAGGATCAGGCCAGTGGAAGTCTGGAGATTGTTTCTCAGTAGTTGGCCTTGATGGATAATGTGTTTAAATGTATTTTCTATAGGATTTGTAATTGTTCATATATAATTAGGTACAAGTGTCCTTGTTGAGGAATTGTTAACGTATAATAAAGACACTTGTGGCAGAACCATTCAAGTGACCAGAACACATCAGAATTTTATTGGTGCATTCCTTCTGCCCTTATTCTACAGATTTGAAGACTACATTATTATTTAAATGTAACACCTGTACGGGCCATCTCTGGTCATGACACGGGTGTAACAAATGCAGACACCCCACCATTACTTAAAGGGATGGTACAGAACTGGTTTTTGCGACAAAATCGTTGCTGACAGTGAAAGCACATTATGTAATCCATCATATACCTTAACTGACAAACCTGTAGAAGTTTGAAGTCAATCAGCCAACTGGGTCACGAGAAAATAGTGAAATCCCGTTTACATTTTTCAACGAAGTCGTTTGAAAATCCAGTCTTGCAAAATTCCCTGGACGGAATTTTGAATAGCGCCCTCATGCGTTCCAGAGCGGACGGCTGCCGTTCATTCCAAATCGGGCTTAGCAGTAAGTTGGCCGTTTGCAGTTGTTTACTGGAAGTTCGTCGAAAGGTCAACCTCATTTACTATGCTCATACAGCCCCGCGCCTCATCATCGTGTGTCGCGCGTCGATCGTATACAAACTGTACATGTACATGGATATGTGTACGTGTACGTACAATGGCGCTGCTGGCCGGCTGGGATCGGAAGGTATATTTTCCACCTCCATGCGAAAATCATATTGTACATGTAAATGTACTTGTAAATGTGTACGTGTGTGCAGTGCTATATAGTGCATAGTGAAGATCATTTTGTATTAGTGTGTGGGAGATTCACGGTTCAACCATAGAGCTACAAATTGCAAACAGTTTGTTTCAGGGATGAAATTGACCAATGATAAAAATGACAGAAAACAGCTGACAGAGCATAAAAACTCTGAAACCTGAAAATCCCCTATACTATTGTACACTGCCTGCGAGGAAAAAAAATCTGAAATCCAAAACCAAAAAATCTGAAATCAGATTTTAATCTGAGAAATTTTATCCCTGTTGTTTGTACCATAATGGTCCATTGATGGTTCAACCATGGTTCAACAAACCATTGAGCAAGGAAATCCAGGTTCAACAAGATAGGTCATTGACAGAACAATCAGGCCCAGTTCAACATCACGCAAAGGATCCGATATTTTGGGATCCTTCTTTGCAGGGTACGCTAAAATGGGATCCAGATCCGCAGGATTCGTCCGAAACAAACAGGCCCCTTGTGACCAAAGGAATCGACACAGTGACAGATTGTAAACATTGCTGCTTTAGTTTTTGACCATGAAAACATTTATAAAAGTGCAATATAAATAAAATGTGTGCACGCAAAATACATTTTACATCTAATACATTATTTCCACTGTGTAGAAAGTACAGGGTACACGGTCGTTACTATGTAGGCTAGCGCGATCGAGCTGCAGATGCAGACCGGGCGGACGCATCCATCCAACTGTGTGTGTCTCTTCTCTGCCGTTTATGCAAAGGCCCGTTACAACTACATTTACCTCGCTGACTATAATACGTACATGTACATTGCCTGATGTGACAAGGTCTTTTGACAGTTGGCAATGCCGGAAAGTTTTCTCCTTATCGTGTTTGCCCCTTATTAAAAAAATCGTCTACATATATATTTGTTATATTATTTTTACAGTTACATTTTTTTCCGTGAAAGTGGAACTGCATGGATATCGTGTTCCATACGTTGGCCTAGAGATTTAGATTGTTTTTTTTTTTAGGTAAGTGTAATCATATGGAGGTAGTGTGCATAAAATGAGACTACGAGGTTCCCTCGAATAAACAATGGAGTATCGTATTAAAGACACCTGACAGGACACAGATAATTACACTAAATCGTGTGTATTTGGTTTAGTACACATGTTAAAATGAGTTCAAGTTCTTCAGAGATGGCCGAAGAAGTTCGAGCCGATGAAGAAATTTTGTCACCGGAATTGGAAGGACAAAGTCAGGTAAGAAAAGAGAATCAGTTTACACACCCCTCCCATGGCCCATTATGCAGTAGTATTTGAAAATAAAATTCTGAACTTTTTCCGACACTGTACTTTATTATGCAAAATACAATAACAATGAAATAAGTACATGTATTTGTAAATATCACATCAATTATACATGACACTGGGAGTCCTGTGATAAAAATACATTAAACATTGCCAATTTCTTCTTTCTGCAGGAGGACATTGCAAGAATGTCGACTGAAGGAGTAAGGCAATTGTTGCTGTAAGCTGCAGAGAGAAGCCCGGGACCATTGACATTCTGCATGAACAGCCGGCAGCCCCACCTCAGCCTGCTCAACAATTGGAGTGGTGCACTTGCACACATTGTCAACAAATGCCAACAGATCGATGAGGAATGTATTTGTTGCAGAAATACACCTGAAAACTGCCTCTCTGTACATCCGGTATCATGCGGTATGCAAATACTTGTCAACCAATACTGCCCTTAAAATAATTTACCAAGTAAGGCCTCAATGGGGTTTGATATCGGTTTCAGGACCCCCCCATAAAAAATGCAAAAAACAATTAGCTAAATGAATAAGAAAATAATAATACATAAATAAATCTATACTTGTAACTTCATAACTACAAATTCCATTTAAATCTAATAACTGTTCTTTTCACAAGTAGTGGTGCTTTTAACAGGTTTTTTTTTATTACATGTATATATTGCAGACGTTGACAAACATCTTGGATCCAATGGCCATTGCCCTTCAACGTGCACTTTGGAGAGAACTGCTAAACAATGATGTGGATGATCAGAATCCAGGTCAACATAATCGCCAGTCACGACACACGGCTTATAGATGCTTCATCTTATGGCAACATAATCGCCTTGGTGCTGGAGTTCGTCGAGTGATTCCAAGTTGTGTTGTCCTAAAGATACGATCAACCTACCCTGATCCATTCAACCAGTACACTGGGTTTAAAAGATATAGGTTGGCCTGAACCTTTTCTATTTACATGTACTTGTAAATTTACATTATATATTGTACTTATATTGTTGAAAGGCCTACATGTACATATATGACACTATTTCAGGAGGGTTTTCAATCAAGTTAAGGACGTGGACGTGACCTCCAGTCTATTGTACGATTTTGTAAATGCATTTTTGCTTCGTGTAAAATGGCAGTTGTCAATGTTTACTTGCCTTCCACATTTGGTATATGAGAGACAAATTTAAACAGTCATCTCAGAAGACATCACCCTTACAGAGAACTTCTGCTCATTAAAAAACAATCATTCTCTTCGCGCTTACAGTATTTAGCTGTTTCGCATGCAGCAGAACAGCTTTTGTTTTTCTTATTTTTTTTTATTCCACTTTTTTTCCATAGTCATAAGACATTCTACAAGTCACTTCTACCCTTATGCCAATTCCGATCAACTTCATACTTGGCACATAGTTAGACTACCACCCCGAATAGTGTCCCGGGTATGTACGTCAGCGTGAAGTCATCACGTGCACCATGACGTCATCATAAAAGTTTGTTAGGCTATAGGCACATGCCATAAAATACCAAAAAGTTTTGACGTCATCAAAAAGCTGATTTTCTGATTCACATATAAAAAAAACAAACTTTGTTGTACTGTGGCCAGATCTATCCAGAGGGTGCTATACCATAAGGCATGTATGACAAATGCTATTTGATGTTTGAGTATAGCTGACCAGAAGGAGGCATCGATACGCTATCAAGTGAACAGAGTGGCAAGAAAACAAGTGGAAGAAAATCAGAGAAGAGTTCTACCCATCATAGACACCATAGTCTAATGTGGAAGACAAGGGCTAACACTCAGAGGACACTGAGATTCTGGCGTGCTCAATTCTGATAAAGAACCGTTGGTGAATGAAGGGAGTTTTAGAGCTCCTCCATTATAGGTTACAGGCTGGTGACCAGGTTTTAAAGACTCAACTAGAAAACTGCAATCAAAATTCTTGGTATCTGAGTCCCAGGATTGGCAACATTGTTCACCAAATGAATAAGATGCACTACAAGTATGCAAAGAGGATCCAAGAGAGTTTGTTTCTTTCTTGGACAGTAAGAACATTCCAAGGGGTGTATTACTCCTTGATGAGATCCTTAAAATAACCCGTCAGGATAAAGTTTCCTAAAACAAGGATTTTAATAATAGTTTCTCAAATTGTCCTAGTTTTTAGATTCCGCTTTAACAAGTGCGAGAGGAATGCGATTTTGCACCCAAGATACACGGAATCGACCAAGGTGGATGGCGAGACTCTGATTGCCATCTGTGGTGTGGGCCAGTAGTATGTCATGGCCACGGGTCAAATTAGTGACCTGTTTGACCCTAAAAGTTATCAAAACAAGATATAAGGCATCATGCTTTGAATGCAAGTGTAGTGGATATGTATTCATGCAGAAATGAAGAGACAATAAAATCCTATGTACAATGTAAGAAACCCAACTGATACTCTCAACACAGACTCCTTCTTTGGGGATGACCTTGTTTATAGTGTAGCCAAAGAACATGCTCCAAATGTGAACATGAGCTATTTGTCTGCGAACTTGCGAAGACCAGTGCCCAGAGGAAGTATTTACCACTGGTAGCAGGTGATCTGGAGGAAGTGTCAAAACATAGGTCTAGCCGTCCCCTACACATCAAGTGCCATGGATAGGTGTCATCCAGCAGGTAGCATGTGGTCTAGTAGCAATTCATAGATCAGATATAGTACATAGGAATCTCCATGAAAGCAACATTGTTCTACACAGTGAAGGATTTACTCCTGTCATTATTGACTTCAGAAAGGCACAAAATATAGGGTCAAAATGCCCTCGACACCAGCTTTCGAAGGAAGAACAAGAAACATGGATGAAGAGATATCGTTAGATTGCACCAGAGCTTGTACAGAATGAACGTCTTATGTCACCTCATACTGATATCTACTCATTAGGATTCATCATAACACAAGTGTGTCGTCATTGCAGTATTTCAGCCCTCAGTGAAGTTTGCAAATTGTCATATCAGGTAGATCTTGCAAAGCACACAAGTTTGAAATACATGCATGGACAGTTAACGACCCTTGCCAAACAGTGCAGTTAACTGATTAAAGTTAGCAATGCACGGAACACATATCGTTTATCTTGTTGGTTGGGTAATGATAACTTTAGACTACTTTTATGCAGATGCATCTGTGATATATGCAAATACCATCTCTTGGAAAAAATTAACTTAATATTTTGTGGCCCAAATAAAATTGCAGTGATAGGACCAGTCATAATTGGAACACTAAGGAATGTACATTTCCATTTGTCAATTGTCATAATTATGTTCAGTACATTATACTACATGTACATTGTAGTATAATTTAAATTTAGGCTTGAATATTATATGCTAGCTGTTGTTCAAGACAACAAAGTGCCACCATCTTTCGGTGTACTAACATTAGGTCATGTGCATGTATTGCAAATAGACTGTCCATTTGATGTACATGTATGTATGTATCCATGATTTGTCTGACTTAGAAGAGAGTGACATGCATAACCCCAGGTTGTATCAGAGCAAAGGTCAGAAGACAGAAAAGTCACCAAAAAGCACACATTCTAAGGGCAAGTTTTCATTCAAAGAAAGGGTAAAGTCTGCAATAGATGAGAGCAAGTAGGACAAAGCCATAAATTTAGGGCACTTGTTATAAATGATAATGCCCGTGAAGCTTGTCTGAAGATCTTCAAGAAAGAAGTACACAAAGAAGTTGCAAAATATCACAATAATTCCTTTTATCAGTACAATGGTAAAAGGTCTTATACACAGCGTATATCTACGTACAGTTTCCCGGTTGCCTGGCCGTCCGTCCGTGCCGTTGATGAGCCCTTCATTCACTTTGCACGAAGTTAAGCTGGCTTATGCATTATGCATAGCCACTCAAAGTTTTTAGAATACGTCATTTGACCTTTAACACATTAATTATGCATAAATTGGCCGCATGTCTCAATGCCCAAATATGGTTTGATTATGCATAGGTGAAAGGTTGTTAACATGCAAATCAGAAGCGCTATAACTTTCGGCCAATGGGAAGGGCTGTACGCCTGTTACTAGGGAGGCTCGAGGGACGACGCAGGGTTTTCGCAGGATTAGGTCAATTAGACACTTTGTCACAGCCATCCAACGGAAGCAGATCCGTTTTATTTTCCTTCAGAACATTTTCATTTTTCTTCGTTATAAGTTACCATCATCCGGTGTAGCATGAATCGTGCGGATCTGGGGAGAGCTCGTCGTCGGCCAGCCCGTTTTACGGATGCTGCAGCCCGTCCACAGGCCAAGAAAACGAGGAAATCTGGGCAGAATGCGAGGGCTGGTGCAAGGAAAGCTGCTGTCGTCAGTTCTACATGTACTAGGCCTACTACTACTACTTCTATGTATGTGCCTACTACTCGACCGGTTGATGCTTGTAGCCCGCTGCTTGGACCAGCAGTCTCCACCGTTTTTCTTCCTGCGCCTCCAGTCTTTTCGGCCAGTCCATCGGCGCTAACGACGACCGTCTCTTCCAGTCGCTTCATGGGGCCTTTTGTGCCTCCCCCTACATCGGCCATTTTTGGTCACGCCCCGGTAATGGCTTCTCAAGTGCACGGGGGGTTTTCGTCGGCCGCTCCAGCTTCAAGTCCAAGTTACGGTGTTGGTGCGTCGTACGCATCCTTCCCACCGACCCATCCTTCAGTGTCTCCGAGCCAGCCCGTGGCCACAAGCGTCCCAGTTGCAGCATCGGCCGCACAAGCTGACGATCCTCGTCCTAGCCAGTGGCAGGGTCCAAACTTGGGCTTAGGGATGCCCACGTCTTTGGAGCCTTGTTTGTCAGCTGGGGGTGAGTGTACTACTGTGCCTCAAACTCTTATTCCTAACGGTTCTGTGGGCCGTTTGCCTTCCAACCTTAACAATGGTGACAATTTTGTTAATGCGGGTTCTGGGGTTTTAGGCAATATTGACCGCCCTGATGTCATGACGGCCGTGGGTACCCCCCTGGGTCTACACGTCCCCCAGGCAATTAAGGATAAAATCTGGTTGAGTGCATATGTTGATTTTGCTCTGCTTTATAAGGACGCGGCAAGTACCGTCTTGGCTAATTCAATTACAGTCCTCTATCACACAATGTTGACAATTTATAAAGAGTTGGGATTGAGGGGAACTTGTCAAGGACGCTCTATTACATATGCCTCTTCTTGTAAATGCACTTATGGGTGGTCTTCCTGATCCTACTAAAATTCAACCTAGGCAGATCTTTTGTGGAAAAAAAGTTTCATCAACTGAAGATGCTAATCTGTTTTTAGACATGCACATTGGCTTCCTTTTGGTTGTAATTTTATATTCCCAGAAAATAAACACTTTCAAATTTCTCCACAGCTGTATTTCCCTACAACTCTGGAAGCACGGGTGTAGCCAGACACTACAAGATTGCTTGCATGGGCTTGGCATCTGTAAAGAAAAATTGACTGCCTTGAGGACAGTGGACAAAATCTGTTGCAATGCCAAGCAGAAACAGCAGTTATGGCAGCGTTCACTTACCAGCCTTTTAAGTCCAAATGTAAATGGAACAGAACAACCTGACAATGATGAACTTCAGCATGTGAAAACTGCTAAACGAAAGCTAACTTTTCTGGCAGCATAAGTAGTGATGGCACTGACAGTGACAATGTTTCAGATGCCTTGAGTTCACTTTCTGATTCAGACATTGATGTTGAAAAGGGTAGTCTGTATGGTATTGCAGGGATAGAAGCTGAACAGGGTAGACTGCAGCATCCAAACAACAGACAGGCCCAAGGAATGTACATTGGACACCATGTTGGAGAAACACGAAGCAAAACAGAGTCCTCACACACATGCACTTTCACCTGTACAGCAAAAAGATTACTCCAAGGCGAGACAGCCATCGATGGGGCTCCTATCATTAAAGATGATGTGTATGATTGTCTCTTTATGGAGTGCAATGATGCCGCAGAGCAGGCAATGTGCATTCAGGCACTAGAATTCATCTGTTGTGCAATCCTGCTGATTCTTCAATGACAATGTAAAGATCAGCTGCCAGGAGAGAAGTACTGGAAGCCTTCTGCTGAAACACAAGCAAAGTATTCCAGTGTACCAAGTACAAATATGGTAGGCGAGCACAACTTTACCTATTTAGATATGCTTGTCATATTAACTCTAGATTTACATCACCCACGGTCTGGGAGGTGGCATGCAGCAGAGAATCAGCGCAAAACAAGAAAGAAATGACCTACCTGTCTGCAGCACCATGCATCATGTACATGTACTTACCTTACTCCTTAGCCCAGGCATGGAGGAAGGTAGTTGCGATGATCGTAACCCTAGGTCTGACATGGGGACAGGGACCTTAGGGTTACGATCATCGCAACTAGGAGGAAGGGACCAGGCTAGCAAGAAGTCAAAACCCACCGAGTTGCTGTAGACGTGGAGCTTACTCTTTACATCTTGGAAGTACACATAACAAGCTATTAAATTAATTAATAATAGCACTCAATGCACTCCATGTATGCTGGTATGTCATCAGGCCCACGTTGCACATTCAAACTGAAGGAATACTTTGTTGTCACAAGGTTCATGTATACTGTATGTTGTTGCGTTCATGACCTCCACAAGTCCGTTGTCCGTGCATGCGATGCGTGGCAGCCTGGGCCGCAACCATTCGATCATTCCTGAGACTGGTCATCATCAGTCACCAACTATCAACATTCATGACATGGCCATAGACTTCCGGGAGGTGACTTAACGCAACCTGGAAATACATGTTTGCACCTAGAACGACTGTCCAGAACATTTAGAACATTAAAACTTCAGCAACATCGGCAAAGCAACACCTACATGTAACTTTGTTTACTTCCACACTCCAAAGCAAATGAACACGCGTTCAGTCAACATGTGAGATATTATACAGTACGTATATGGAATTCCATTGTGGAGTCTGGGTACCTGCTCCAGGGACACAGTGCACCATACTATGTCCCCATCCCAACAGAGGGCGGCAGACACTCAGACCAGTAAATAATTTCCCATAGACTCCCATGCAAATGACCAATTTCAAACAATTATTTCAAATACTCACAAGTTTCTCAGGCAATCAAACCATACACCAAAATGAAGCTGATAACTTCCGTTTTAATTTTCTTCACAATTTTCTTTAGGATAACCACTGACTTTTTGAGAAAAGACCATCCAAAGAAAAATGACCCTAAAAACTGCCCAATTGACTGGTGTCAGACTCAAAAATGTACCCCTCCTTTACATAGCACAAATAGAGCTACTTTAGGACCTTATTTCATCCAAACAGCTGAAAGGTGAAAGTCCAAACTCTGTTGACCAGGCTCCATCCATTGTTTTCTTTACAAGACTTCCCATGTATGGCCCAGCAAATGCTTTTATAAAAAAAGATTGAAAAGAATATGAATGAGCTCTGCAGACTGATTTGGACCTATTCACTGGTCTGCATCTGTCATGATTATATTCACTGTACATTGTTCATTGTCTTAATAAGCCTGGTGGTATCTAGAGGTTTTAATAAAGGTCTTTAAGGTCAATCCAAATATTCTAACATTTTACGAGGATTTCATCATACTTTTTTGATGCATAAATAGGCACATTTTAAAAGTACAGTGTAATACTTTATATTAAGAACCAATAAACTTTTCTCACTTTCTTGCAATTTCTGAATTGTGGGAGGGGGAGGTGTTAGGGGTGTGTGTGGGGAGGGGGGTTGATGGGGCTCTTACTACATGTACATCTCTCATACATGGGTGGCGGCATTTCCCTGCCAATCCTGGTGGGGGATGAGGCCAAGTTTCCCCCTCCCCTGATAATTTATGAATTAGGAGAATGTCAATGGCAATGTCCCACTGATCAATTACACTGTTTTGCTTGATGCAATCTTCATACATGAGTTTCTCTGGAAACAGATAACAAAAATTCTCTTCATTACATGCATTTTGAAAAACACATGATTGGAGTGAATGTTCTTCCTGCAAAAACAACAACAACAACAACAAAGAAAAGTAAACAAACAAAACAAACAGCACAACAAAGATGATCATACTTACTACTTCAAATAAACACTTTTCAGTACATAATGGAAAGATTTCTTTATTTCTTCTAAAACTGAAAACACTTCTGGTATAAAGGTCCCCCAAAGACCAACAATATCTGTTGCTGGTTCTTTGTATTAACCACTCAGAGGTGGGGGTATCATCAGGAACCACCTGACTCATTGTTGCCTTCTTTCAAGTGTTTCAACTTACACTAACTAGACCATTACCCTATTGCATGACATCACCAGTGGTGCAGACTCTTTATGCATCAGGGCCTCCACAATCAGGTGTCAATTTACAGAGAGACATGGATGTAGAGTGCCTTAAGAATGAAAGAAATTGATAGGAGAATGAAAAAAGCCCAAATTACATGAGAGAGGCAATTGGCATAAAAGAGGTCAGCTGCCAAAAACATTCACTACAGAGTGATGTCATGGATCTTTGACTCTGTGACCAAGACATTGTGGGAGGATTTCTAGCAATCTTTCAAGATCAATAGGAATCTTCTGTTTAAAATTCTTACAGAAAAAAAGAAGAGAAGGAATTTGTGTTAGCTACAGGGACTCGGGGTGAAGTTGTCATGAAACCTCAGTATTTGACAATACCATGGAGTATTTTTTCAAGATTTGCAGATCATACAATTCTTAAAGCTATCATTATAATTGCACTCACAATTTCTTAACAGCTTTGAGCAAAATCATGCAATGTCACTTCAACTTTATATTTTGTGCTGGAACAAGCATGCAAGAACAATAACATTCCCCCATGTTATTTATACAAATTTATTTATGGTCATTTATAAAATATGACTTGGAAAGTATGATTTGGAAAGAAAATACAAAACACTTCTGCTTTCAGCTACATTGAAGAGTCTAAAAAGTAATTGATAGTTTTTTAATTTTAACTTAATATTTCACTTTCTTTGTTTCCATTAACTATAAGAGAAGGAATGTGCAGATCAAAGTGGACCTGTAGCAACATAACTCAAAAGGAAATGGTTGACAGAATGAATTGCCATATGCTCCACTCCACTGTTGATGCTCACTGCTCCAGTCCACAAGTTGTTGTTGAGGATACAATGATTATCTCTGTAGTTCTGTACACACTGATGTCTTGTCACATGTATCATTCATCAGGATGTTTCACTGCATGTCATTTATCAATGAATGCTGCATGGTAGCAGTATCACTCTCCTACTGGTTGGCTGTACTGTGTGTCTGTACAGCTTCTGCAATGTAGTGAAGTTCAATGATAACACTGATGTGTGTTCACTTCATCTCAATCATCTCAATGGATTTTCAGGACTCCTGCACCTTTACCCATGCAGCACAGTTGTGCCTTCTTCATCAGGATGTTAGTTAGGCACTTGTACAAGTCTTGAAGAAAATCAGTGACATTGTTGAAATCTGATATCTTGGCAGATCTCTGACTGATGAGAAGAAACACATCACAAGCTCAGTACCTGGCACAGATTCACTGCTGTCTTGGAGAGAGTGAAAGTGATGATGATGAGGGTGCAGGCTGAGGATGTTTGTTCCACTCATGTTGGATGTCAGTTGTCATAACTGCACATGTTGATTCATACATCAATTCTTCAGGCAATGACAGTTCTGATACTGCATTCAAGGTGTCTCTTGCTTAACATTCAAGCTGCATGTTGATCTTTCCAAGAGCTCTGGAGAAGATTCTCAGGTATTTCAGCAGTGTGGAGCATTTTGCAGTGGCAGTGGAACATTTTGACAAAACATTAATTTCCATGTTTGGGCTGCTGAATCAATACAAATTTTTAACATTACCTAATATTCATTAGATAAATATGAACTGAGTATGGGTCATAACCTGAACCGTCAGCTGAGGTTTGAAGCCCCAGTGACACCCTGAAGTTGGGTCATTCCAGGGTTCAGGTGCTAACACCAACTATCTCTTAAATATTTGTAGTCTCTAAATAAGTGTTCTGTTTAAACAATACAAACTTAAGAAAGCCCTGCCTAATCCAAAACCACATGGATTAAGCCACAATCTACTAGATATGTGGTGTGCATGTATTTTAAATTAGCCTAAATCCTTAAAGTCTAAGGTCTTAAGTCTAAATAAAATCCTGTAATATAGCATCTTTACTACATTGTAATGTCTTAATGTGGTTGAAAGCAGAAGTGTAAGATCTGAGGATGTAAACCATAACACTGGTGAACACTTGTCACACTGATGTGAAGATACTTACCTGGTATTTCATTGTGGCATTGAGTAGTGACATTGCAATCATTTACCCAGTGTCTGAACAAATGATGTCAATTCCTGTATAATGACTACTACATAATAATAGAAACATTCAGAAAGACATGTATGCAAATTGAGTACATATTACATGTATGTATGAACATCAGCAGAATCACATCTTTCCTGCACACTAAACATAGTACTGTCAAAATACTGAGCTTGCATTCTACAGATTACAAAATGGTGGTTTGGGTTGGGATTGTAGGGAAGGAAAAAAATGAAGAATTATGTGCACAAGCTGTGCTCAATCATCAATAAGAACATCATGAGTGTGATGGTCAGCCAAAACCATTGGCAAAGACAGAAGAGCTATGAAAGAAATTGAGTGAAATCATTTTTAATAATTATTTTGAATTTATGATATGCAGAGTAATCATAGTCCACAATTTAGAAGGATACATTTAAGGCACCTACACTAAGGGAGAGACAATCCCTTAAAGATGTTGGCTAAGGTGAGCAGAAAATCACCTTCGACCTTAACAGCTCACCAGAGCAATTTTAAGAAGTCTTAATGTAAAGTTCTTGGGCCTGCAAGAAGGTGGATGTTGTTAACAACATCTAGCAACAAAGATCTTGGTCCAGTAAAGGGGGCATACAAGTCCTAGACTTTCCCATCCCATACAAGAGGAAAGTGAGGAGACTGATGAGTGGGAAGGACAGGTCACCATTGCCGTCGTGAAAGCCTGCTTCGATGGCCATAGTCACAACGTTCCACCTACCCCAACAGTATGCCTTCACCAGATAGATGCAATGCCTGGCCTCAGCAGGCAGGAGCTTTCTTCAGAACAATGTGATGACCCAGACATCAGTCCTGTGATACAATTTGTGGATCAGTGCTGTGTCCCACTCCTGAGGAGGAGGGAGCATTGAGTCAGATTTCCAGACGGTTGCTGAGTGAGAGGAAGAGGCCTAGAAGTCTATGGTGGCGTTCTGTACAGAGTCACCAAGGATCCCAAGCAGTTGGAAGAGATACGACAGGTGGTTCTGCCTAGCACCCTCCAGGAAACAGTCTTGGAAGAGCTTCATGATAAAGCAAGACATTTTGCAGCAGAGAGAACCCAGGAAGCTGTCCAGCAAAGGTTCTTTTGGCCATGAATTTCACGAATGGTTTTCACAAATTCAGATGAGAAAATGAATAAACTCCTTGCTGATGAGTGTGGGTCAACATGAAGGACATTAATTGCATGAACACAATTAAAAAATGTACATCTTGGTTATTATGGGTGTAAGGCAGTTTTGTGATATCTATAGAGTAGAAGATTGACTTCATGTATGTAAAGTATTGACAAATACATGTAGTTGTTTCATGCAATACAGTTGATGCAAACTTTCTCACAATGCAAGACACGACTGATGCAAAAGGCATCCGATGCCTTGACGTTGGCATCTCTTCTGGCCCTTTTCAAGAAGTCTCTGGCAGTGGGGCCACCAGAACCACTACAACCACCATGACCAGCCAGACAATGGCATCCCCGCATGTCATGAATGAGGAACTTGCTCATGTTTTTTTAACCAACTGGGGGCTTCAGAAGGAGGAGGAATCACGCTGCTGCAGCCAATGCTGCTGTTTCTGTCTGTATGAAACCACCTGGTGCCACAGAGAAGCCAAAGAAAGGTAGGTGCACAGTGAGCAGATTTGTATGTGGGGGTTGGGGGAGGGGAGCTCAAAGCAGTTGTTTTTTGACCAACTTGGGGCTTCAGAAGGAGGAGGAATCACGCTGCTGCAGCCAATGCTGCTGCTTCTGCTGGTATGAAGCCACCTGGTGCCACAGAGAAGCCAAAGAAAGGTGGGTACACAGTGAGCAGATTTGTATGTGGGGGTTGGGGGAGGGGAGCTCAAAAGGGTACAAATGACAGTTGAACAATGATGAGCAGGAAAGGAAAAGGCAACTATCTCCCCAAAGGACGCCAGTTCAAGCGTGGAAGAGAGCGCACACTATGACCAGTACCCCCATCGCTGGAGCCATGGAAGAAGGAAGAGGACCCGAGGGCAATGTGTCTGAACTTAGTCCTCATATATGTCCCCTGTAAATTAAGGGCCCTTCCACAACTTATACTTCTACCGTAAGCCCCGAACCATTTCAAAGGAGGCCTAGGAGTCTGTTGGCGTCAAGTGGGCACGACACAACTTCATCTTCAACCCTACTGAAACAGACTCGTCGTTCAGGCAATGTAAATAGGTTCACTCAATGTAATAATGATTTCATGTTCAAAGTTTCATGTTACACATCATCATTCCCAATACTGAAATTATAGATAAATCGATACATGTACCGGTACTTATAAATGGAAAAAAAATGATGAAATAAATACGCAATCGAGTACACACAAATTAAAGAAGGGGAGAAGGGGCACAAGAAGGGGTGAATGTTCTTAAGAACGTGAGAATACGAGGAAAGAATAGAGCATTAATGTTTATTTGTTTCTCTCTTCTTGAATCTGACAGGGCTTTTTGAAGAGAGCATGCAAAGCCCTTGTAGAGCGGAAGTATTCTTCAGCGGTCAAGATCATCATGGCCAACAATACTGATGGCAGAAGAATACTGAAACTCATCACCCTTTTGGCGCATGAAGAAATGGTCAACTTTGCCAAGAAGAAAAACACGACTGTTACTGCCATGGTCAACAGACTAACTGCCGAAGGCTTCAGGTGGAAGAAGGCGATGGGAGAGTTTCAGACGAATCTGCCCATTCTTCATCTGATGCTCTCAACGACCCTGACCAGAAACAACCAAATGCATAAAGTACATGTACTGTTGTATGTATATAAAAACACACAACTACATTCTCCTGCCTTCAATACACTTGTGAGAATGAGGAAAAATTTGTTGAAATTGCTTACCAGTACTACGTTTTGTCCAAGTTTGTTTAAGTCTTTTCTCTTTTATTTTTTATCTTTAAAAGATCAAAAATAATTTTGGTCACTGGTTTTACTCTTTTCTGGATAAATACAGCATTTCAGGCAGAAATGTTCTAACTGTTTCTACCATTCACCATCTTTATAACCTGTAATTTGACCTCAGTGATGTCCATTGTTTTTGCTTTAAATGTTGAATATAGCATGCCTTTTTTTAATGTTTCTCAGGTGCAAGAATCATCACCAACAGAAGCTCTTCAGGAGGTGGTCTCAAAATCAACTGCTCCAAACATGATGATGTAGATCAGCCAACCTGTGACCATGTAACTGCATATGGTCCATCCCTCTGTCAAATCACAGGTGATGATCTCACTATGAGCTGCCTGCTATTGCTGATGGCAGTGTACTTCATTAGTGACTTGCATTATCCACCATGTTTGAACACCACATTGAAGTTCTTGGAGTCCTACTTTTTGGGGAAATCCCTGAAGGATCTTCCCAAATCCATAAAAACAGTGGCAACCAAAACCGACATTGACAAGGTTTAAATGTATATACATGTACTAAGCATCATCATCCAATAACCTATATCCTCAGAAATCTGTACGGATATTGTTTTGTTTTTTGAAGTTTAAAAGATTTTTCACTTTCCTTGCCTATGAAACAACTTTGAAAAAAAAGACCAAATTGTAAACATCATGCAACAAGATTGCATCTTAAAAATACTGCTTTGTTGCCTATTTAATTTTGTGTTTGTGCATCAAAGTCGTATGAACCGAATTCCCACATGAACAAACAAAAGCTATGGGTAAAGATAACCTGTTAACGTATGTAATATATATGCAAAATTATGTAATGGTGGGATATATGACTTTGTCCCATACCACATTGTGGGATTTTGGGACAAAGACGTGCTAGTGGATTTTATGTGCTAGTGGACTTCCCACTAGCACCTCAACTGCCTCAAGTGTATTTATTCATCACCCTCATGTGTTCATGATTTTGGGACAAATACGTTCTAGTGCACAGGTGCATGATGTGCAGTCCATTTTACAGTGTATGGGCATATAGTATAATTTTGAGAATTCTAATGAAGTTATTTTCTTATCCCTTTAAAAAGCCACAACTAAAGTGCTCAAATTGATGGTTCCTCCCAATCGCCAGCTGACTGCAGGCAAGACATACTGAGGCATTATCAATGCCAAGGTGATGCCAGCTGTGAACAAGCTTCATGTGGCCAACGAGAATGGTTGATGCGGGTGTTATCGTCATGGACAACAAGGACAAAATAAAAGTTAGCAGAACAACGCTTGATGTGGACTGCAGATTGCGTAACAAGAGAGTATTCCCTGTGACTGAAGCCCCGAACAACTATGACCACGATTTCCCAACTCCTGGATATCTCCTAGTTCCCTGTGGCTGCCTGCAGATGTATGCACTGTTGCCACCTGCAATGACAAAGGATAACCTTGGCAAGGAACATTATGGGTAAGTATCAATTCTGCACTTCCATAACCAATTGTCTGTTGTATTTTGTTAATAATGTGTCGTGCACACATTATTTTTTATCCGTCATTTTTCAGTACCAATATCATTACTGTACCAAACACTATACTCAAAAATCACCACAAATTCATGTATCTCCCTGAAATTCACATTATTCCTACATAAATATTAAAACATCACAGGAGAAATTTAGTGTGGATTTAGTAACAGAAAAGTGAAACCAAAGCACTTTATTTGTGTATAGGCTTGGCCATATCAAAAGTGTTTTTTTTTTCCCAACCAGAGATGAATAAATACCACATTGAGGATTAATTGTTCTCATAACTTTCTTCATAATCATGTCATTTTTAATGCCTACAGGCATTCACAGACAGGTCAGTGTACAGTGTAAATCAGAGGACCCCGTGATGAAGTGACAGTCAATACACACATGTACATGTACATGTACATGTACATGGCTGATATCGGAGAACAAGTGTCTAAAGAGTAGGAGTGGGGCACTCCAAGAGAAGGTCCACTCAATGATGGAGGAAAAAAGCATTGCAGTGTCTGCAAGTAGTAGTGATCTCCTCGTACAAGCCATGGTGGAAGGGGAGTCAGAGTTCAAGTCTGCAGTCTCTGGAGGTTCCCATGCAGCATTACTATGGGATCAACAGAAGAAAGCCTTTGAGAAAGGCAAAGGGATGAGATGGCACCCTGTCATCATAACATTTTGCATCGCCCTGCAGAGCAAATTATCAGCATCATATCAGAGCATATCTTAGGAATCAGCAGTGTGGCCAACAATAAGCAAGTTTGACAATTACTGGATTATGGTTATTCAGTGTTAAGTCATCACACCTTTCCGAGTCAAACTCCAACATTTTCTTTAAATTTGGTAAAAGTAATTATTCTTAAAATATCAAAAATCAAAGAAATATCAAAATCTTCAAGTCTCTTTGCCAGATGGCTCCTCACGCACGATAGGACTTACTCAGATGGCCAAAGGTGACGTTTGATAGCATACTAGATGCTTTCCAAGAACGGCTGCAGGAGCTAGCACACACACTTCATACACCCCTGTAGCTGCACCTGATGGAATTACAAGGAATTACTTTGTAGCATTAAAAGCACAATGAGTTCAGTTGACAGTTCAGCGAGGAAGTGGAATGTCTCCACAAGGAACTACTGCCTACTGTAGTGGAGAATTGTGAAAGTATGCCGAAAGATGTGAAGGAGAGTGTCACTGCATCTGAGACATTCTACTGTAAAAATCATTATCATAAACCTCGCTGAAGAAATAAATAAAATCCTCAAATCATTCAAAGACACTACCGACTCGGGAAAGAACCCTCACACTCTAACAACATCTGAAGCAGGAGTGACCCGTTTGGTCCACACAACAAGTAAGGTGTTTTATCATCGTGGGTCCGATCAGTCAGGAGTAGAGGATGCCTTCACATCATTCTTGGAAAATAAATTTCAAGTCAAGAACAACATAGTTGACTTCATCGGCAACCGGACAAACATCTTATTTGAAGGTGCTGCAGCAGTGTACTATCACCACATTCACATATCCAAATTTATTGCATATCTTCCCAATCCAAACCGGCTCCTGTTAGCAGTGAAGGAGGATATTCTAGAGCCAATCCATCTTAGCAGATGGTAACGACGGTTATAGAAATGTGACGAAGCCTGTGTCAGTCGAGGACTACAACAAATACATGCGTGGAACGGACCTGGCAGATCAATACTTCCAGTACTACAATCACTCCCACCGAAGTGTCAAATTGTGGAAGAGGGTATTTGTCCACCTACTGGACGTCTGCATTTACAAATGCATTCATTGTACACAATAACATCCCTGACAACTCCAAACTGTCTTCCTTGGAGCTCCAGCAGGCGGTTATCCAGGGTCTACTGCAAGGCTGGGACAGAGATCAAAAACGAATCGGGCAATGATCCATCCAGGAAGATATTCCCTCATGACTGACAGAGCGGGGACACATTATGTTTTTTTCAGTTGCATTTTTGTTGGGGGACTAGACAAAAATTTTGGAGGTTACTAATTTGTACTAGGACCACAAGGTGGTGCTGTCCCCAAAAAATAAATAAATAAATGCCCATGGACCTTTAGTGTAAAATTCATCTACTATAGAGTTAAAAAATAAGTCACATGTATTCTGCTGAAACTTTTATAATTTTCCAATAATGTACGATTTTACAAAATCATCTTATACATAAATGTATAGCCAAATTAAAAAAGCAACATTTATACTTATCACAGTAAAAATTAATTTTGGTTGTATTTTCAAAGGTCAACAGATGAAACAAGCAGGAAAGGGAACTTGTCCCCTCCAAGGACGCCGCGTCAAACGAAAAGGCGACCTTTAACAAGTACACCAATGTCGGGTAAGCATCATGAAGTTGCAAATCTTGAAATATCCCCAGTGCATGTCAGGCCAGATACATCACAGCCCACTGCATCATCTAAGCCGAGTACATCACAGCCCGATGCATCATCTAAGCCGAGTACATCACAGCCCACTGCATCATCTAAGCAGAGTACATCAGGGCAAACTCCCTCTCAAGATCAACCAGGTACATCACAGCCCACTGCATCATCTAAGCCAAGTACATCACAGCCCACTGCATCATCTAAGCCGAGTACATCACAGCCCACTGCATCATCTAAGCCGAGTACATCACAGCCCAATGCATCATCTAAGCCGAGTACATCACAGCCCACTGCATCATCTAAGCCGAGTACGTCACATCCCACTGCATCATCTAAGCCTGGTACGTCACAGCCCACTGCATCATCTAAGCCGAGTACATCACAGCCCGATGCATCATCTAAGCCGAGTACATCACAGCCCACTGCATCATCTAAGCCGAGTACATCAGGGCAAACTCCCTCTCAAGATCAACCAGGTACATCACAGCCCACTGCATCATCTAAGCCGAGTACATCACAGCCCACTGCATCATCTAAGCCGAGTACATCACAGCCCACTGCATTATCTAAGCCGAGTACGTCACATCCCAATGCATCATTTAAGCCTGGTACGTCACAGCCCACTGCATCATCTAAGCCGAGTACGTCACATCCCAATGCATCATTTAAGCCTGGTACGTCACAGCCCACTGCATCATCTAAGCCGAGTACATCACAGCCCACTGCATCATCTAAGCCGAGTACATCACAGCCCACTGCATCATCTAAGCTGAGTATGTCACATCCCACTGCATCATTTAAGCCTGGTACGTCACAGCCCACTGCATCATCTAAGCCAAGTACATCACAGCCCACTGCATCATCTAAGCCGAGTACATCACAGCCCACTGCATCATCTAAGCCGAGTACGTCACATCCCACTGCATCATTTAAGCCTGGTACGTCACAGCCCACTGCATCATCTAAGCCGAGTACATCACAGCCCACTGCATCATCTAAGCCGAGTACGTCACATCCCACTGCATCATTTAAGCCTGGTACGTCACAGCCCACTGCATCATCTAAGCCGAGTACATCACAGCCCACTGCATCATCTAAGCCGAGTACATCAGGGCAAACTCGATCCTCTCGAGATCAACCAGGTACATCACATCTGGTAAACGAAGTATCAAGTCTGATCAGAACAACATAAGACCTACACTAGACCACACATGCTTTGCTGCATTTGAAACTATATTGAAGGAGAAGGGTCCCAACATCTCTCACCAGTGGGTAGCGGAGAAGTTGCAGTCTGTTCAAGATATATCTCATTATGAGCGTCAGAGTAAGGGAGATTTTCAGCCACATGAAGCCTCTCATGTCTTAGTATTTATGGTTAGAGAGCTCCTGTCATGTGCCAGTTGCATATTATGCAACAACTGGTGTTTCAAGCCACCAGCTGTACCCCTGTATTTCAGAGGTTCTGATGTTTGTGGAGACAGCAGGTCTAAAAGTTCATGCATGTATTTCAGATGGTGCATCAGCCAACAGAAAATTCTACAAGATGCACGAGACGCCATCGGATTCGGATTCTCCTGTTGACTTCACTCCCAATTCTCTGGACACATCAAGGAAGCTTTACTTCATATGTGATGTTCCTCACCTCATGAAGACAACTAGGAACAATCGGGAGAATTCAGGATACAACAACCAGACAAGAAATCTTATCGTGAGTGTGATGAATGTTTTCTTTTTCCCTTGTTTGTTCGTGGAGAATATACTTATTTTAAAGAGTTCAGTACCCGGTATTGCCGCAGCAAGTGTTAACTGATTTGAATAATCATGGGGGTAGAAATCTAATTCTATGTTCCTGGAATAATTTGTGTTTTCATTAGTATCTTGCAATAATGGAATGACAGTCAGTCGTATTATCTGCTTGGCATGGAATTGTTGTACTTGCGAGGGGAAGAAAAGGCCCTGATGGAGGAATATGAAGCAATCCTGGAGCCACATATGCAGCCTTCTGAAAGAAGGAATTGTAAGACAGAGTTTCAGCCTGTGAGCATCTCCAGTGGTGGTAGTACAAAAGAAGGATGCCAGCATTTGACTATGCGTGGACTACAGACAACTAAACCAACTGACACACCAGGACTCTTTCCCTCTACCATGGATAGAGGAGTCATTACAGGCTCTTGGCGAGGCAATCTTGATTTTAGAATGTCATCATCCCGTGAAAAATCATGTCAGGATGTCTTTTATCTTGATTTTGGGATGTCATCATCCCGTGATAACTCATCTCAGGATGTTGTCAAGGACGTATGCTTCTTCCTACAAAAATTTGTGTTTCGTTGCAATTGCAGCATGTCATTCGTGACATGAAAAATGATAAATTGTCCCTGATAGTGAGGAATGATAAAGAAATACTACAAGTTGGGGGTAATGTGCTGGGAGCAAGTAACTCTAACAGACGAGAGGACCTTGCAAGGGAAAAGATGAGGACACTTGGCAAAATACTTTGTATTTCCAGGGACCTTATTGAAAATATCAAGCAAGCAAAAGATTTGGTGCTTCCAACCTCTTTTGATAAGGTTGTTGACACTGCCCTCTCTTTGTCTGGTTATAACAATGAAAACCAAACATATCATGCATATTCAACAGCACTGAGAGCCGGCAGATTTGGCAGTTGTTGTGAAAAATAACAACATTTGCCACCAAAACCGTGATATCATCTCAACAGTAGATGATTTCATGCATCTGCTGAAAAGTGAATGGCGAATTAAAGTGTCGGCATGTGCCCAGCGACAACATCAGGAAAAGGCATGGAAAGCGCCAAAAATCCTCCTGCTAATAGAGAATTGCTTGAAAATGAACCACTTCTTGAAGAAAAAGGAAGAACACCTGAAAATGGAAGTCAGGAAACATGGTATGTTGACAACGACATACAGAGATCTTGCGCGTATTACATTGACGCAAGTAATAATGTATAACCAGAGGTGACCAAAAGAAGTCGAGATACTCACTGTTAAGCAGCCAAGGTGGTGCAATTGTGGCAGCTTCAAAGAAATGCTCACGACCAATGAAAATAAATGCTGCACACAAAGGGCAAACCAGTGCATAACACAAACACATATTTTTTTACTGCTTGTACTGTGGTGACCGCCAGAAAAAGCTTGCACGTCACTGTCAAAGAATTCATTCAGAGGAAAAATTTGTGGCTGAAACATTGGCTGTGCCAGATGAATGTAAAAAGCTAAGGCGGCAAAAATGGCAACACATGGGGAACCGTGAACATATTAGTGCATCAGAGCAAAGAGAATGATTTAATCGTTCGTAAAAGGCCAATAGACAACACAAAGGCAAAGCATACCATGAATGATTACATCCCTTGCAGCAACTGCTTTGGATATTTCCATCGACATTATCTGTGGAAACATAAAGAGACATGCCCCTACAGAAGTAAAAAGGGCAGCTCTACTAAGAGTCACGTAAGAGAAGGGCGAGTGCTCCTTCCTACACAATTCACTCTCTCAGTCCAAATGGAGGACACCCTCCAGGACATGAAATATGATAAAATTTCATTAGTTGTCAGAAACGATAAAGACATTTTGCAGGTTGGGGGGTCATGTTCTTGGCAAGAGCAATTCTAATAGAAGTAAAGATAAAGCCAGAGAGAAGATTAGGACTCTCGCAAAGGTTCTAGATATTTCGAGACAGCTGAACAACAGTATTCAACAGGCAAAGGATATGGTGAAACCATCATCCTGTTACTGTTGTTCAGGCAGCTCTCAAATTATCTGGCTATGACAGTAGGAATCAGACTTATCACGCCACGCCATCTCCACCGTTGCTCTCCGGCTGAAGGCAAAGGCTGTTACAGGTGGACTGAACATCGTCGACTTCAAGGCCAGTACATCATGGGCGCGCAAGTTCATGGGCTGCCATTGGCTCTCTGTCCGGCGTCGCACCCACATCGCCCAGCGGCTGCCTGAAGACGTGGAGGACAAGACAATCTCTTTCCAACGGTACGTCATCAGACAGCGACGTGAGCATGGCTATCCCCTTTCCCGCATTGGCAATGCGGACCAGACGCCGCTAACTTTCTACATCCCGTACAGTGCTACTATTGCACAGCGTGGTGTAAAGAGTGTTAGCGTTACGACAACAGGAAGGACCGGTTCACCGTGATGTTGGCCTGTACCGCCGATGGAGGGAAGTTGCCACCCTTTGTGGTTTTCAAGCGGAAGACCAAGTTTCCTGCTGGCGTCATTGTACGAGTGCACCCAAAGGGCTGGATGAACGATGCACTTGTGGAGGACTGGTTGGGGTGCGTCTGGAGCAAAGTCGGAGGCCAACAATTGGTCATAAAATGATATGCAGTTGCCCAACAAATTAGCAAAATTGATTAACCAACAAATAGGGCTCCACGCTCGAGCTATTCATAGAATACACCCTCTATCGACAGCTATAGTTACCCGGATGTTCGGACAACGTTGTCATGAAAGTACATGCAACGTTAACCTTTTGTGTTACGTTTACGTACATGTACGGTGTGTAAGAGGCGTCGTAAAAAATTGTGACAACAAAGCATTGCTGCTATGGGACATGCAATAGCGACTCCAGGAACCGGGATGGGTCTGACACGAAGGTCATATTTTTCATCACTTTCCAGAATATGTTTAGAAAACCTGAGAAATTTAAACTATGGGTTAGAGCTTGTGGACGGAAGGGCTTCGACATTTCTACGGTGACGATTAACACGTACATAATTATGCTCAAAGCATTTTGTCGGTGGAAAAGGGCCAACCGAAGATCACCCGGATCCCATACCGGTACTTGGAGTTCCAGAGCAGGTTATTTTTAGCATAAATGTAATTGTTTTAGTTCTGTATCGCATCCTTTCATTGCGTCTGCAAAGATTGTAAAACCATTTTGAGTAGGCCAAGGTATTTTTGTGCAGATACATGTACTTATATACAGCACAAGCATCTTCTGTGTCTGTTGTTCAGAGACTCAGGCAAATGGTCAAAAAGAAGCATGCATCTCAGCCTGCAACTCGGAAAGAGAAATCTTCACTAGACACAGTAAAGATCACAGTAAAGTAACAGAGTGCTTGCTCTTTCAACATTTCGGAAGATGTAGTGTAAATTATGTCCATTCATCGTATGCCACAAGCCAATGACAGATGTGTGCTGGCATTGTCATAGGAACAACAGCCTGCTGTATATGTCTGCCAACCTGCCTGATACTGAGAGCAGTCTCGTTGTATGCTGCAACAAGCACACCTCCAGCAACTGGACTGAGAGCAGACATTCTACCACAGACTTGTACAGCAGTCAGATGGCTAAGTCAACATCAGAAGCGCAAGGAGTCAGCCATCTTGGACCACATGAGGCATGTGAGGGAAGAGTCGGTGTCATGCGCTTCTCTTTCCATTATGCACTACAGGTTCATTATCCTGCAGATCCTATACAACCTGGACCTGTGTATTTTTTAAACCCAAGAAAGCTTGGCATTTTTGGAGTTGGTGAACTACCTGGTAGACGAGTCTGTCCTCATCTCAAAGGGTAGCAATGCCGTTATAAGTTATCTTAACCATTTTTTTCAACAGTATGGTTTAGGTGAACATACTGCCCACTTACACCGTAATAATTGCAGTGGGCAGAACAAGAACTGGTTCGTCCTGTGGTATCTACTATGGCGCTGCATGAATGGCCTGCACCGCTCCATCCAGCTGCACTTCATGGTGGTGGGCCACACAAAGTTTGCGCCAGACTGGTGTTTCGGCCTCTTCAAGCAGCGCTACCGCCGAACACCAGTCTCATGCCTGGATGATGTCACGGTAGTCGTCTCTGGAAGTACTCAAGTAGGAATTAACATTCTCAACTTGTGGGCGTTGAAGGTGGGAACATCTTTGTACCACAGTACGACTGGCAGACGTTTCTCTCCCCTTACTTCAAGCCACTTCAAGGGATCAAGAGTTTTCAACACTTCCGGTAAATAACATTCCATTGTCTATAATTTACAAAAAAGTGCTCATTGTGTCAAATGTGTTAAAACAAGTACATGTATTAAAGTGAACTATTTTTTTTGCTTGTTTCTCTGTCTGTATAGCTTCACTTCTGATGAGCCAGGCACAGTGTATGCTCAGGAAGGCACTTGATGATGAGGAGGTTGGCTTCCAGCTGTTGTGTCAGCTTCCAGCTGTTGTGTCAGGCGTCCATCAGCAGATCTTCCGGAGCCACCAGACACCATCAGGGCTAGATGCAAAGCGCCAGTGGTATCTGTACGAGAGAATTCGTGAATTCTGCTCTGAACAGACCAAGGACATCGTGTACCCGTTACCCTCAGATGCCCAAACCATGATGCGGCTCCTTCACCTGGATGAACTCTCCCTGAAGACCGATGAACATCCCCCATCAGTAAAGGCAACTCTTACGCCCCCCCCCCCCCCCCCCCTGTGCAGACCTAGGACTGGCCATGATTATGATTTGAAAAAACGGGAATGCAGTCTTAGCTTGCACAGTCTTAGTCTGCAAACAGCAGCGATCTCCTTGTACAAGCCATGGTGGAAGGGGAGTCAGAGTTCATGTCTGCAGTCCCTGGAGGTTCCCATGCAGCATTACTGTGAGATAAACAGAAGAAAGCCTTTTGAGAAAGGCAAAGGGATGAGATGGCACCCTGCCATCATAAGATTTGGCATTGCCCTGCAGAGCAAATCGTCAGCCTAATATGATCTTCTTCGAGAAAGTGGCTTTCTGAAGCTGCCACATCCAAATACGCTCCACTCGTACACTCATTTTGGTGACCTGTCATCAGGTTTCAACTCTGATTTGGTTTTTAGGGTGGCTGAAGATGTCAAACTTCATGACCTACTTGAACACGAACACAATGTGTCAATCATGTTTGATGAAATGGAGATCAATGTAGGATTAGCATATTCAGTTTGTTCTGGAGCTATTGTGGGTTTTGTGGATGTTGGGTCCATTGTGATTGAGATTCTGCAGTTTGAGGTGAAGTGCAAAGGAGGAGAAGTTTCCTGTTGCAAGTCATGTGCTTGCGTTGATGGTTTGGGGGATTTTTACATCGCTATGGTCACCAATCGGGTCCTATCGGGTGATGGGAAGAACCTCTTTCATAGCATTTTAGAGCTGCATATTCCATACATACTTATAACCAAGCCCTGAACAGACTTATGTTGGACATGCCAACGGCATAATCAGAAGATCTACCAGAGTGCGAATGCCAGTGTAGAGACGAAGCGGGAACTACTAGGGAAGCATCTGCGTCAGGTTGACCTTGAGCGTAAGATCTACCGGCAAGATGTCGCCACTGCTAGGGACGCAATCAAGACAAATCCTGTCCAGCTAGGAAGACACTCGTCACTCTCCATGTTATGGAGGGAGCGATGCATTACAGTTTTGACTTTGCCTAACAGGTTTGTAGATTCTATGTTTGTTCACTCGCTCAGTCGATGACAGAACCAAACGATCAATCGACAAAACTGAACAATCAAAGGACTGAATGGCCAACGATCAAAGTTTCAATTTAAACACGAACGATAAAAACATCAAACTGTCAAAGAGCAAAACCAAAATAGCATCTAGTGCATGCCAAGCAATCAATAGAAAAACAGAAAACGTTACAGAACAAAACGAAATGATCAAAGGACAAACTGAAATAGACTAAACAATCGCCAACGTTGAGGGTGGCATGGATAATCTGCTGCGCATGCTATCTAGGCTGTGCCTATCTCAAACCTACAACTGCATGCAAAGGAAAAACTTTTTCTATCTTCATCCAGATTACTGTCTTTCTTCATTGGTACTAATTAAAGAATCGTCATGATAAGTGAGGATACGGCAAACCGGTTATTAGTTGCATTCGACAGAGTGATGGACGCGTTACCGCCAACAGTAACAGAAGCCAGCGCAAGTAACGTTAGGCCTAACATAAGTAGGCCTAGCACTAGCAGTAGAACCGGCGGTGCATCCAGGCCTGCTAAGTGCTGCTACTACATGTACAAGTACTAGTTGTGGTCCGAGTTTTTGCACAACCGGAGCTACCCTGGGTTATGCGAGCACTAGCACTAACAGGACGAGTGCAATTAGGCCTCCTACCTCTTCTGCTTCTAGGCCAAGATCTAGTGGTAGCACCAGCAGTACTACCATAAGCTCTGCAACGAGGTAGGCCAATGCTAATGCTAATTTAGACCTACAGTATGAGTAGTATCAGTGTGACTATGAATGAGTAGGCCTATGACTATGATGGATTACAAAGCAAAACAAAACTGCAGAACAATCAGAAGGAGAACATTTTTACCAATTAGTAATTTACTTGAGATTGGCTCATCCTTTGTGACATATAAATTGTGAAACAGTTAAATTTACATTAGGCCTTACTATTAGGCCAACATGAATTTATTTAGGAAGTGTACAGCCTCAATTTTTAGGAAGTGCATATTTTGTCGGCACCGTCATTGTTTTGATTGGCCAATTTCGGATATGTGCAATGCTTTCAATGTCTGCTATTTTGATCATTTTTTTTTCCAAACAGCACCAGGTTCTAGATGAAAGCGAAACACAAGGATTGTTTGCTGCCAATCTGCAGTCTGTGGTTCCCCTCGTGCACTACCAGAAGATAGGCACCCTGTCCCAAAAGAGAAATTCACTGCTGAAATCCTGACAGCTTTAGGCATATCTGTTGTCAATGATGATGTAGGTGTCCATCCTCCCTACCTCTGTAAAATTTGCGTGGTGAAGTTGCGGAAGTGGAAAGTCAACAACTCAAAGCGCAAGAAGACCGTCTGCAATGTAGAGGTTGTTGAATTTAGTCGGAGAGAGTGCGACAGATGTACAGCGGTGAATATTTTCACTTTAGATGACCACTTCTCTAAAGCTGTTGAATTCTCACTGATGGTGTGGAGAGGTGATGACCGATTAAGAATCTTTAAGCATGACAAGATTGGAAATCCAGTTGTCTCTTACACAATTTTGGCAGATTTCTCTTGGCAGTTAATTGTTGATGGCATCACATGTGATCGGGGGCATTCTCTATGCCAGGGATATTCAGAGCACCCCACACCAGAGGACACATTCATCATGCGCAGCAGATTGAATCATCTGAATGTGTGCCCTGGAAATCCAGATTTTGAGGATGTTGTGGCATCAAAGAAAGGGAGTGAGGGACAGATCCCAATGGATACATATGTGAACGGGATCATTCACCATAAGAAGTGCGCCCTGATGGTAGAGCTGTCTTTAGGAAGATGTGCTGTCTGCAAAGTGCACAGAGGAGATTTGGCATCTGCACACAGTAGGCTTAAGAACAAGCAAATTAATATAGGATCAGCTTCATCAAATGCCTCAAATTCATCCTTATCGAGGCAACAACTACAATAAAAGGTGGTCAATCTGCAGGCAGAGAGGAGGAGCTTGTTGAGGAAGAATACAGCCTTGTAGGCAAGAGTTGACACCATGATGTCCCAAGACACTACGCGCTACAGCAGGAAACTGATGATGAAACTGAAACATGACTGATGGACATGTATCGTTAGGCATTAAGTTATAACTTAAATGTTATAGGCCTAATATAATTTACAATAAAAAAATAAAAAAAATCTCAGAAGAGTGGTAAGGTCTACACGTTTGAAGCTGCAGAAAAAAAAAGATTGATAAGGTAGGTGGTAACAGGTCAACTCGCCTCCTAGCCTATAATATCCCCTTGCATAGGCCTAAATGCAGTTTCTGTATTTCCTGATCAAACTTAAAGTTTGATTGTCAAAGCATATTTTCTATCCTGACGTTATTTTTGGTGTATGTTTCATTTTAAAGAGGAGAGAGACATGGTCATCCTGGGTGAGATTCGCTCCTTCACCACCAAGAACAAGCAAACGGCTTCCTCAAGAGTAAAGGAGCAGAAGAGACAGGAAAGACAGAGGTCATCCTTCTTGTTCAACAACGAGCCTGTCTGCAAGAAGACGTTTTTGTTTCTTCACCAGTATGTATTTTTTTCTTGGGAGTACTGGGCATTGGGTTTATTTTGTAAACGCTACTTCTTTTGTAATTTCTTTTGCAACAGTGTTTTGGAGTTCAATAATGGATACTGAAAAAGCTTTCCCCTGCATCGACGCTAACAAATTCATATACCTCATAGGCCCTACCTTGCAATTGATAGTCTTATACAATGCATTTGAAAACAATAATGTGTAAATATTTGAATCATTCAAATCATTTGCTTGTCTGAAGAAAAAAAAAATTCTACTCAGGAAAAAACATTTGCAACAACTGTTTTCTAAAATTTCTTCCGTATTTTGTTGTAATAATTTATTTTGAGGGACTAAAAGAGTATTTGTATACAATTCCTTTTCAGTATGAGCCACAAGAAATTATCTGCTCTTCAAAAACACTACAGAGAAACAGATGCCGATTGAGAGTCCATGGCAACAGCGGATAAACCTTCCCGAATCACCTCAGCTTTGATGATCGAGTCAGCATTCGAAACTTCATAGGAAACTATGCCAAGACGCATGCTGTGTCACTGCCTGGTTGCATTCCAGGGTTTAAACGGGACGACCTACAACTTCTCCCATCTAGTGAAACCAAGGCCAATGTGTGGTGGAAATACAAGCTTGCCATGGAGCAGTCAGGTATGCTTTCATAAATTGTAAGTTTAAAAAGAGACAATATGGGCCTTGATAATGAGTTTGGTCTTATTTTTTTCTCTTGCCCAGTTTGCAGGTGTTTTTGCTAGCCCGTTGTTTTCTTGTCCCAAACTTTGTGGGGATACTAGAAGAAACTCCTTAGTGTCCCACTTCTGTTGTTGGCTTGTTGGCAAACAGTTAAAACAATATGGTCGTTTCACAATAGTAAGCCACCATGAGTTTGCAACGCGTTAGCCAATTTGTGAACAAACTGCGCATCTTTCAACATGCGCAGTTTGTCGACAAAATCAATTCCTCGCATTGTGATTGGCCAATGCGCTGCAAAATCATGGTGGCGCAATATTGGGAATCTCCCGTATTTCTTGCTAACCGGTACTTCTACCTTGGCTTCTGGTATTTGATAAATAGTTTGACAGTGTGCTAGCATTGGGTCACCGGTCACAGTAAATAAATTGAACTTAAGCTAGATTCACTATTTTGTTGATTTTTGTTGTTTTCAGGCAGCAGAGCGGTGGCACTTTCGACATTTCGAAAAGTGTGGAATGCCTTATGCCCTTTCATAATTTGCCACAGACCAATGACTGAAAAACAATGATGTACAGATCTGCAAATCTGCCGGACACTGAGAAGCAGGCTCGCTGTCTACTGCAGCAAGCCCATCTCAACCAGGTCAGCCAAGAGAGGGGATTCTACAGGCAATTGGTTCATCAGGCTAGGGAGACTGCCGAGAGGCAAGGGCCGGGTGAGCCACTTAGGAAGGAACAAGGCCTGTGGAGGATGAGTAGAGACAAGTCACTACTCTTTTGACTATGCACAGCAGGTGCACTATCCGGCAGACCCTTTGCAGCCAGGACCGGTGTACTTCTTGACTCCTAGAAAGCTTGGCATCTTTGGCATTCACTGCGAAGGTGTTAAGCAACAGGTCAACTACCTTGTGGACGAGTCATTCCTAATTTCCAAGGGAAGCAACGCTGTGATCAGCTACCTAGATCACTTCTTTGGCACCTACGGATTAGGTATCTGCTCTGGCGCTGCATGTGTGGCCTGCACAGATCTATTGAGCTACACTTCATGGTGGTGGGGCACACATCCCGCAGCTCGTTGGCGATGAGTCCGGCAATACCTTCGTCCACCACTTTGATTGACAGGTGTTCCTGGGTCCCTTCTTTAAACCTAAGGGATATTCAAGATAGAATTTCATTCAAGTTTTTCTTTCACCTACACCATCTTCAACGCGCTTTATCTTTGAATGCACTTTCCGTAATTCAGAAAAAATGAATATGCAAAAATCAATATATCTCAAGAACAGAAAATGCTACAGGGGTCAAACAAACACCAAATGAAAGCTTATGAAAAGGCAAATCTAGATATGTATAACACTCATTTTTTCCAATCTGCGACATAATACACCTTTTTGCAGAGCCGGTCACATTTTACAGCACAGTCAGTAGTAGCCAGTTTGAATGCCCAGTTTGTACCTGGACGAAAATGCATAACAATAGAACAATGAAGGCTCACAATGAGTGACAAGAAGACAGCAGTTCAATAGGTCTTCCTGCCGATGATAGGATGGGTATACTGCAAGTTAATATCCCAGGAAACTTGCCCCCGCAAGACCACCGATGACTTGCTTGACTTGTCGCAGTTTGTCGGAGGCGTTGATATCATAATGCCAAATCAATTGCGGCACGTTTTGGCAAAGCTGCAGGAGATGTCGGCCCAAACTATGGATTTGCAAGCTGAGGTCCGGGAACTACGGGCTGAAAGGTGGCCGTCTCGCCAAGGGAGCAGGGAGTTGAACTACGTGCCAGTTTCCAAAGACCAAGTGGTCATTGGATCAAAGGACAATTCAATGATTTTATCGAAGGAGGTTTTTGATGACGTCTATGTCAAGTCTGCCAATCCGCAGGACTTTGTTTTAAAACTTGTGGGGAAGGTTTTCACCGTCGATGAGCTGGCTAAATGCAACTACCATAGAGGGAAAGTGTTTAATGGAAAATGCTGGGTGGAGAAAGCTCCCCTCAGGAAGAAGAACGAGTTTAAGGCCATAATGGCCCAGGCCATTATTGAATTCCCTAGGGATTTTAGCAATGGGAAGATGGAAAAGATGGTTAGAGAGAGCGTGAATGGCAAGTGCAGGAAGGCTGCAGCTTTAAGGTGGTAATTGTTCTAATATGCGTGTACTTGATTGATTGAGGTAAAGTTGATTTCTTTTGAATGTAATACTGACCAATGTATTTGTTTTCATATCACATCGATCATTCTTGGTTATGCTTTGAAGCCTTTGAGTTAGGAGGACCTGTCGCCTTTCGATCCTAGCAGGACCTTTATCGAAGGTAAGGCTAAAGCCTTCGATGAAGATCCTGCTAGGATCGAAGCAAGTCAGACCCTCTTAACTCCAACCATTTGTACAAATTTCAGGTCATTATTTTGGCCGATTAGTTTACAGCAATTTATTACTTGTATTCATTCTAGGTTTACATGTATGTTTATTATCATTCTCGGTTTATTTTGGTCATCATTTTTGTCAGTCGTAATATAAATCTATACCTGTTCTATACTCTAGTTTCACCGGATTTATATAGGCTTTAGTTCGAAAAGTTGTCTGTAAAATTTTCAGTCCCATGTGCCCACTTTTTGAGAAAACAGTGAAAAGCGCCCAGCGTCATTTTTTATTGTTACAAAAATCGAAATGTTTCTCTCTTTACTGAATAAAATTATACATGTACATCATTCTTGACGTAAAATGTATAACTTAGGCCCCTATAGGTGAATATGTTTGTTTCGGTATGCTAACAAAATATGATAGAACCTTTTACAGTTATTGTTAGCATTAAAAAAATTAAATCGAACGTAATATTAAATCAATAATTTTTCGTCACATGCCATGAGTAACTAATGCCACTTTATATGACTTTTTTTTTATATGTAATCTGGTGTTGTATGGTGTGGATGAGATGACCATTCTCAGCGACCACTTTTCACATATTCTTGATGAGCAGGGTTGTAACAGGAAGGGTCTGCAAAAGGAGTGGGTGGCTCTCAAGTTGGACATCTTTCGACATCATATGGGAGAGAAGTTTGTTCCCTTGTGGGAAAAAGTTTTTGACAACCCAGCGTCAATCGTATGTAAATATACTACATCTCGTGCGCATCATTCTTGTGTGCCCGGTGGCAACTGCACAAGTGGAGCGTATGTTCTCCTTCATTAAGAGGATTCTGGGAGACTGGTGTCTGAGTCTGCGTCTTGACACAATAGATACGTTGCTGAGAATAGCTGTTAATGGGCCACCAGTACAAAAGTTTAACCCAGCGAGCAGTATACAGAAGTGGAACGAAGTATCCATGGCATCGAGACGGCCTGACAAATCCCCCCTACCTCTAGAAGTTTCCAAAAGGACCATGTAAATCATAACAAAAAATCCAATATGAGAAATTTTACTTTCAATCGTTATCAATACATTTTTCTCAAGCTCTAACGATAATACAGTATTAATTGAGTATACAGTGCTTAACTCAGTGTACAGGTAAAACAAACAAAACAAATTCTTTATCACTCACCGATGCAAATTTACTGAAATGTTCCTTCTCTTTATGTACATTTTTTATATCACGGAGGAATAATTAAGAACACTCTGTCATCTGATTGTTCTTATTCCTCCATGATAGCATTATACATGTATAGACCTTTGTACCAACTACCAAGACGTAGTCTAACTTCATAATACGGTTCTGCATATTCTACATAATCTCCCAAAATCGTTGTTAACGATTGTTTTTCATGTTGTCCCTGTTGCTTCTAATGCTTTCCCTTCCTCTTTTTTCCATTTTGAAGTACCTTTGCCACAATGTACTAAGACGCTCATATTTTAATCATTTTTGTCTGTTTCTGACAGGATAATAAAAAATGGTGGTGATGGAACCATGGAAACAGTCTTGGCAGACACATCAACTACAGACCCATTGAATACAACAGACACATAGCCATTGGACTGTAGTGATTCTTCAGACACAGAAAGTGAAACTGCAAGCAAGCTAAATTTGATGGACCCTGATCCTTTGGAACTTTCAAACTGCAGCAAGCTGACGGACACAGAGCCACTTTTATGGTCTGGATCAGAGCCAGAGTCAGACAGCTATTTGTCACCGGAGGAAGCATTTTCTGAGTTAGCCTCATCAACACCAGTTAAGCCAAGTAGCAGCAGAACTGTGCCACTGCTTGACGACTCACCAATCGGCTGTCACTTGCATGAGAGGTGTCAAAAGGTTCAAAGAGATCCCATACATGTCCTGCAGGAAAAAAGTTGTAGCTACAATTGCATGAAAACACTTTCTTTGTTAGACGTGGAACTTTGCCAACTGCAAGTTCAGAGCCTTAACAGCACTGAGAAGCGGCAATTCATACTTGACAACATAAGGGACAAGTGTAATTTTGTTGGAACAAAGCCAAGGAGCAACTTTATTGTCCATGGATGGCAAACCAGTTTGCCCTAATGCGCGGTGTGTAGCATATGATGAAGAGATATGTATGTGCTCAGGCTGTTGAAGGAAGCACTGGTGATTGTCCATTTTTGCTGTGGCGTCTAACGAACAGAAATATCAAGAGCGTTTGTTGAATGGATTTCAAAAGATACAAGAGGAAAAGCTGGGGAAAGGGAGCCAGTGACTTCTGTGCAGTACAGACCTGTGCATTTTCTGTCATTTCTGGCAGTGCAGGTGATGTACAGTGGGTCAAGTGTGCATGTGTGTGGTATCAATGATGAATGTGGATAGTTCCACACTGACTGTATGGGATTAAAGGGTGTCAATGTTCAGAGCGTTAGGTTTGTGTGTCCAGTTTGTAAAGGGGATGTAGCCACTGTTGAGGATGTTGTCCAGAGGCAACTCTTGCTTGTGGAAAGACATACACAGATGCTCGCTGACCTCAAGAAGAGAAGAGACACAGGCAAGAAGTAACTGGATAGCATTTTCCAGGAGGTGAAATCCCACATGGGTCCTCTAGAGAAAGAACTTGGGTGCATTTTGGAGGATGACCTTGGGGGTTAAGAAACAAGCATACCATTCCCAGTGTTTTGTAGGAAATCACTGCCAAGTAATCCTGAAACATTCTGAGAGACTTTTAGCAGTTTTGGAAGGTTTTCCACATTAGGGAAATTCCAAGAGCTCTTTGCCAGACTGTGGCATATTTGTTCTTTCTCAAGGAGCTGTTTTTTGACAGACAGGGAAGTGGTAGTGCTTTCCTCAAGATTGACTTATGAAGCTCATTCAGGTTGAACTAGAAAAAAGTAATTACTATGTGTAGAAGAAAATAATTAACCTGAAACCGTTAGTTTTGATTGTCTCAAAATAGAATTGTGGGCAGCTGGTGCTGAATGAATTGTCATTTTTTTGCTACCCGTACATGTAAGTGTCTCAAAATAACGCCATAATTTTGTTGATTTTCAGATACCAGAATGTGGCCAGTGCCAAGTAGGAGGACATCCTTCCTTCCCTCTGGCAGGAAATCACAAACATCTGCAAACTCACAGATCTGCTGCTGACCATCCCAGCAAGCTCTGTGGATGCTGAGCGAGGGTTCAGTCAATTGAAGCTGTTGAAGACTAAACACCGGACCACCCTGAAGGAGAATACTGTAACTGACCAATTAACAGTCATGCTGTAGTCCCAAGCTTTAACCGACTTCAACCCCCAGGAGGCAGTAGACTTGTGGCTGAGAGAAGGTGTAAGGTGCAGGAAGGTGCCCAAGTCACAGGATGTGCATGCACAAGATTCTGAGTCTGATACTTCTTCTTCAGACTCAGAGTTGAAGTCTGATAGTGAAGCTACCGATCAGCCTTGTGGAAGAAGAGGGGTTCAAGACGCTCATGGAGACGGCAGTACCGGGATACATTGCCAACAAGAAGAACAGTGTCTAACCGATTGCAAAGCAATCAAAGTCGTATAATTATTGCTTTTGTCACCAAAGGACTGGAAAGGAAAGCAAGATGATACAGTGCGAGTTGCAAGGAAGTTGTACCAAAAATGAGTGGTACCACACTGATTGTGTTCCTGGGGCTGATGACTTACCCAATAAATGGTTTTGTTGTACTGGATGTGAACTGAAAGGTTCCAAAGAATTGACTGATGATGTAGATGGTGTCTTTGAATACTCTTAAGCCTTGTTATTTGAAGGGTTATACCAGCTTGCCTTGAAAGATATGATCCATACAGGTGATGGTCCTGGGATGATGCTAAGACAGGAGTTTATTTCAATCCACCATCAACAGGATTACACTTTAAAGAGAAACCAAAGGATAAATGCAAAAGAAAATCAGTAAGCAATGTGTTAATCTCGGACAATGAAAAAGACGTTTCACATAAAACCCCAAAGAAATATGAAATTCATATTAAACAACGATCCAAGAAATAAATCAAACAATATAAATTTCAATGTGATGAAGGAAGATTGGCAAAGCTTGCCACAGGGAACTGAAAATAATGGAGTGTCCTGTTGGTGGATTGCAACAGCTCAAGCTTTGAAGCCTTTCTCCAAATAAAGCTAAAATCAGGCATTGTGCATGATTTTGATATCTACTCAGGTTCCAGAGCCCCTGAACAGGTCAAACCAAAACACAAGGTTTTTTTTACATGTCGAAGCTTGGATGAGTCGAAGTTTACATTCATTCCCTTGAGTTTCCACTCATCAAGGTTTTACTGTAGCATCTAGTGTATGCCAAGAGATCAATAGGGTCAGTCCGTGTCAATTCAACACGCTTTGGAACCCGACTGACACGGATTGCAATGGAATTTGGTATGCTTATTGGCCTCCATGAGAAACCCCCAGAACCGAAATTTTATGTAATTTGGTCCATTACTTTTTGAGATATGGGTTAACAAACTTTTGACTAATCAGCACAATCTGGTGCATTCAAACAGCCATTCAAATAAGTGAATGGTTCCAAAGAATTTACTAATGTTTATCATTTCAACCATTAATGGCTCCAATTTCAACGAGAGTGGAATAGATGAAACTGCCTTGGAGAGAAACCTCTGTACAGCTACTGAAGTGTACATCAATCGCTGTGATGGAGCACCTGCTGGCAAGTCCAATATCAAACTGGTGGAAAGCCATTTCTTTTAACATTCTTTAAAGGATCAAAGAGGGCAAAACAAAATCTCCAGCAAGAACAGCCGGAATATTGTTTGTACCTTTCCAGAAGGTATGGGACTTGTGCAACAGACATAGGACTTCCAAATTATGTCTTCCAACTTCTAACGTGCCATGACAAGAACTGTCCTCATCCTGTATGTGTTACAGAGAAGGAAGATGTTTTATGGTTTGACAGTGGGCCTTCATTATCCTATGTACCTGTACCAGTTGCAGATATTGATCAAGCTTGTGGGGCAGATAAGAGTTTGCAACATTTGCAGTGAGCATTGCAATGGCCATTACTTGCATTATCCAGATAATTTGACAGGTACCAAGTGTAGACCTCCACAAGATGTCATTGCAGATGCATTTCACAGGAGCTTGGAAAGATCAAAGGGTGAATTGCAAGAGGAAAGACTTACATATTTAGCTAAAGAAAATATATCACCTGGGGAGGAGGTTAGCATGTGGCTTGAACATAATAATGTAAAGGAGGAACTATAAAGGAGGAAGTGAAACCTAGCAATAATGAAAGTTACAAAAAAATGTACCCCAAAAATTAATATGGTCCACAAGTAGCCCACAGACTACAGGTTCAATGCCTAACAAAAAGGTACATGGAAAAAAGGCTGACAACTTGACAAGCCAAGGTACTGGATTGCCAATATTGTCATGATCTCTTGGATAGGGCTTGAATCCATTCATGACTTTTGTATTGCAATACAAATTTCCTAACTTGACATGCCTTCTGCAATTAGTAGAAAATGTAATACTTATTATTCATTCCTTGCCATTTTGCTGTGTTACATTTCAAGACATGTTGGTGGAAACAGGATCAGATAAAGAAAATAACTCTGGCATTTCCATGGAATATACACAGGAGGACATTGATACAGATTTTGTTGCGGAATCAGAGTCTGATGATGCTTGACCAGAAAGCCCTGTTTTATTGAGAGGGTTACGTTGGATGCAGGAAAGATTGGTTGAGTGTTGAATTCTTAGATGAGGATGAGCAGACAGTGAAGGTTGTTCAGAATGACAATGATTATAGAGTAAGCACTGTAGGACAAATATGTGAAGAGAATATTGACGAGATAATATTCATCATGGACACATTCAATGTCATGAAGAGTGGGTACCATGAAATTGCTCTTCAAAGAGCATGTATTAGATTGCCAAATGAAGAAATGAGCTGAATGACATGTTTGAAATACAAACATTGGAGGGCAATTTCATGGTGCATTCAAATCATTAAAAACTCATCTAGGTCATGCGTTGAGTGATGAAACTTAGTTTATACAGGATGGAAAAGTTAAGATCCAATTAAGTGGACATGGAACCAGAGCTGGTTTTTACATGGAAATTACCTGTTAGCTATTGTTCAGTGTGCAGAGACAAGAGAAGTTTTAACGCAAAGCCCTTAAGAATCTGATTGATGAATATAATCCCTTGGATTTTATTGGCAACAGGCTCTCCTTGAGTTTCGCTGGTGACCGCGCACACACACCTGGTGCTTCAACTAGTACGAGCAAGCGTAATTACGATGCAACGGCAATGTGGGCAACAGTGCCCCAACATGGCAGCCAGCGTCAGCTGTTATCGCGAATGGGTACAAGCACTGTCGCTGCAACATATGCTAGTGCGAAAGATACATGTAATTCAAAGTAAGCCAGGTAATTTTCGTTCCTCCAACACCAATTAAGATATTTGTGTTGCGAGAATGGTTGGAGGAATACCCAAACAGACAAGACAAACAGACAAATAATATATTATTGAGAGAAAATGAAAACAAAATAATGTTTCGGGGGAATGAAATCATATTTATAAGGAACAAAATATAATTTTGAGGGAATGAAACACCAGACACCAACGACTGGAGATGTGTCCAACCAAGAGGAAGTTAAGGCAATCATTGATATTTTGAAGGATGGATAGTAAGTGATCACTCACTCAATGATTACCTTGTGAAGGGTGAGAATAGAAATTCTGACCTATTCAAAGTTGCACTGCGGTTCTGAGAGATTGAGGTAGGCTCATCACACTCATCACAGACATAAGCAAGATGTTCAAAGCAATCACAATCAAACCTGACGATGCCCGCTTTCACAGGTTTGTGTTTCATGAGAACCCCAACCATCCCATCCAAGTGTACGAGTTGACAACTGTCACCTTTGGGGACAAATCGTCTCATCCCACAGCTCTCAACGACGCAGGTCTTTCTTCTGTTATAATTGTGGGAGGATGGGCATATGATGAGCACCTGTGAGTCTCAGAAGAACCTGACACTAGTACAGGAGAAGATGGCTACATGGACAAGAGGGAGCAATTCATGGATTTCAGGAAACTACAGCGCGCAGCTGTAAGGGACCCGACTGCTGCCCCCAAACAATCTAAGGGTTCAGCGAAACTAAGGACAACAACGACCAGGTATCAAGAATCTCCTTCATTTCCAGATGTCCCCAGAGGTGTCGTCGGTGACCAGGCTACAACTCCTGTCTTCATTAACGAACATTCTACCATTTGCCTTCTTGATACCAGGTCGCAGGTTACTTGTGTGACAGAAGAATTTCACCACCAATTCCTGAGGCACCGCCAAATCCAACCCCTATCGCACCTTCCATTGATAGGAGCTGCTGGTCAAGTTGTACCATACAAGGGCTATGTTGAAATCAATCTTATGTTCCCAATTTCTTGTGCAATCAAGTTGAAGCCAGAAGGGTACGAGGCAATGTGGGTCTGGCTTGTAAACACAAAACGTAAGCTAGATGGCCCATGGAACATAATGATAAATACATTACAGCCTAACATATCAACCCAGTCCCATCTTACATTTAATTACTTACTTCAGTCTGTTTTCAGCAAACTTATTAAAGCAGGAAATGCAAAAGATCTACCCAAGGAAGAGACTCCCAACCAACAATCATTGGATAAATATGAGGAGGTTGTTTTACAGTACGTTGCAGGGTACATCCCATTTGCCCTTTTGAAGAAATTCCAAAACCAAATTAATCCAACTGCTTAAATGTATTGCCACTTTTTATCACCTTGGCAAATATCTTGTGTGAATACATGTAGATCATTCCTTGATTACACAAATGAATGGATCGGCGCCCAAATTGACGACCTGCAGAAAAGACACACATTTTATCAGCAGCAAGGAAGTCCGTAAAACATGTCAGGAAGAAGTTTAAAGAGCGTCAAATAGAAATTTAGACGGCTAGGCGGGCAAGAATCTTACCCACAGATGCTTGCCATGTTGCAGTAGGCAGCTGCCAGACCACAATAATAATTTGAATCAACAGGAGCAAACAAGAGAAAAAAAGAAATGATGATAGAACATGTGAGTATGTTAAGAAATTCCGCCACGTGCATTCCAAGTTGACCAAAATGTGGATTTCAAAGCCAATTGTGGAGGGTAAATCGTATGAATTTGTTTGTACTTTTGCGCAATGTACTCGTTACGGATTATTCAGCACTCCTTCCAGTATGTGCAACTTTCCAAACAAAATGAAGAATGTGAACATTTGAAACAAAACTTGGAACAAGAAATTTGCCAGATCGAGTACTCCCACCATGCCCATGGCTTCAGCAACTGCACAGAGGAAGGCAAAAAAAGTAGACCAGGATATTTGAAGTTAATAAATCCAAAAAGTCAGGTGTGGTGCTAAATATGATTAAAGAATTGCCCAAAATTAATCGGTACATTATTTGTTTCATGAAGCCAGGCATGAATTTTTGTAAGCTGATGCCAAAAATTCAGAAAGCGATACATAGCTTTGAAGTTGAATTTTTGTAATAATAACATTGTTATGGGTGTTACAGATCTCAACGAGTTGCAATGTTCACATTTTGTACTTAACAGTGTGAATATTTCATCTGAGGACACTGAAGTCACAATTTTCTGTTCATTTGCCTTCACAAATTTTGCACGGCATATATGTCCTGGCCAATTTAGAAACAAATACAATATGAATTGTTACCATTTTTTTTCAATTTCAGTTGTTCAAAGACCTCCAGTCCAGTACACAGCTGATGATGCTGCAAAGAATACAAGGAGTTACATGGAGACTTGCCTTCATCAGATGAAGACTCATCCAGTGGTACAAGGCAATTAACCCCTTGCCATTTGTATGTTGGCTCTACTTGGTCAACTGCTCAGTTTTTACGATACTGCTGAATTCAGTGACTTGTGCATTGCAACTGTATCATCACTTTGGCTAGTTGTCATTTCTGGAGGCGGTAAAAGCTTAAATCCAGAAGGGAATGATTTAGTATGGTGGGCTTTCTTTAAATTAAGGGCAAATAGTCAGGCAACTTGGACACATTTTCTTAAATCATTGCACATTCACGATAATAGCCAACATATCTTCATTGTTTATCAATATTTAGTACTTTCACTCTTCCATATGATCATACAAGAAAGAAACAAAGCCAACTTGCCAAAAGAAAGTACTGGGACACGTAAAGAAGTAAAACAGATTTCTGAAAATGAAGAGCAAATCCTAAGATATGTTGCTGGCTATATTCCGTAATCTTTAAATAATAGATGTAAAAAGTTAAAGAGTCATTCTGCTGTTCTATATTGTAAATTTTTGAAGTCGTGGCAGGTCTGCCCATCTGATAGTGCAAAAACATTTTTAGAATACACTAACCATTGGATTTCAGTGCAAAATAGAGGTGGTTTGTTTCATGTGTCTGATACTGTTTATTTGTTTTTTTGTACCATGGAAAATGAAACGCGGGAATATTTCACAACTTCAAACCTAGACAGTTTTCCTGGTATAGATATACAAAGTGTTTTAATCAATAATATACATTCTCATGTAAGAATGCAGCAATACTGGTATTCTCCCACTAAAGGCAAAATCACTGGTGATAATTCTTCTAAACTACTCTCTATGATGGTGAATAAATGGGTGAAGATACGATGAAATGCTTTTATTAATGTATATTGAATTTAAGAAAGGCTTCTGATGGGCATGTGTCTAGAAAGGCCGAAAAAGCACTGCGAAAAGTAATGAATCTGCAAAGGAGTAATATTTCACCACTTCCTATTGGACCAATTTTTGTTTACCTTGTTTTCTCTATCCATCATGTTTAGATTTTCACTATTGAATTTTACACCGGACCAGCATCAACAAGCTGTGGCAGCAATGCAGGCAAGCAGGTCAGCAGTCATGGGTGCATTTGGCCAAGGATCCCCTGCTCATCTTCTGTGGGAGCAACAGAAAGAGAGAAGAAAGGGAATGCATTGGCATCCTGCGGTCCTGTGATTCTGCAATGCTGTCCACAGCAAGTCATCATCTGCCTACAATCTCCTGAGAGACAGTAGATTTTTGCACTTGCCACATCCCAATACGCCGCATCCATATACCCACTTTGGAAATCCATCTATTGGATTTAACACTGATTTGGTTCGTCGAATCATAGAGGAGATAGATTTGCCCAACCTGCCTGAACACCAGCAGAATGTAACTCTGGCTTTTGATGAGATGAAAGTGAAATCGGGATTGGTGTACAATAGACGGACTGTACAGATAACTGGCTTCCTTGATGTAGGCAACATCGGCAATGAAGTGCAGGCATTCAAGAGAAAATGTCGTGGTGATATGGAGCCTCCACTAGCTACACATGTACTGGCTCTCATGATTATAGGTGTTTCATCATCTCTCCATTCACCAATTGGGTTCAATGCCACTACTGGTGCATCCAGTCACCAACTTTATCACATCATCAATGAGGCAATTATTTTCTTGGAAACTGTGGGTTTCAAAGTTCAGGATCTTGTGTCTGATGGGGCCTCTGCTTATTGGAAACTGTATAAGTTATACAGTTGGCAGAGTGATGGCCTCAAGTACTATGTATAAGCAGTCAATCTAGTAGATCCTTCCTGGAAGATTTGTTTCTTCTGTGATGTGACTCACCTCCTGAAAACAGTCAGGAGTACTGGGAGAACTCGACTTGGACTGGCACAAATCTTGTTTACTTTACCGTCACTGAACATGCAAATGATAAATCAGTCCAGTGATAAAAAAAAATGATGTCAAATAACCAAAAGGGAAACTGACTCATTGACTGGACTATGTTTAACTAATTGAAAAGTGAATAAATAAAAAAGACTAGGTTGGGATCAAAATTATTCCAAGATGTACAAATCACTGAGTAAATCTAGTTATCAAAATATTACCTCGGATAACCGCACACAAGGTATTATTGTTTTGGTAAAACAAGTGAAAATGAACCATCGATCCAGAGCAATAACAGATTTTGTAATAAATTATGAACGTGACATGCTCCCACTACAGAGGGAATTCTGTGATGCATTTTGTAAGGGTAAGAAGAAAATACCATCCAAATCTTTGAAACTGTCTCAAGAAATATGGCGGAAGCTCAAAACCAGCACACACTGGCTAAGACAGGAGTTTATTTCAATCCACCATCAACAGGATTACACTTTAAAGAGAAAGCAAAGGATAAACGCAATAAGAAAATCAGTAAGCAATGTGTTTATCTCGGGCAATGAAAAAGACGTTTCCCACAAAACCCCAAAGAAATATGAAATTCATAAAAACAATGATCCACGAAATAAATCAAATAATATAAATTTCAATGTGATTAAGGAAGATTGCCAAAGCTTGCCACAGGGAATTGAAAATAACGGAGTGTCCTGTTGGTGGATTGCAACAGTTCAAGCTTTGAAACCTTTCATCAATAAAGCTAAAATCACTGACAAATTTCAAGGAAGTGATTCTTTCTTGTGGCGAAAACTCATAGAACTGTTTCAAATATTATCAATGGACACCCACAAATCAGTATCTTTTTCTTACGTCGACCCTATAATAACAGAATCTGCCGTTCAAATGAAAATTAGTTGCAATCACCAACAGGACGCTGCTGAATTGTATCAGCATCTCATGGTTCCTTTCTTTGGCGAGACTTGTTTAACTAATGAAACTGAAATTACAAAAAACATTAAATGTCTAACCTGCAATAACGTTTCTGAAATAGAGAATTCATCATCTGGTGTCTTATCTGTTCCCGTAATACGGAATTCCACTATGCAAATCTGCGTGCGAAATAATTTTGAAGAAGAAATTGTAAAGGGGCTTCAGTGAGACATTTTTGACAATGACCAATGTACCAAAAATATCATGTGTCGTATTGTGAACTGTCCCACTTTATTAGTAGTGCAATTGTTACGACTGCAATCTTAACGGCATACAAACAAAAATCAAAAGGGACGTCTTCGCAACTTGTGTCCTGGATTTGCTTCAAGAATCCGCCTGCTGTCTACGCATTACGCTCTTTACGATTTACGAAGAAACTTTCGCGTTGGTGCCATCTAAAAATGAGTCTTTTAAGATATTGGTTTTTTAGGAAAAAATCAGAAACTGATGGTAATGATACATTTAGTGCTGCCACGTCTAAAGTAAGCGACATCAGGTCATGTGCTGAATCACAAAAAAAGGGGGACATTTCTGAACAATTCCCGCAACAATCAGAAGATGTCGGGCCCGAGGGCCAGGCAAGCAGCCCAAGCGGTGGCAGTGTCGCTGGCGGCAAACCCAGTGCTCCGAGTCAAGCCAGTAGGCCTAGGATTAGACCTAAGGAGACACCCAAGAACAAACCAGAAGCGGAGAAAAAAGGTAGGAATTAAATTAATTTATTTACGGGTCTTGTTTTTTTTAAGTCTCTGACTTCCTGGCAAATTTCTGACAGGTCTGAACTTAAAACTTTTTTGTGAAACAAATATTGAGTCGGGCTTTCAATTTTATTTTATTAGGCCTAACGTTAGGCGTACGCGTACACAGGTAATTTGGGAAGACTTGACATGTGAATTAAAGAGAGCTGAATTCCTGGGGGTTATGAGTGATACAAGTACAGATGTAAGTAACATAGAGCAGGAGATAGTATATGATGTGAGAGAAGTGAAAGATGCGATTCCGACAAATTATATGCTGGCATTAGTTTCACTGAAATCAGCTAAAGCACCTGGGATTGTAGACAGCATCTACCAGGCTTTCACTGACATAGGCCTCTCACCGGACGAGGTGAAGAAGAAAGTCGTCTCCCTAGGATCAGATGGTGTGAGTGTCATGGTGGGTAGACATGCTGGAGTTGCAGCTCTACATAAGAAAGATAATCCACACCTTGTATCATTCCATTGTGTTGCCCATAGGCTAGAGCTAACAATCCTTGATGCCATAAAAGATGAGCCAAACCTGATGGAGATCAAGAGGGTCCTCCAAGGAATCTACAGATTCTATAACAATTCTCCAAAGTCACTTAGAGAATAGCGCTCCGCACTTGCGCTAAAAATAGCACCAGATCACATGCCACAACAACACTATACAGAAACCTAGATAAATAATTACTAATTTAAGTACACAAATATTAATTCACAGGAGTCACCAGTCAAGGAGACTGCAAATTCCAAACGAAAGGAAATAGAACTGACAGACCACAAGGACAGGACCAAAATCATCAAAATCAACTTGTGGCAAACCGCAGCAGACGAAGATATACCAGAACCGAGAAGCCAAGTGACCATTAAAAATGTCTATGCCAAACTGTTCAGGGACATGAAACAGTTACACAGCACCCAGTACACCAAAATTGAGGTAAGTTAAAGGGAGCATATAGGATTTGCAAGGCCTCCAAAAAATATATTAGTGAATGTCAAGAAAGAGTGACGACCAACTTAAGAATATTGCATTGGAAGAAATGCTAGGTGTTATTTCTCAAAACGCATGCCTTATAAACTGGTCAAGGAAATAAATGGATAAAGACCAAATGCTCTCCCGTTTCTTTCAGAAGCACTGCAGAAGGAGTCAATATACATTTCAAGTAAAAATATGAATACGCCTTTTGGAACAGACCCCTGTACTGATGCATGATGGAAGCATAAGCAGGGGAAGAGCAAATGTACAGGACAGGAAGTCCAGAGGAAAAGAGAATCAATCAACTGGTGGAATAAATGTCACACACACAATATCCAGGCATTGAAGCCCATCGATGTACCCAACACAAACCAAGCTGAAATTGGTCTTGCTCAAAATGGCAAATACCACTGAATCAAACATGCTACTCATCAAAACTTGCAGGGTTGATATTGCAATGATGCTGCTGTATCACTAAGTCAGGGGGGGGGGGCAAGGCTCATGCAATCCAACTTGTTTTGAATTCCCCTGATGCTGAAGAGAAATTCAAAGAGAAATCGGTTACATCTGTATCAGCAGAGGTGGCTGATTTGTGTAATCCAAAGAAACCGTCGCTACTCAACGGGTCAAAACTTCAAAACTTGAAAGAATTCAGCTACTGTGAACAAGACAAGGAGCTGGAAAGAAGATCACCACTGTTTGCTGCAACCCTGCATGCAGCTGCTGGAAACATTGCAGAACTGAGAAGAAACAAGATGAAGATTCAGGTAACACTCATTCCTGGAATCACCACTACCGCTGCTATTCTTATGAACTGTAGATCCTGGAATATAAATATCAATTAACAATAGTTAATTCTTTTTTATTTATAGTTACAAGGTTAACATATAGTTCATGGACAAGATTTGCTTAGCTATTTTGCAACAAAAAAAACATATCATAATTTTCTTGAGTCAAGATATATAGTAGAAGGTTGGATGACAATTATTTGATATTCCTGGATTGGATTTCATATTATTTGAACTTGTGCATCCATCTCATAGACAGAGAAATTTCACTGGCTGCGTATTTTGAGCTAGAATTGAATTTCCATTTTACAGGTTCAACAACAGTAATTTAATACTAGTTTAGGGATTTGATAGGTTAGAATTATGTGTAGGATTACGCTTACCCTAATCCAGCGTCGCCGTCGGAGGGAACACAAGGAGCAGCACTAGGCCTATGGACGGCCTGAGTTTCTCCACAGAGTTGGAATAGTGATTTTTAATTTTGATATCTTAAACTAAACTACATGTACCTACTTAAATTAACTTACCTAAATACTTGAGAATAAGCTAGATGAAGAATATATACACTATAACTGTAAGTTGATAAGTTGGCTTTCCACAGGGACAGTTGCTGTGTAGGAGTGTACACTGCCAAATCAGTTTCCACCCCTGTTTCTGGCCAACTATAAGTATCTGTACTAAAGTATGATGAACTATTAAACTTAGGTGTTGCTCCCTTGATGAGTAGCTGAAGACTGGCTTGCAAGGCAGAAAAAGCAATGTGCTTTTTCTCCCCTCCAAGCATGTATAACAATAAGGCTATTGTGCCTACCAGGCTAACAAAAGGAGGATTTACACAACTACTGGTGTTGCCTACTTAAGTCTCTCTCTGGCCTGGGTGGAGTGAATTAATTAGCCTATCTACTCTATAAATACTTATAACATTTAAGGAATATATACCTGTACAAAAGGAAAGGGGTTAAGCCCTACTTGCCAGCACTCCTGGCTTGGGAATAAAGCAATTCACTACATAGCCCCCTTCAAGATCACAAATTATACCTCAAAATGTGATCGATAATAAAGGTTGAAAATTAAATCTATATACAAGGGTTCATCTATCAATGATTACTGTCTGCAAATATCTACTCGGCCAGTGCACACGCCTTCCAGAGCGAGTAACTCGATCTGGTTTATCTGTTAGGGGTGCACTGGGCGAAGGATGTGTAAGGTCAGGTTTAGATGTTGGTGTCTTGGTTATGTAATTAGTGTGGGCCACTTTTAATCGGTCAACACTGATTGAGTCTTCTTTGCCATTAATGTCCAGAACAAAAAACTTATTGTTTCTCTTTACAACGGGGTATGGGCCATTGTAAGGGGCTTGGAGCGGTTTCTTGACTGCATCTACGCGTACAAAGACATGGGTACATGTGAAGAGATCATTATGTATTTGGCTTTTGCGTTGGTTAGGTCTTGTGGATGTTGGTGTTAATTCAGACATCTGTCGACGTAGGCGGTCGACATAACTGGCGGGATCTATGCTGTCAAAATTGTCAGCAGGGACTAATAGTTCACCCGGCAGTCTTAGCGTCGAACCAAATACTAATTCTGCCACGCTACATCCTAGGTCGACTTTGAGGGCTGAACGGATGCTAAGTAATATAAGCGGTAGTGATTCAGTCCATCGATTTGGCTCGCTTTGTGTTTTGAAGGCGGACTTGAGTTGTCGATGGAACCGTTCCACTAACCCGTTAGCAGATGGATGGTAAGCAGTAGTGTAGATGTGTTTACTACCTAGTAATAGTGAAAGTTGTTCAAACAATTTGGATTGAAATTGTCTGCCTCTGTCTGTGGTAATTACTGCAGGTACTCCAAAAGTCGAAATCCAGTGTTCGACAAATGCCTTAGCCACTGTTTCAGCCGTAATGTTAGTAATTGGTATAGCTTGAGGCCAACGTGTGAACCTGTCTATGCACGTGAGTAAATAGCAGAAACCATTGGATGGCGGTAGTGGACCAACAATATCAATATGTATGTGACTGAAGCGAGAGTCAGGGTTGGCAAAAGTACCTAATGGTGTCACTGTGTGACGGTGTACTTTGGCCCGTTGACATTGAATGCATTGTTTGGTCCAAGTTCGGACATCTTTATTGATGGATGGCCATACAAATCGTTGGGTGATCAAGCGTTGGGTGGCTCTGATTCCTGGATGTGATAAGGAATGCATTGAATCAAAAACTCTACGTCTGAATTCCGGAGTGATATAAGGTCTTGGATGACCAGTAGAGGTGTCACAGACTATTGTATTATGAGATGTCAAAATTGGCAGTTCTTCAAAATGAAGACTAGACGATTCGCGAAGCTTGGTTAGTTCTGTGTCTGTCTTCTGCTGAAGGGCAATTTGGTCAAAATCTACACTAGAGTTAGGTAGGTTGGTAAATGCATTTACATCTTGTCTTGAGAGAGCATCTGCTACAAGGTTTTGTTTTCCTTGGATGTAGCGTATATCAGTACTAAACTGAGAGACATAATCTAAGTGGCGAACTTCTCTAGGCGAGTATCGGTCTGGTTTAGCATTGAATGCGTAAGTGAGAGGTTTGTGGTCAGTAAGGATGTAAAAGTTACGACCTTCTAATACATACTTGAAGTGGCGTATTGCTAAGTATACAGCCAGCAACTCGCGACCAAATGTGCTGTATCTGGTCTCTGCTGGTTGTAAGCGTTTTGAGAAGAATGAAATTGGCCTCATTGTATTGTCAACGCATTGCTGTAAGACGCCGCCAACTGCTACGTCTGACGCATCTACCATTAAACTCAGTGGTGCATCTATGGTAGGGTGGACTAGTAATGTTGCTTCGGCTAGCACTGTTTTAGCTTTGTGGAATGCACAAAGTTCGTTCTCCGAGAGTTGGATTGCCTTGATTTTCGCCTTGCAGCAAAGCAGATCTGTCAATGGTTGCAAAATGTCGGCACAGTGGGGGATAAAGCGTCGATAGAAATTAAGCATTCCCAGAAATTCTCGCAACTTGCGGAGTGAGGTTGGTGCTTGGAAATCTTGCACAGCTTTGACTTTGCTGTCTAGGGGCTTGATGCCATGACAGTCAATGTGATGTCCTAGAAACTCAAGGCTAGTTGCATTAAATTGGCACTTACTAGGGTTTATGATTACGCCAAATTCTCTGAGACGGTTAAAAAGTAACCGTAGGTGATGCTCATGTTCTTGCTCGTCAAAGCTTGCAATAAGTAAGGGTCACCAGTTTTAGGGATTTGATAGGTTAGAATTATGTGTAGGATTACGCTTACCCTAATCCAGCGTCGCCGTCGGAGGGAACACAAGGAGCAGCACTAGGCCTATGGACGGCCTGAGTTTCTCCACAGAGTTGGAATAGTGATTTTTAATTTTGATATCTTAAACTAAACTACATGTACCTACTTAAATTAACTTACCTAAATACTTGAGAATAAGCTAGATGAAGAATATATACACTATAACTGTAAGTTGATAAGTTGGCTTTCCACAGGGACAGTTGCTGTGTAGGAGTGTACACTGCCAAATCAGTTTCCACCCCTGTTTCTGGCCAACTATAAGTATCTGTACTAAAGTATGATGAACTATTAAACTTAGGTGTTGCTCCCTTGATGAGTAGCTGAAGACTGGCTTGCAAGGCAGAAAAAGCAATGTGCTTTTTCTCCCCTCCAAGCATGTATAACAATAAGGCTATTGTGCCTACCAGGCTAACAAAAGGAGGATTTACACAACTACTGGTGTTGCCTACTTAAGTCTCTCTCTGGCCTGGGTGGAGTGAATTAATTAGCCTATCTACTCTATAAATACTTATAACATTTAAGGAATATATACCTGTACAAAAGGAAAGGGGTTAAGCCCTACTTGCCAGCACTCCTGGCTTGGGAATAAAGCAATTCACTACACTAGTTTATAATTTATAATAATACACATGTATGCAACTCAAGTTGACTTTTGATATTTTACAGGTGAATCAAATGATGTATATGTCATGTATGGAGGCATCCAAACAAACAGAAAGGTCACCGGTAAAGGCTTAGAAAACTCCCAACGGTAAGTAATTTTGATTAATGCTACTAACAGTGAAACAACTATAAATTATTTGTAATCATTTGAAATAATCATCATTAAATAATTGCCTCACTGATTTTCATTGTAAGCAGTGCCCCTGGAATGGTGCACTGCTTCATTCCCCCTGTGAAATGTTATTCTGTAAGCCAGCAATGTACGCAAGTGATTTGTAACATTGCATGTAAAAGATTTATTTAGATATGCCCAATCAAGGTGGCATGAATATGATTTTGATTAGCATAGTGGTTGCTGTGTGTTTTGCTTTTACTATTTTCCACAATGTTCATTTGTATTAATAGCGTGGGTCATGTTTTATTTCAGAACCTATTCTGGCGGCGTTTGGAACATACTTGAGTGGAGTGGAGGGCATTGCTGCCAAAAATACCAGGCAGCATGTCCAGGAGATTCACAAATGGCTGGACACCAGGGGCCAATTTCACGGCGCTGCTTAGCACAAAAATTCGCTAAGCATGACATTTCAGTCTGAATAAAAACAGGGTTAACAACGAAATTTCCTTTTGCTGTGTATCACTTGTGATTGTTCTTTGGCTGTTGTTCACTGACCATGAACATCAAATGAAATTTTTAACTGTGGTTTGTTTTATTGGGCAAGACATTTTTGTGCTAAGCAAATTTTTGTGCTTAGCAGCGCCGTGAAATTGGCCCCAGCATGTGCAATATAAAGAACCTGCTAAGGGCGCAGACCCTGACAGAGTAAGTTTACAGATTCAGATTTAAAGTTGAACAATTATTCACTTTGGTTGCATATTTCGCCGGTTTCTCCTCCACAGGAAGAGTAAAGAAAGATATAGAGTGGAACGCCGCTGTAACGAACACCGCTCTACCAAACACTATGCCAAACATCATCATTGACTCCCAATTGTTTATACAAGGTATAGAGGTTTGCTGAACATTGTTCGCTATAACCAACAAATTACTATGACCACAAATTTATGTGCATTCCGGCATGTTCGTTATAGTTACGTTCCACTGTAACAACTGAAAAAGGGCTTGATCTTAATTACATGCATTAATATGTTTTGTTGCAGAACCATGACCAAATTCCGCGGCATGGCCCTGCAGCCGGGGACCCTCCGGCACTACGGGAATAGCATGCTGAAATTCCTAACGTTTTTGCAGATTAATCCCATATATGCCAGGAGGGTCCCCATTTCTAGGCAGGCTGTCGGGGATTGCATCAGGGCCATTCAGGCCCTAAACCGGAGCCTCAAGCAGGCTGTCAAACGCAGACAAGGGCAGGTGCGATCCCTTATTGCAGGTAAGTGCCTTTTTGACAAATGAAACAAATTTCATACATGACAAATCTGACCATGAACCTTCAATGAAATATATTGTATCACATTAATAATTCATTTGTGAAATAATTATTTATTTGCATGAGCTGATGCATTGCAAACACTCAAAACCTGAAAAAGAGTGAGATCACATAACACAATCACTAGTTGTGTTATTTTGATGAGCCAAAGGTTTGGTACAGAGTGTGAGGATACCTTTTTACACGATAGACTGAGCTAATATTTTGAGCTACTTCCACTCATTCTCTCATCTGAATTTATCTATACAACCATGCTCAGTCCAGTCATTGGTGTTTTATGCAAAATCATGATCGACTGGTGCTGGCCAATTTTGGTTTCCCTGCATCTGGGGAGTTGATTTGTCAGGGGTTCTGTATAAATATGTTCATTTCTTCATAATGTATGGTATTCAGCAAGCAACTCTTTGGTTTGATTGTAAATCTTATTCATTATGTGAGTATGTTTAAATGAAGAATACAAGTAATAAACCGCCGCAATATTTTTCTTACAAATTTACAGAGCAAACTCTATCCTCAGCCGAGGTGAGATCGTACAACCGCTGTGTAGTACCTCAGCTTAAGGGAATCCATGGTAAGTGTACTAATCAACCTGTATGAACAGAATATTTCTGAAAATATTACTGGTATTTGATTTTTATCATTTAATTGCATATCGAGTAGACATATCGAGTAGTCTGGGTTTAGGTGAGGCTACTTTTACTATATGCATCCAGTCCTGGCTCAAGTCTGCAGTCAGCTTGCTACCTGCCCTTTATTCTCAGATTGCCATACGTGGGCTTTATTTACATCTTCCCCTTTTGTTTTCATGAAGTCTGTTACAGGATAGCCTATTTTCTCTTATTTTAAAGTTATGCACCATTATACCTAAGTTAAATTGTAAACACTGGAATCATTGCCTGTATATTTTCAGACATGGTTGTTTCTGGTGAAGAACTCGCTGCAGATGATAACAATTTCCTGAGGACACATATTATCTTGCATTTGTTTATTACGAATGCGGCGAGGACGATCATAATTGAACACATTGAGTTACAAGAGTTCGAAGGAGCAACGCAGCATATGGGGAAATGGATCGTCACCGTAAGTTTAAGAATTTGTCATGAGCTGCAGGTCTGTCAAACAATGTGTTGAAATCAATGTAATCTGAAATTCCAAAACAAGACACCAGCACTTTGACTTTCGGCAAAACATTTTTGTTACATCGAGTGTTTTTCTTGATTTTGGCAAGACCAAGTCAAAGTCTGTCAACTCCTGTTTAGAGTGTTCAAATTGCTTCCAGTGCTGCACTCACAGAACCTTACAACTTATGGCGTCTTGTATCTTAGCCTAAATCCTAGCGTAAGTCTAGTCTGCATTCAACATGTTCAAAGCTAATATATCTTTTTTCCTTTTACACAATCACAATAAGTGTGTGGAGGGAAAGGCAAAATCATACATGTAGCCGTGTTACACAAATCAGGAGAGCGGACCCAAATGGTCTTACCACAATTCCAACAAAATGACGGACACATACAAAGTTATAGAGTCATCTTGGTTTTCTATTTCTACCTCCATAATAGCTCAGAAAAACGAAAAAACCGGACTGCTCTCTTAGAAGTTTAAAGAGCTTATATAGGTGTGATCGAGCTCAAAAAACTTCAAGAGGCATAGTTCTTTAGATGGTGGAGGGTTGGGGGTTGGAAGAAGTGTATAGGGATGGGAGAGGGTCGTGGTGAGAAGGAAAAAAGGCGAGGAAATGTGCCCGCACCAGTAGTCTAACAAACTTACGACGCCCCACCATAGCTGAACCACAGGCAGTGGACAGGGGGGGGGGGGGGGGGGGGGAGGGAAACCAGCGAAATGACATGATTTATAGTAGTGAAAACAGCCGACTGACATTCCCACTGAGAAGAACAGGGTTGTTCTTCTGCCTCTATTTCTACCTCCATGCTTGAAAAAAGCAGTCAGAAAATATCAATCAATAGATTAATACAAAATCATATCAGTGGAACGCTAGCAAAGAAGGAAAGAGGACGGGAAGAAAAGAACTTTCAAAGAACAACTTTATTCCGGTGATAATATGCTGAGCCCTTTGTTTGTATCCTTTTACGGGGGGTTCAAAGCATATTTTCTGTGTTTTTTGTTGCACTTCATCAGTCACCTTTTGTATAATGTGTTGTTGTTCTTCAATCAGTCAGTTCAATGGAGTGTAGGATTATACATGTAGTTATTTGTATGAACATCGAAACAAAAGTGAGATCAGTCCTTCTTGTATTCTTTTTATTAGCGGAATGACATGATCCCTTCGTTTCAATTAGTTGTATATTGTGTGATCTCTGAACCATACTATCGGTCTATCCAGTAGTTCAAGCAGAATCTGAAAATTCTGTTCTTTCAATATGTTGAGGAAAATTCCTTGTGTAGAATCTTCCAAAATAGCTTGAACAAAATTGCTGATATGTTCTGTTGTTTAGAGACCAAGAGAAATGGTACGAGAGAGCAGTTAGAAAGATGGGCCCCTAACAATCCATTGAAAAAACTGGTAAAAAATAATTGGTGAACATACACATGTAATTCTTTTACAGATAGTTTCAACCATTATTGTGATTTCCAAGTAGGTGTAAGAAATATATAAAACAGACCTCCTTAGGTCAATATGGGGGCTGGAAAATCCACAAAATGAGAAACAAGGGTTGAACTAGATAAAGTGAAATGAGGAAAACAGAGGAAAGTAGAAAATTGACATCAATAAAAGGTGAGTCGACCAGGCAAGCGGCCCGTATACAGAGATAAAAAAAGACATGTCTGGCGAATATTTATAAACAGACATGAACAAAAATCTCTTTCAAAGTGGGTTCTGATGGGCATGTACCTTGTCGTCATCTTGATCTTGTCACCCTGGGTTCCTAGAATAACAGGCCTAATCTCCGCCGACTATAGCTTACAATAATGAAGGTATGTAGAACCTGGCGACGCTCAACATCATCCATATCTTGGGCGAGCAACAATCAAGATGGCCCCTGCTCATGTTGCTTTACGAAGGTTAGCTCGGACTGCATATTAATGAGCTCGCTTACCGTAGAGGATGATGAGTGAACGGAACACGGGCTTTAGACGTAGGCCAAGAGCGTAAGGTTGTCTTTCATATAGTTGGAATTAAGAAAACTCAGGTTAAACATGGCAAGATAAGATCAAATCCAAGTCCAATTTCTAATCCTCTCGTGATGCTCTGAGATCCGTGTGACACAGTCAGCTGTACTTATACACTGTCTTATCGAGTCTCCTCAAGCATTATGTACTGCTTCTGGTCTACCTTGTAAAGGGGCCAAATATCTGATGTATGGATTACTTGGGAACAGATATGCAGAGGCGTATTCACCCATCACAGATGCTCATATTTTCCCTCCTGGAACTTGTTTGATTGCAGAAGGGATGAATATAATATACACAAACCCACTATCTGGTTTCAAGTTTTTTGTTGAGTATGCGCATTTAATTGTAGCAAGATGGATTTCTATCACCTACAGGATATTGTGCAGCAGTTTGAACATCGCTATGGATTTCCCCAAGTGGCGGGTGCAGTTGATGGGTCTTACATTCCTGTTAAAGCACCTAAAGTCAACGGGAAAGACTATTACAACATGAAAGGATATCACTCGATTATTTTACAAAGTCGTCATCGACTTGAAAGGATGAGCAAGCGCAGGTTGTGGAGTCATTTGAACAACATGGCAGTGGATCTGAGCAGCATGGCAGTGGACAAACTGATGATGTGCCAAGCCAAAGAGTTCCAAAGAAGCCTTCAAAGCTTAGTGACTTCACCTGTCAAGAGGAGAGAGAAGAGCACAGCCAGATGGCCAAAGTAAAGCGACCAAAGAAGGCAGACAGCAGGGACACTAAACTCAAGCAAGTTGCTGATAAGGTAAAAGTGCAGCAAGCCTTATTTGTGGAGATGCTGAACAATAAAGTATGCATTTGAAAAATGGAATTTAGGACTTCATCAATTAGGAGCTCATCATTCCAAGGCAAAACTTTAAATTTGTTTGAACAGCTCCTGAAACCAAGTATAACAAGTGCTTTTTTTTTCAAAAGTGCAATATCCAAAACATGCAACAGTTGATGCACATTTTTGGTTTGTCATATAATGGCAAGAAGTTCAGGCTTCATGTACTTGAAGTTGGAAGTTTCTTTTAATAAGCCGTTTTGAAATACATGTATCTAACAACTGCCTCTTTGCCATTTGTTTTATAAATTGAAACATTAGTTGAACACTGCAGAATGTGCTGTTTGAATGATTGAAAAAGGAGTGAGCACATTTGGAGGTCAGTAAATGGGCCAATGTTTGTTTTCATTTACTTTAGCAACAGCCAACAAATGCAGAATGTTTGGCTGTATGTGATGACAGCAGCAGTGACATTGTCATGGACGACTTGTCAGAGAAGGAACTCCAAGCAAGGACTACATGTACCAGAAGAGGAGGGAGTGGAGTCAGATCTGGAAATCGACATTGGAACAGCTGTTGACTGTGTCTGACAACATTCCGAGGACCAGTCAACAGAAACACTTATTCACAAGAATAACGAACAAAAAGCAGAATGAATCTGAAGGAGGGTTAGTTGTTGCATTAAATACCAGAGGTCGGTCAAAGCGATTCATTGCTGTCCCACATGTTGAAAGAGGAAGTTCTCAAGCAACATCAAGAACAAAACGGCAACGTAGCCAGTTTCTTGAAATGGTTGAGAAACTGGTAACTACCCCCGACAGTTCCCCACACCCCTCAAGAACTCCATCACCAATGCCTGCACCAGTTACACCAACTTCGTCACACGTTGAGAGTAAATGGTCCTACCACGTGAAGCGGAACAAGGCCCAGTATGCAGAAGCCATGAAGTCATGAAGGGATTAAAGTCCTTGGAAAATTTTCAAGGGATGCTGTGAAGCACATAAAATCTGTTGTGCCATATAATATGTTCCGGCTACTAAATCGGGTGTTTCGTGCCGAGGGGCTTGATGTCTTGGGATCTGAACGACAACTTCGCGAAGAACTCAGAGACATTGAATTCGAATATGAGTGTGGCTCGTTTCGGAATCAGAAGCGGAGTGTGCCATTTCTATCGAATGACTAATGTTGCTGATGCCATCCTCCGAATGGTCAACGAGTCGAGGCAGGCTGGGGAGCTTTACCAGCCATCAAACATCCCTCAGGGTACGTATAATTCGTATAAACTGTCATTAAAGTCAAACTAGGGCCTAAATAAATTGTTAAGACAAATTTTTGTTTAAAGGCTAGGATTATGCTAGATTTAAATATGTTTGAAAATCAAAAATCATTTTGAAAATGTTTTACTGTTTTCTACAATTTCTTTTTAAAAGGGTTTATACAGTTTTCTTTTCATGATTTGTGGCTTTGGAGGAAAGAAAAAGTCAGTGAGGCTGTCATGGAAATAAACCATCCGAGGATGCTGCCGTTCATTATTACAATATTACATCGAATGTCAAGGTCATACCTAGTTATTTATGCTCAGTCACCGCTGGTCATCTAGTAATTATTACAGTATTTATGCCTGGTCAAAAATCCCTCCAAAAATCGCAGGATCGAAGGCAATAGACTGGTTCCCATCTTAATGGACCACTCTATACTCGTAACTGTATGAATACAATGTTTTGGGTCAGGGAATCAGACTTAAAGAACCCTGTTGCATTACGGGAGCTCATTAACATAAGAGTGGAGGGGGGGGGGCGCCAAAAAACAAACCAGTGCAACATTATTGGAAATCTAATCCAATGAACAAAGAAAGAAAGATTCAGATTCCAAATTGTCTGATTTTTTTTCCCATTGGTGTCAGAAGTTTGAATTTGGGGCGCAATTTTCACGCTTTCCATGGCCCCATTTTCCCTAAATACGCCGCTGTAAAAAATGGATCTACATGTAAAGTTGCTTTATAGTACATTTATCAATAAGCACAGACTATTTCCTTATTACAAGTAAATTGTGTACAACCATGGAGGAAGGAAATACTCCATGGTAATGGTATTGAACTCCAAGCATGCGTGGACTCAGTTAGCGTGTGTCTATAAATGCCATCCAATCAAAACCACCGTTATATGTGCTGCTTAATACATATTCATCTGTCAATCAAGTGACTGGTGGATGTAGGCCCTATGCCATACACAAACATGATTTATGGTAATGACCTGTAAGTCACTGGTGGATGCATTTGCTATGTACATAAACATGGATATTATGATCTGTCAGTCAAATACAAGTCACTGTTCTAATGTGTCTGTGATTACTGTACGTGGTATTTGATTGACAGCGCTGGTAGACCAATCACACGCTGAACAAATTTGACTCGATCACTGCTCAGGAAATCAGTGGTGAGTTAAAAAGCCGAGGCGGCCGCTCCCTGGTCCACATGAAACATCCCATCTGAACTTTGCAGATCATTCTATACAAAGAGAGGCTGATTAAGAGAGGGTCCAATTTGATCAAGAAAGACAATTCCTAGCAAGGTAAGTGCTCTTCAAGTTTGAAACAAGTTGTCTTAATATCAGTTGGGAAGGCCTGACGTTTTATCCCAAGCAGGAACATATTTAAAGGTAGTATCATACTTTGGTAGCATACCGAAACAGAAATCTTCACAGATTTACCTATAACTTACAGGGTATAAAGATGGTGATGGTAGAAACATACCATTCAAAATGTTCTGCCTGAAATGCTGTATTTATCCAGAAAAGAGTAAAACCAGTGACCAAAATTATTTTTGATCTATTAAAGATCAAAAATAAAAGAGACAAGACTTAAGAAATACTGTGGCCGCTTTTCACTATTTTCTCAAAAAGTGGGCAACGTAAGGGACTACAATATTCACAGATGACTGTAACTGTATCTTCCTTGATATTTTTGCCCATGAATCTGTACTTCTTTGACAAAAAACAAAGTATGATACTACCTTTAAGAGGCTAATTAATTATTGACAAGAGGGTATGTACATGTACATGCATTTAGCCTCTGAAAATGATCCTGCTATAGGATCGAAACGTCAGGCGCTCCTATTTCCAAGCATTTGATATAATTATTTAAAGGTAGTATCATACTTTGGCAAGAGACCAAAAATAGAAATGTTCACAGATTTACGTATAACTTTCAGGGTATGAAGATGATGCTGGTAGAAACCTACCGTTAAATTTTTTCCGTCTGAAGTGATGTATTTTTCAGAAATTAGTAAAACAACAAATCTTTTTGATCCTTTAAAAGATCAAAAATAAAAGAGAAAAGACTTAAGAAATACTGTGGTCGTTTTTCACTATTTTCTCAAAACGTGGGCAAACGTATGGGACTGAAATTTTCACAGATGACTGGGACTGTATCTTCCTTGATATTTTTGCCCATGATTCTGTATGTCTTGACAAAAATCAAAGTATGATACTACCTTTATTAAGGTCATTTCGGTTGATGAGCAGTTTGCAGCAATTTATTACTTACAATTCTTACACGCGTAAGTTTTAGGGTGTAGATATATTGAAAAAAAAAATCACATGCAAGTTTCACATTGATGAAGTAGCGAGGTAAGTTTCCAAGGATTATCAGAGTTATTAGTAGACTTAATGGTACAGTACAGGATTGGTAACATACCCAAACAGAAATGTTCACAGATTTACGTATTAACTTACGGATATGAAGATGGTTCTGATAGAAACACACCGTTACAATATTTCCGCCTGAAATGGTGCATTTATCCAGAAATTAGAAAAACAAAGCCCGAAACAGTTTTGATCTCAGGGCAAGATCCAAACCATTCTTTTTATTAGAATGTTTTTTTTTTATTAGAAAAATTTAGTCACGTTTTCGTTATTTCTCGTGACTCAGATGTCCAATTGAGCTCAAATTTTCACAGGTTTATTATTTCACATATACATCAGGGTTCTAGCCACGGTGGGCGGCACTGGGCAGGCCAGCCCGGCACTGGAAATTTGCGCCCGGAACATAGGCCTGAAATAAACTCTGCCGCCCAACACGAATTTCCGCAGAGTGAATAAAAGTATTGCCAATATCGTGAATTTTGATCACATTCCTAAATAAAAGTTCACTCTTTTCTGTGTTTTGAAATGTGAAGCACTGATTCTCAATGTTTACAACACGATACAATTTCCAATTTCTAGCGTAGGCCTACCGTATATCTGTACACGTAGGGAACTAGGGCTCAACTTCAATTCTAGAGACCACCACTAGAATTGGTCTGGCTAGAACCCTGGTATACATGTGTTTATCAGACAAAGTGTGACTGATACACTGTGACTTTTACCAGTCATGTGCTATACATTTACACATATTGTTCCTCTCGAAAGTCTTAAACCTCTTCTGATCGCTAATACTCCCGATATTGTTTTGATTGGATTTTGCACCCAAATATCGAGTAATTAGTAAAAAATTGAAACGAAAATGAAAATTTGAGATTGAAGCTTTACTTTACTGCATGGCTTAAAGATCATACGTCATTTCGTTTTGTCAAAGAAATGCAGATTCCTGGGCAAAAATATCAAAACAGTCATCTGTGAAATTCACAGTCCCATACGAGGCCGACTTTTTTGAGGAAACAGTGAAAAATGCCCACAGAATTTCTTTAATCTTTTCACCATTATTTTTTATCTTTTCAAGATCAAAAATATTTTTGGTCGTTGTTTTACTAATTTCTGGATAAAAAAATTAACCACCACCATATTTATACCCTGTAAGTTATAGGTAAATATGTGAAGATTTATGTTTTTGTTTCCTATCAAAGTATGATAGTATCTTCAATGATTGGCTCAGAAAGTTTCGAGCCTTTAAGATTTTAGACTGGCCATTTTGCATGGGTGCCTATTTATGGGAAATTACTTCAACCAAAATCCCGGAAAGATGGAAATCAATGCAAAGAAAAAACATAAAACCACAAATTGTACAGAATGTTTCAAAAAGAAGATATTGTTGAATGTTATGGAAACAAAACAAACAATAATGGGGTGGAGTTTTTTGTCCTAGGAAGTTTGCAAAAAATGTAAAATTTTGGTCACATTGTCTGTCAAGAAGATTTTTTTTGCAACATTTGGCTGTCCCGAATGCCAACCATGAGCCGTTGTTTGTAAACAAAAGAAAAGTTAATTGGGGAGGTTCGTTCGAGCCAACAACTGATCTCTTTAAAGGTAATCTCATACTTTGGTTTTTGTCAAAGAAATACAGATTCATTGGCAAACATATTTAACAAACCAAAACAGTGTTCACTATTGACGAATAACTTCAGGGTATATGAAGATGGTGCTGGTATACCGTTAAAATATTTCTGCCTAAAATGTTTTTTTTATCAAGAAAGAGTAAAACCAAACAATTTTTGATCTTGGTAAGATCAAAAATCCTTCTGTATGTTTTATAAGAATAATTGAGTCGGGTTTTTCGCTATTTTCTAGGGACTCAGATGTCCGATTGAGCTCTAATTTTCACAGCAATACAAGTAATAAACTGCTGCAAACTGCTCATCAGCCAAATATTAAATGACCTGAAATTTATAAAATGCTTGGAGTTAGGAGGGCCTAACGTTTCGATCCTAGCAGGATCTTCATCGAAGGCTAACATTTTCACAGGTTTATCATTTCATGTACATAAATGCTGAATTAGACAAAATTAGTGTGAGTGCTGTTCTGTCACCTTTACCTGTAAAGGTGGCGTATAAAAAATCAGCACGTTAGAATGTTTTTCATTTACTGACTGAACCATATACACAGTGGAAGTCATTACGCTCCGATCGGCAGTCAAAATATCCGTGCTATTTGTTGCTTTTCCAAGACCATTTTGTATCGTTGTAAAAATGAGTTTCAAAAAAGTTTCAAAAAAGTTCTGCAACTCAAGTTTGAGGGATGGTATCTTTTTTGTTACTGATCTATAAACGGTGAAACTGGTATCATTGGAAAGCTTCATTATTCATCTTTACAATCATGTGTCATCTGTTGTAATTATGTAATCATGAAAATGTGCATATATCCTGAACTTGAATTATAGGCCAAAGTCAGAAGTGAAATGTTGCAAAATGCATTGTGAATACACCATGTGACGATTGTGTATAGACTTTCACGCATCTGCGCATGATCAACACCATTCAAACTCAGTTCCATCTGCAAAACGATTGGGAATTCACTACTGAAAACAACGAATTTTTCATTATTACGGGTTATTTAATTCGTTATTACGGATTACTAGTTCGCTATTACGAATTACTAATCCGTTATTACGGATTACTAATCCGTTATTACGGATTATGCATTCTATATACTATTAACCCTAAGACAAACCTATTATCCCATTGCTCAAAATTAACGGTCGTTTCTGCAGTTGTCTATCTCCCTTGTCTGCTTCCAGTTATGGGTTTGGGTGGCCCCAATTCTGACTATACACTCTAATAAAGAAGGTCTTTTTCAGTGTAAATGTATGTCTGTCCAAATCGCGACCCAAATAGTCACGCTTTTTGTAGTGTCCACACAGGCAAAAAAGCGCGACCCAAATCGCACCGGTACGATTTCTATCAAACAGCGCGTGCGCAGTGAAGCGTGAAGTCGGCGTGCATCCTGTGCTAAACTCGCGGGCCCACCTTGCATGATGGGATATAAAAAAACGGTATTTTTTTTTGGTGCACCGTTCACACAGCAAATAATCGCGACTATTTGCAAAAAGACGCACTATTATTGCGATTTGAATCGCGCTCCGAATCGCGATTATTTGTAATTAGTTGCGCTTTTTTGGTGTGTGTGAACGTGCCTATTGGCTATGCTACTGGAACAGAGGAGTGGGGGGGGGGGGTGGCAAGGAAGCGGAAGAGAAATGCCCAAATGTTGTTCATCGTCATGGACGCCCAGTGTGTACAGTTAGAAGTGGGGCCACCCAAACCTATAACTGCAGGCAGACAAGGGAGAAAGACAACTGCAGAAACGACATTTAATCTTGAGAAATGGGATACTAGTTTGTCTTAGGGTGAAAAGTGCATAAAATGCATAATCTGTAATAACGAATTAAATAATCCGTAATAACGGATTAGTAATCTAATCCGTTACGGATTAGTATGTCCAAAATATAAATTTTAAGTGCCACTATATAATGGGCTTTCGTAAATTCCTTGTTAACACACAGGTTATTTTTGTCAGGTTTTTTCTCAAATCAAAGGACATAAATGGGAAACAATCAAATCATGTGTGATAATAATCAACGAAAACTTGTGTGGATACATTGGAATTAAAGGTAGTATCATACTTTGGTAGCATACCGAAACAGAAATCTTCACAGATTTACCTATAACTTACAGGGTATAAAAATGGTGATGGTAGAAACATACTCTTAACATTTTTCTGCTTGAAATGCTGTATTATCCCGAAAAGGGTAAAACCAGTGACCACAATTATTTTTGATCTTTAAAGATCAAAAATAAAAGAGAAAAGACTCAAGAAATAATTGTGGCCGTTTTTCACTGTTTTCTCAAAAAGTTAGCAACGTATAGGACTGAAATTTTAACAGATTGACGGTTACTGTATCTTCCTTGATATTTTTGCCCATGAATCTGTATTTCTTTGTCAAAAACCAAAGTATGATATTACCTTTAATGAATTGGTTGTGGTCGTTTGTTGTCTAATTTCTTGGTGTCCTTATCTTTCTATTACCCTACACTTTGTTTTCCACTTTTCCCTTCACATTTTAGATGCATAAGCGACTGATATTTCTCCTCGTTGTCTCCATCCTGACGGGTGATTTACTCAAGCTACAAGCTGCTATTACCGATCCTGCTCCTGCAAATAGTGATATGAATCCTACTGCTCCAGAGTGTGGTCAAATATGCTGCCAGGGACCTGCTGCTGTACCAGGCATCCCCGGTATACCAGGCCAACCAGGACCCTATGGACCAGTCGGTCTAAAGGGTGAAATTGGTCTACCAGGGCCCACAGGTGACAGAGGGGAGACTGGAGCTGTGGGTGAGCAAGGGGACCCCGGGAACCCTGGACCTAAAGGAGAAGATGGCATGGGCGTGCCCGGAAAGATGGGTCCACGTGGTCCACCAGGATTAGCTGGAGCAACTGGGGGAATTGGTCTGAAGGGTGAGAAGGGGAACCAAGGGGAAGCACCAACCAACCACCGAGTGGCTTTTACAATGAGGGGGGGTAGACAAAAATCCTTTTGAGGGGCCTGTAGATCCGCGCCTGGAGCAATTCTAGAGGGAATAGATAGGTCAGTGATATATAAAGGTATTATAGACCTTTCTTTTGCAACGTCACAGCCTGAGTTTTTACCAATGCCGGAAACTATGGCGTGCCATCAAAGCCGGGCATAAAAAATAACCACAATTTTAACACAATTTGTACACATCGTTTCATAAACGTTGAAAGATATTACTGAATGTAATGGAAACAACACAAGCAATGATGGTATGTATTTGTACAGCTATGGAAAGTTTGCAAATTATGTTGAATTTGATCATGACTCAGAGATGCCAAGTTCAAATTTTTTTAATGAGAGAGTTTTTCATGACGCGGCGTCTCAGCGCGCTCACGTGCGCGAAAGTAAGGGAGCACAGCAACCAAGTGGGGGGGGGGGTGCCCCCTCCCATGGTAGGGAGCTTTTTCAATTTTGAAAAACAAAAGGGAAACATACCTTTAATCCTTTGAGCTTTGCTCCTTATTATATGCCCAAGTTGAAAGTCTAGCAAATAATAATGCTACTTTTTTTCTTTTTTTTTCCTTGTCGGGTCCCGATGCGTGAGAAATATGGGTGTCATGCGTGAGACCGTGACACGGACCCTAAATGCGTGAGTCTCACGCACAATGCATGAGACTTGGTAGCTCTGCATGACGTCGGTCAAGAAGACGAAATGATTTGCGATATTTGGCCGCCCATGCAAAGTATTGCCAACCAGCATGTCAGTGTTTGTAAACAAAAGAAAGGTCTATTACAAATAACGACCGCTAGGGATTGTGGGATGCACAAGGGTCGAAAGGGCACCACATGGTTACTTTTGGACAGTGAGTAAAATATTCTTTATAGTTTGTAGAGGAGGGTTTACAAAATGGAGGCTCAGGCTCCGGCTCTGTCATCCATATGCTGAAAATATAGGTTGTGGTTTTTCATTGAAGCTGAAGCTCTGTTTTCTTTTTCAAACCAGAGAATCTACTTCCGAGTCGCAGCCAAACGCCTCTATTTTGACAGGCCTACCCGTTATTTAAGAATGGATTCACAAAATATGGAGCCAGAGCCTGAGCCTGAGCGTGAGCCTGAGCCTGAGCTTTGTAAACCCACTGTGTTATAGGGGCTTTTCTCAAAGCTCGGCTCCGGCTCCGGCTCCATTTCGTGAATCCATTCGAAAATAACGGGTATTAAACTTTTGGCAGCGGTTCGGATTCTCTGGCTTGAAAAAGTAAACAGAGTTTCAGCTTCAATGAAAAACCACAAGTTATATTAATCAGCATATGGATTACAGAGATGAAACCGGAGCCGGAGCCTGAGCCGAGCTTTGAGAAAGGCCCCTGAACTAGCAGTTCGACCCAGATGTATCCCACAATGCTTTGCTGAAGCACCCTCTCTTGGTGAAAATATACTATTTGTGATAAACCTTAAATGGTAATTGTTTAATGTCATTTTGCCAAAATGTAAAAAGCCATGCATTCCATATAATCTGTGGCCAATTTCATAGAGCTGCTTAGCACAAACATTTGCTTAGTGCTTAGCACAAAAATGTCTTGCCCAATAAAACAAACCACCATTCAAAATTCCATTTGATATTCATGGTCAGCGAACAACATCCAAAGAACTATCGCAAGTGATACACAACACATAGACATTTGGTTGTTTACCCTGTTTTTATTTCAGAAATGTCATGCTTAGCAAATTTTTGTGCTAAGCAGTTTTATGAAATTGGCCCCTGGCGTTTATCTGCCTGCCACTATAACCTTGAAGAAAAAAAAAGCATTTAACAAAAACAATATCTACTGGTAATTTGTTTGTACATGTAACTGTGCTGTAAACGTGTATAATTACAGGTCAAATGTTCTGTTTATTTCGCTACACACATACGCTCTATACAGGCATTTGTGACTGAATTTGAATTAAGAATCATTTTAAATGTTCTATGTATACTCGGGAGTGAAGATAATGTAAACTTGTCGCTGGCATGCATTTCTCATACAAGTTGCAGTTTTTATGAAGATTACAATTTCTGACAAAGTATGTTATATTTTGGTTTTACCTGAATGTTTCAATTCTTCACAAAAATATAAAGTTTGGGGGAATCAAAAGGTTGACTTTATGACGTTCGGTTCAGTTCGGATCAACGTGATAATGTCAGAAGGCCAACTTCATAGAGCTGCTTAGCGCAAAAATTCGCTAAACATGACATTTCTGTCTTAGTAAAAACAGGATTAACAACCAAATTTCCGTGTGTTGTGTATCACTTGTGGTTGTTCTTTGGCTGTTGTTCGCTGACCATAAATATCAAATGGAATTTTCAATGGTGGTTTGTTTTATTGGGCAAGTTATTTTGGTGCTAAGCAGCTCTATGAAATTGGCCCCTGGTGTTATGATGATTTGTTGAAAAGGATGTCACGAAGGTTGTGATTACACCACATGGTATCAAATTACACATTAACAGAAGACATCACATTCCTGACAATAATCATACTTCAATCATATATTCCTTCATTTAATTAGAGGGGACTGTTGACAAATCTATAAGGAAACTATCATTCTGGATCAAAATATCAGCCCTTAATAAATGCAATGATTGACCTGGTTAGAGATATTACAGGGTTAGTGCTGAATGTCTAATCAATGCATTGTTCTGGTCAATGCTTAGGCCTACACATGTATGTTTAATTGATGAATAGACATGCAGGGAAATTTGAAATCCGACACTTGTTTTAAGATGAATAAAATACTTGCAAGTGAAAAATTATGGTTATTATCCAAAATGATGAGTTTTATATGTTTAAGTATATGCTACTGCGCTTAAGTATTGTTATTATCCAAAATGATGAGTTTTATATGTTTAAGTATATGCTACTGTGCTTAAGTATTGTTATTATCCAAAATGATGAGTTTTATATGTTTAAGTATATGCTACTGCGCTGAATTATTGTTATTATCCAAAATTATGAGTTTTGTATGTTAAAGTATATGCTACTGCGCTGCTTCTATATGAATAATTAAATGTAAAGCATGATTAAGTGAATTTTTCATCCGTTAATAATCTGTTTTTGCAAATGAACTCTTCATTTCATTGTTTCTTAATTCTATTTAACTAGTCATAATTAGTAAAACCTGTTAATTGTTTTATGCTGCTGGATAATTTCTTAGTAGCACCATTCTAGCCAGGCATGGGACTATTTTACTATGTTTTGCTGAGTGGACGATATCATGAAAATTCAGGGTTTTTAAGACTGAATATTTTGCTTGTAACCCACAGATGGATGCTTATGTAGTATCATACGTTGGTAGCATACCGAAACAGAAGTCGTCACAGATTTACCTTTAACTTACAGGGTATAAAGATGGTGATGGTAGAAACATACCGTTAAAATGTTTGTGCCTGAAATGCTGTATTTATCCAGAAAAGAGTAAAACCAATGACTAAAATTATTTTTGATCATTTAAAGATCAAAAATAAAAGAGAAAAGACTTAAGAAATACTGTGGCCGTTTTTCACTGTTTTCTCAAAAAGTGGGCACCATATGGGACTGAAATTTGCACAGATGACTGTTACTGTATCTTCCAAAAACAAAAGAATGATGTTACCTTTACTAGCCTGATTATGAACTGGCCGCATCACCAAATATTAATCTTTGCAGTGAACATATTTCTGAATTTATTTTAGGCCGACTTTCCGCTTCATTCCTAAAGGCAAAGCTACACCGCTACATCAATGGCGGGGCAGTATGGAAAAAATCTTCACGTTTCCTCAATATTTTGTTTTATAAAAGAAAAACTTTTTTTGGATATGCATAGAACCTTAGAAGGAAAACTTGGAAAAATTTGGAGTGAAAAAGGACACAACAGAACAAGAAACATAGAATTGTTCAAAGAAAATTTGTATCATTATGTTTTTTGAGTTTTATGAGTACTTGACTGGAAAAATGAATGCTGACAATGACATTTTGAGCAGACGGTTGAAAAACATGTGACCCTATTCTAGCCAATCAAAATGCTGCGGCAATTCAAAGTCTAGTCTTTTTAAACATTTTTTGATAATGATTAATATTTATCGTAAATTCATCCGGATTTTGGGGCACACTGTGCATGGTAGAGTCTGGGTACTAAACATTGTACAACACACTCTGGCAAGCTTGTTTAAAAAAAAAAAAAAAACACACAAAAACTGATGATATAAAAATACCAAAAGGGCTTGCAAGTGACTGCATAGACTCGTGTGCGATACCAAGCCATATCCTGTTTTGCTAAACCGTTTTCAGACAAAAGTAAAAAAAAAATACGACGCCATTTACGTTGAGCATGTTTGAGCCTGGAGGAATATATTACACTGTATGATGGAACTTTAATATGGCAAGTGCGAAAGTACGTATTGAATGATATGATTTCTAAGGTTACAGGTCAAATGTTGTCAAGAACGTTTGTCCCTCCTTTTTTGGGTCAGAAATTTTTGAAATTGAATCGACATTGTCAGGAAATCCAAAAGACACAAGATTTCACGGTGGCTGAAGAAATATTAACTGGTCCTTGCCTTCTTAAAATGTCCCCTTCCCTGAAAGTACAATGGCCCGTCAGCATACTAATCCAGCCAATCAGAAGTTGGGAGATTCCATTTTTGAGGGGTGTTTGTACATGTATGTATTAAAGGGGCATCCACAGTTTTTTTAGCTTAGACAAAAACAAAAAGTTAAGACACAAATACAATTTTACACACGTAGACAAATGGAACATTCATGAAAGTTGCACGGAAAAGTCCGGTTTTCAAAGAACAAAAATGACCGGATCAAACTGGATCAATTGAGCTCTTTCAGAAACAGATTCTAACAGGATTGTAAGTCAACAGCCAACCTCTGACAAATCACAATAACCAACACTGCCCGGTAAGATACCTATCCAATCCTGAAAAGGCAAAGCGTCTCGCTCAAGGACAACACCCCCAACATTTCTCGGAAACAGAACCAGAACCAGATCATACTCAGTGAGCTTCTGACATATCACAATCAACCAAAACTGCCCAGTATTAGACCCATCAAACCCTGGCACTGCAAAGCGTCTCGCTCAAGGACAACACCCCAATATAGACACTCCACAAAGGTTCTGTCAAAGGATGTATGGTACCAAGACTTCTGAATGATAACAGCAACAGATAACAACCCCAAACAGTTTGCATCCTGCTTTTGAACCCAGACAATGGGCATTTAGGTAAATCAGGCTTGAGGCTAGGCTTGGGACTTAATTCGTGACCGCCATTTGAGGCCCAGAAAACAAAATGAAGGGATTGGGCCACATGATGAAACAAGCCGAAGAAAAGCTCCAGCTTCGCCATGTATATCAAGCCCTTCATTTCATTTAGAGCACAAAACGGCCTGGACGCGCCGCATGCTTCATTTCGTAGGGTTGCACCCAAGTAAATAAACTCCCATAGACAACAGTGATAAATCATCAAACTTCAAAAATCATTTAAAAATATACAGAACTCTCACAGCTGTTCAAGTTACACAGAAAAATGATGACCAACATGTCACCTTTCATTTTCTTTTCAATTTATGGTAGGGTGACCATTGAATTTTTGAGATATACTCATTCTCAGCTGAACACCCCTAAAACAAGGTATGGATCACTCCAGTCAAAGAAGCCATTTTCAAAAAAACATCCCTCTGCAAAGCGGCTGAAATAGACCCACTTTCTCACCCAATTGCATCAAAAATGGTCACAAATGGAAGCCCAGAGTCCAGGCAGGAGGTCCAGTGCCATATTTCTTAAGGCTGAAACGATACATCGATATATCGGTGCATCGCGATACATTCGGTCACGATACGATTTATCGATACGAACATTCGATATCGGTATTTTTGATAATAATATAAAACATAAACTTTATTACAAAACATGCTGAAAGTCACATAATTGTCTAATAAGCCTACTGCAAAAAAAGCAAACCCAGAAATATACGTATAAAAGCAGAAGAAAACGCCACCTTTTTTGCCGAAAAGCATAGCGCTCCTTCGGATGACAGAGCTATAGCTCACACAGTACACAACGGTCAACCATGGGATTTTATCTGCGATCGCGTGGTGTACATGTACACGCACACGCAAACAGCAACCATTAGTACGCTGCTAGCTTCAGTCATGTTGGCTGGAAGCGGTAAGCATAGTCATTGCACAATGTACATGGAATTGTGTGTAACGCGGCATCGCATGCATGTGCTCACAGCACAGTGAATTCAGCACGGCCAGCGCACGTGTAAGCTTCAGTCATGACGGCCGGAAGTGCAGCGTACGTACATGGGCATGACTTGTGCTGTCAAGTGAAGTAGCGCTCTGGATCATGGACGGCATGGATAACTCATCACGGTCGGCTTCGGTGCAGATTTTGCGGTAAGAAATATGCTTTAACGTCGCAACCAGCAACAAAATTTGCAGTAATCTGTTAGTTTTGGTCGTCGCGAAAAGTGCAAAAAGTAGCTCTGTTAGCTCATGAGCTACTCTGATTTCTTTGGTATAAAGTTGCGCCACCATAAAAATATTGCGATATTCCCGATATTTCAATTTTTTCTGGGACCTGATACGATTTTCCATATGAAAAAAATATTGCGATATCGATAAATATTGTCATATCAAACAAGCTTAATGTCTATACCGTTTGCCAACACTGCATTTATTCCTAGGCACTTTTCACTTCTTCACTGAACACACACGATCGCCGCCCGCTAGCGCTGTCATTTAAAAGGCTAAAAAATCGTTTAACACGGATCCGTAGTTCAGTTCATTTGTACTTGTAGTACCTTACTGATTATCAGAATGTGTTATACCTGGAGTGAAACATTAAAGAGGCCTGACACCCTGATGAAGGAAGTTCATTATGTTTTGAATTTATTTATTTATTTTAAACCAAGATATATCGCGATATATATCGTATCGTGTGGCATGTATCGTGATACGTATCGTATCGCGACACAGGCGTATCGTTTCAGCCTTAATATTTCTTCAATCCTTCATTTCCATAGCTCTCACAACTCTCTTATTTAAAATATATTGAGTGCTTAACTTTTATTAATGAGCTCGGCGGACGGATTTTGGCCCTATTTACTTGGGTGCACCCTATAAGAGCAGATAGTGTCCATATTTTGACACCATACCACACTGAGGGGAAGCAGAATATTCCAAAGGTCACTTATTTGAAAAGAAAATTGAAAAATATTGCTCCTCTGCGAAATGGCAGGGGTTCGCATCTGGGGTGGCGGCCATGTTTTTTGTACAGTTGTATATGGGAAAGCATATAGCTTATTAACCTGCTAAGATTTTGAACATGAGAATTCTCCATTCCACAACATCAAATCTGGTGTAAATCCTCTCTGTTACACAAATGTCTTGCTTCATGTGTTCATCTGTGGGATCATTTTGCAGTGGACATAGCCACTTTGGGGTCCCACTTTGGGGGTGGATAAAGGATGGAAGGGGGGGGGGGCTTGTCAAAGATTTTGAGGACACACACTCATTTAATGCACAAGGTGATCTCTTTTAGACAGCCTAGTAGTGAAATACATGTATGAAGTAACACACCCTAGGTGTACTACAGTCCAAGATTATTTCCACCCACAGAAAATATCAAAACTACAGAAAAAACACACCATTTTCTGTGCATTACATACCATGTTTTGATTCCATCCAATTGCCTTACACATGCACCCTGTGTTTACTTTGTGCAGTCGTTGACACTTCTGACAAAATGTTTACTCCACTGTGCTTTTTAAAAATAAAACACTGAAAACCCATATACAACATGCCAAAAGCCTGTTTTTCATGTCATTTCCAGTTTTATGTCTTTTTGGAGCCTGTTATAGAGAGACAGCAGCAAAAAAACACATGTTTACATATCACCATCCAAAACAAAATGGACGCCACCATTCTGCACTATAGGTTGCACCCAAGTAAATAAACTCCCATAGACAACAGTGATAAATCATCAAACTTCAAAAATCATTTAAAAATATACAGAACTCTCACAGCTGTTCAAGTTACACAGAAAAATGATGACCAACATGTCACCTTTCATTTTCTTTTCAATTTATGGTAGGGTGACCATTGAATTTTTGAGATATACTCATTCTCAGCTGAACACCCCTAAAACAAGGTATGGATCACTCCAGTCAAAGAAGCCATTTTCAAAAAAACATCCCTCTGCAAAGCGGCTGAAATAGACCCACTTTCTCACCCAATTGCATCAAAAATGGTCACAAATGGAAGCCCAGAGTCCAGGCAGGAGGTCCAGTGCCATATTTCTTCAATCCTTCATTTTCATAGCTCTCACAACTCTCTTATTTAAAATATATTGAGTGCTTAACTTTTATTAATGAGCTCGGCGGACGGATTTTGGCCCTATTTACTTGGGTGCACCCGTAGGGTCCAATGCAGCCATCTTGGTCTAGCTCCCTGTGGCCACTGTGTAATTCCCTATGGCATATGTATGCAACCACATGGACACCAGTCTCAACTCTTCAGTGTGAGTACTGTGTTAATGAATACACACCAATACTGCAGTATATTACTTTTTTTAAGGGATCTTTTCCTTTTTTAACAGGAAAACATTAATCCTACTGATATAACTTGGCCAACATTGAATGAAATGCACATTGATTCTTGTACATGGTTAGACATTTGAGTTAATTGTTAGTTTTCAAGATTCTAACAACTTTTGAAAGTGTCTGTACAGGTATATTACAGCCAAAGTTTCTTGTATATATTTATAGAAAAAACACACACAACAAAAACAAATAAAAGCAACAAAATAAAAAGAGAGGAAGAATACACAATAATGGTAGATATTCCTGAACTAGCTTGGGGGTCATTTTCATGGAGCTGCTAAGCACAAAAAAATTGCTTAGCACAAAAATGTCTTGCCCAATGTAAAAACAAACCACCATTAAAGAAAAATTCCATTTGATATTCATGGTCAGCGAACAACAGCCAAAGAACAATTGCAAGTGATATACATAACACATGGACATTTGGTTGTTAATCCTGTTTTTTTATAAAGACAGAAATTTTGTGCTCAGCAAATGTTTGTGAAAATTGGCCCTGATCGTGACAATACGACCTGTAACTTGTGGGTACGTATGAATTTCAAGAGAATGTGATTGCACATGGACAACTAGACATTCTACAAACTGTGTTTCCCGTCACGACCTTTCCATACCCTCCCTTCTATTTCATCTTGAGACCAACCATAAAACCACTTTTGCTCTACTTCCACAGAACCGTTACAATCGACTCCATCTCTGGCGTTGCCAGGGGATACGGATGCGAGCATTGTATTGATTTGTAACGTGCAGTTCACGTCAACAGCATGACACATATAAAGGATTATATGTAAACATAATGGGAGGCATTCTGGATATGGGAACATGGTGCTGTTGCCAAGGTTACCCTCACTGTTGCCTTGGAAACCAACTGACAAGGAGAAAAGCTGAAAGATTTCGCCAAACATTTTGACAGCAACTTTGGAGAATTGATACTGAATCGCCATATACTGTGGCGACGGATCCACGATCATGTGACAAATATGCAAATCAGACAAGTTTAGCGTGCCAAACTCACACACACACAAAACGTGTCATTTTTTTCTGCAACATTTTCGAAAGATTAACAATTCATTTCTTTTCTGTTTTTTTTTTTCATTGTTAATATTTAGTTGCAACAATTTGTAACTAATAGACACTGTCACCATATAGTGACCTAAGGTACATCTCACAGAATAGACGTTATTCACGGTGCATCCATCCTGCATTCGAAGCAGTGCAATCAAACCGAGGCTTGGATTCCAAGTAGTCTGGTACCCGCTTTCTCTTTAGGAATTGGTTGTTATCTTTTCTAATGGGTATACAAGGATGGTGACAAGATGGATGCGCCGTGAATAAGGCCATATAGGGACTTCTCAACAAAACCGTCGGGTAAATCTGTACACTGGTTTTGGTTTGAGAAGCGACCAATTTTTTTTTATAAATCTGAAACCGATAGAATGATTATTTCACATCTTTGACCTAAAAAAAAAGAAGAAGGCATAATTGGGTTTGATTATAATGAAGCGTTATTTCGTCTTTAAAGGCAACGATAAGAATAAGAATGCAAAAAAGTTACAATTTGATTGCAAAGATTGGATATACCTCGATTGATGGTGCAGGCTGGAGTAAGAAGGGAAGGGTTTGCAGAGGGGCACCGGAGAGATCAAGCCTATCTTCTGGAAACCACCTGGCTTGATGTTGGCCACACATTCAGACAGACCGTGGGAGACAGTGGGAGTAGGCCATTCCCTATGGCTGCGTTCGAGCGGTTACTCCCGGTAACACGAGTGGGATGCGCGTGCAATACTCTCCGGTGCAGGAGTATACTCCCCAACGCTGGAGAGTATACTCTCGCTGACCCGAGTGTCGTACTCCGGCCGTTCGAGCGCTCAGGAGTATACTCGTGTTAACACGAGTAGCTCGCTCGAACGCAGCCTATAAGAAATTGCAAAACTATTTCAAATTGATGAAACGTCTGTCCAAACAATTCAAGCATTTAATAGGGATTGGGATGACTTGCTTGACAGATTGCTGAGCACGACCCACATGTCGTGCTGGCTACAGAGACTTGGCTTTCGCCAGAGGTTAGGAACAGTGAATGTTTCCCCCCTAATTTCACCATCGTCAGGAAAGATCGTATCGAGACAGGGAACAAAGGTAGCACCAGAGGTGGGGTACTCATCGCAGTGAGGGATGACATCATAGCCACTCATTGCCCAGAACTTGATGTCAACACCGAGGTCTTGTGGGTCAAACTAAAAATTGTCAAAACGAAGCCGGTCTACATCAGTGTATTTTATCGCCATCCCAAACTGGGCGCTGAGCCTCTCCAAAAAGGGGGATTGTGGGTTGACGGGTCTTAAAACTATAAAGGAAAGGAAACTACTTTTTGAAAAGTAACTTACCTACATATACTTTGTTGGTCTCCTCCTCTATATTACCAAGGTTAAATTTTTGGAAAGAGGGCAGGGCTTTGATTTTTGAGGGAAATTATGGGGTAAAAACGGTAACCAAGATTGTAACATTTCACCGCCGCACGGACGGCCGCAGACGAGAATAGTCTGGTTTCCACTCTGACATTTTGAGGACTCTTGATCTGTTGGGTCTGGGCACTAGACTAACCAGACCAGACAAAATGTCCTCACGCGATCAGACGGTCTGTTTAAAGTTTACAAGAAGCGCGTAAGAAAATTGAATTTTAATCCTAAAATGTTTAACAAATTTCTTCAATCTAGGCTTTTTAGGACCCAGGAACATTTGCTGAAAGTCAAAAGTATCATTTTTGAGGAGTAGAAGTTAGTTCAGAGCCAAAAAAAGCAATGTGTTTTGGGATCCCGTCAACCCACAATCGCCCCAAAAAGGCTCAGCGCTGATTGGAGGAAAAGCTTGATGATTTGTGACCAACAGGAGTTGTAGTACATTCAGGACCTGGTAAAAGTAAAACACAGGATTACCAATTAGTTTACCTACCTGTCTGTTGCATCATGTACTTACCACTGGCTAGTCAGAAGTCAGATACCGATCGATCAATCATCAAGCTGCTGTGGAAGTTGAGATTTTTAACACTTTGACTTTGAGGCTCTGAGTGTCAGTTTTTGTTTGTAATAAAGTGCAGGATACCGATGTTGAGTTGCAAAACATGGCAACCACAGAGCAGCAAAGTGCAGTCAGTCCGCTATACTGTGTACATGATTACATGTACAAAATTCCGTGTAAGTGTATGCTCAGTCTCCTTAGCTTGTCTCCATTCCATGGTGACCTTGGGCAGCCGAGTTCACGAGTCTCTCCTTTCCGAGTGCCACACACACGGTCAGCAATCTCAGCATGACCAGTACAACTGGGTTCACTTCTCACGAGATGAAACATTGGTACGCTGACTTTATGGATCTAAAACTACAGCAGGGACAGAATACCAGGCCGTACCAAGCCTGCTTGTCCAGTCAACGTGAAAATACAGTTTTACAAATGAACATGAGACAAACTGGAACACAAAACGAAAAGTCTCGAGAAAACTTTCAGACTTCCTTCTCGTCTGAACTTCGCGCAAGTACATTCTGTACATACGGCATGTGGCTGCACGTGCTCTACACAATACTGGTTGATTTTGTACTGTAGACGTCTGGGTACCGTCTCATCCAGGTGCCAATAAACAGGTACTAGGGCCTTTTCCAAACGTCGGCTCCGGCTCAGGCTCCGGCTTCAGCTCCATTTCGTGACTCCATTTTTGAATAACAGGTAACGAAATAGAGGCTTTTGGTTACGGATTGGAAGTAGATACTCCATTTAGAACAAGAAAACAGAGATTCAGCTTCAATGAAAAGCCACAACCTACATTTTCAGCATATGGATGACAGCGCCGGAGCCTGAGCCGAGCCGGAGCCGAGGTTTGGAAAAGGGCCCCAATAAACAGTTTTTATGGAGAGCGCCCTCTCATGTCCACAAATCAGTGCAGTGTGTACTCATCAAGCAAACAGGTGTCTTACATTTCCTTGAAGGGAAATCTTAATGACCTTTTGCGTAAAATAAATGAAATCAAGCAAAACATTAACCCCCGTCCCTGGGTGGGTTTGAACCACCAGCATTTCCTTGAAGGGGAATCTTAAAAACCTTTTGCTGTCAAAATTTCATGGAGGATATGTGCGAGCATAGAGGAAGGAAATCCTTCCCCCTCCCACAATCTTGGAAGTTATTTTCAACTTCCAATCAATTTCTGGCCTGCAGCTAATTTCATCTTTTCAAATGAGAGCTTATCTTTCGCTACCCTGAAATGTCTTATAAATTTAAAGTCAGCTAAATTCATTTTCCTGTTTTCATTACTACTCATCCCACCCCTGCCCTACACCATTCGGCCTCCCCCTCCCCTATTCCAAACCCCTCCCCTCCCCATCTCTGGCTCATATTGATTGGTCGCAGTTGCTCACTTTCCAGTCATAGAAGTTGGACAAGAAAACTGTATTTTTGTATAGACCAATCCGATGGGACAATATTCTGTCCACCATTACTGCGGTGTCCCCGTCTTCTTTTTGTCCAGCACTCTGTATTTCTTGGTGTACATCCCATGAATAGAGGACGTACACCCTGCAGTCCAAAATGCCGCAGGGCGTAAATTATTTTGTTGTTGGACAAAAGGAAGGCGGGGACACCGCAGTAATGGCGAACAGTATATCGTGCCGTTGGATCGTTGTATACCTCATTCTCCTTCAAAATTATTATCTGATTTTTACTCTTCTGGTAACTGCTAGTTTACTTTAATTCCCAATGGTATGGAATTATCAGTGTAGTAACTGTCCAAATGGTGAAGCGTGCATTTATTTTCACCACCCAGTCCAAGGCTAATGAACCCTCCCCTTGAGGGGCTTGCTGGAATGGGTACATTCGTTTAGCTCCCCCGGATCGACACCAGTCCCCATTCTCTCGCTTGTTTTGTGCAGTAAAACACGACCATTCCCAGTAAGGGCTGACCCTATATGAGCTTGTACCTCATGTCCCCAACAGAGGGCGGCAGACACTCTGCTCAATACACGCAGAACAGTAAATAATTTCCCGTAGGCTCTCATGCGAAATGGCCCAAAATGGAAAAATTATAACAAATACTCACAAGTTTCTCAGGCAATAAAGCCATGCACCAAAATGAAGCTGAAAACTTCCATTTTCATTTTCTTCTCAATTTTATGGTTTCTGGGTGGTGGTGTTTTTCCTACATATACATCTGTCATACATGGGTGGTGGCATTTCCCTGCCAATCCTGGTGGGGGATGAGGCCAAGTTTCCCCCTCCCCTGATAATTTATGAATTAGGAGAATGTCAATGACAATGTCCCACTGATCAGTTACAATGTTTTGCTTGATGCAATCTTCATACATGAGTTTCTCTGGAAACAGATAACAATATATTCTCTTTTGTTTTTTAAAATTCATCTTGGAATTAAAAAAACGGATCAAAGTGAATACTCTTCTTACCTACCAAAACAACAACAACAAATAAAAGTAAATAAAACAAAACAAACTGCAAAACAAAGGTAAAATACATTTTCTTTACAGAACATGTTGCAAAGGGTTCTTTATTTCTTAAAATTGAAAACACTTGTGGTATAAAGGTCCCCCAAAGACCAACAATATCCATTGCTGGTTCTTTGTATTATCCACTCAGAGGTGGGGGTATCATCAGGAACCACCTGACTCATTGTTGCCTTCTTTCAAGTGTTTCAATGTACTACTTTATTATTCAAAAGGTCCACGTCCTGGTAGAGGTAGAGTTGCTGACAATTCTGCAAGTCTGAATGGTACAGTATGTCACCAAAGATATGGAGAAGGTGTAATATATTCAGGTCACCTCTGATTCTTCACAAACAGATTCCCTTTCCACAAGTGTCATTCACAAAGTGCACAGTCAACAGTACTACAATTCACTGTATTACATTGAAGACAGTTGAAGACTTGTGGAACTTGTTTAACAAGCTAGTAAGCTGCTGCCGATTTCACGAAACATTGCGTAACTTACGCAACGTACAAATGTTGCGTAAGTTTTGTGAAACGGGCATAACTTGTGCATAACGGGCAGGAAAATGTTGCGTAAGTTACGCAACGAAATGTTGCGTACGCAACATTTGAAGTTTCGTGAAATCGGATGCTGAGCTGTAGTTGATGGTATTAAAATAACCAGTGAGTGTGAGTAGCTGCTAGGACTGGTACCATCATGATCAAGGTGGCAAAGAGAGAGAGAGAGAGAAGGAAATGAAATTGAAGCCTGGGTGCAAACATTCTTTGAAAAAAGTCCCTAGAATGTAAAGCTTGGGAAGCTCAAATCTGACAATCATGTTTGGATGCTGAAAATAAAATACAGAAAATACAATCAAAGAAAAAAGGTGTCGCTGTATGACAGCAAAGAGAAACAGTGTGACAATATGTTGAAGGAACAACCTCACTTTTATCAAGCCCCATAATGTATGAGTGTATAAGTGCCATTTGGTAATGTACAATATTGTACATGTATGTACATGATTATGTATCAATGGATAGTTGAGTCTGTATAGTAAGGAACATTTCATTGGTTTTTGTACTTACTGGTCTAGTTTGGTGATAACTCTTTTGTCAGCATGTTTAACACTGCTATAAGGCAGTTTAGAATGATATGACAAGGAACAAGATACAGCTAGATCATTTGCCTTGTTTTCTGAATTTGGAATCAAATATTGTAATGGTTGTGTGCATAAAGTGAATATATTATAGCTCAGTATTTGACAATGCCCTGAAATAAATGTTCATTTGTGACATGTGCATAAACATAGCATTCATAATAATTCTAGATGTCATCAATTACATTGATCTCTTCACACAATCTCAAGATGGAAAAAGTTGCCTTGAATAGAATTATGCAATGTCACTCAAGAATACATTTTCTTGGCACAAGTTGAAAATGGCAAGTGTCATCAGTGTTACCGTAAAATTGAGCCAAGGATTGTTTAATGTAAACTGTTGCCAATGACAAAATGCAGTCAGAGAAAAGAAAATCATCACTTCTGCTTAAAACTACAAAACAATATCATAAAAATTGCTGACCAAAATATTTCAGACAAAATCAGACAAAATTGGCAAAGTGCACTTCCTGCAATGGGTATAGGGGAAAATATCAGTTGAAGGATCACAACAACTCAAAAACATAATTAACTGTTAATCTAATTCATCTAGGTTTGGTGAAACTGGTCATAAAATATAATTGGTTATAAAATTACTGGTAGTCCTGTTTGTTCCACTTTATCTAATCTGTATATCTCTAACATTGTAAAAAATATCATAGCAACGAAAAAAGTGCAAACTTTCTGCTGATTTATTTCATGTACATGAGTGATTCATGAATGAGTGACTTGCCATATGCTCCACTCCACTGTTGATGCTCACTGCTCAAGTCCACAAGTTGTTGTTGAGGATACCATGATGATGATCCATGGTCCTGTATATTAAAGTTCACTTCATCTTGAATGCTTTCTGGTCCTGCAATGGGCCTATGCAGTACAGTTGTGCCTTCTTCATCAGGATGTTAGTTAGGCACTCGTACCAGTCTTGAAGAAAATCAGTGACATTGTTGAAATCTGATATCTTGGCAGATCTCTGACTGATGAGAAGAAACACATCACAAGCTCAGTACCTGGCACAGATTCACTGCTGTCTTGGAGAGAGTGAAAGTGATGATGATGAGGGTGCAGGCTGAGGATGTTTGTTCCACTCATGTTGGATGTCAGTTGTCATAACTGCACATGTTGATTCATGTACCATTCTTCACCTGAGAGAAGTGAGGGCAGTTCTTGGTAGCTGCTGATCAATGATCATCATGTATTTCCTTGGTACATCATATTGCAAACGTGGATATGAGTCTGTCATTCAGCTATCATTTATTTCACAAGCTGTTGTGTTGGTCTCTGTCAGAGCTCTGGATGACAATTCTCAGGAAGTGTTTTTGAAAGACTTCAGCAGTTTCTTCCAGATTGTACATTTGTAGGTTGACATTTCAGCAGTGAGGAGCATTTTGCAATGGCAGAGTGTAGCATTTTCAGCTAGTCTCATTACAAACGGCATATAAAACATATCAGCATAAACTACATTATACTTTACATCGATTTGATAAAATAATTCAAAGTCAGAGATAAATGTACACACGTTGAGTATGGGTCATAACCTGAACCGTCAGCTGAGGTTTGAAGCCCCAGTGACACCCTGAAGTTGGGTCATTCCAGGGTTCAGGTGCTAACACCAACTATAGTATCTCTTCAAAGAGTATTGTCTCTGAATAACTTCTGTTTGTCTTAGACATGAAATTTAATGAACCCATTGGCTGAATAAATATGACACCATGTAGTATCTATGCATCTTATTCATGTCTCCATATACATTGCACATTATAGGAATATTGACAATGACAATGACCTGAAATACTTGATCACAGACTTGATGTTCATTCTAAACTAGATATTAACAAAGTGATGCATTCTCAATGGATAAAATAAGATGAATACACACCTCATGAAATGTGCACTTTGCACCAAGCCAAGTTACACAATCTCTCATTGAATCAAATTGTAACTGATGAAAGTAAAGAGCAACCAATACTAGCCCAACCAAAGCTGTATTTTATGAGCACCTTGCCAAACTTGTCCCATACAATACAGCAACAGAACACACTGAACCCATGATCTCAAACAATCTACAAGTCAAACTGCACACTTGTAAAATGCCCAAGATAATCTTGGCAATGTAACTCTCCTAGTTATGCTGTATGTGGTAGAAAGCAGAAGTGAAAGATCTTTAGATATGAACTTGAACACAGGTAAACACTTGTCATTTATGTGAAAATACTTCAAACCTGATACATGTAGTTCACCCATACATAAGCACCACATGTATTGCCAGTAGTGACATTGCAATTTTCACTCAGGTTCGAAACCAATTCCGAATAACAGAGTGATATTGGTAAGTACATTTAAATAAGGCCACTGCCAACATTCTGAATGTGCATTCAATTGTTATTCTCTAAATGATAGATGATGAGGTTTGTATGATAAAGAATGTTGGTGATACATAAACATGTACATAGAACTGCATGAGATCAATATTACTAATAATGGAAATATATTTACCATAGAAGTGAATGTTTTCTATTGCAAATAAATGCAATGCTTCTGTGTTGGAGACTGAGGAAAAGGAAAAGTGGAAGATTGACAGCATTCAGAAAATGGCTTAGGAAAAAAGCAGAGATAGGAACCAAGCAAGATTGTATTTAGATTTTCAAGTTATTCATCTGTGCAAAATGTTCCGTGTGGTCGAAATAGTCAGCAAGAGGAGCCGAACTGTTCCTGTGCTTGTCAGCAATGAGGCAGTCGCGTCGTTGAATGCTCTGGTCACCAATAGACACGAAGCCCCCGACAACATCTTCTTGTTCGCCCGATGTTGTTACAGAGGGACAGGTCATATACGAGGAAGTGACTGTCTAAGGACATATATGCAGATAAGGCTGGCCTTGACAATGCAGGAGTGTAGCATCCGTTCCACCAAACTCCGCAAGCATGTAGCCACTGCAGCTCAAATTCTTGCATTAAAGGACCACCGGCTGAAAACCCTTGCCGACATCATGGCCCACAATTTGAGGGTACATCGCGAGTATTACCAGTTGCCCGATACTGCATGTACAACGGGTCACCAAACTGTCTCGATTGTTCCTGAGTTTGAAGAGGGGCAACCTGCTTTCTCAGCAGGGCAAATCTTTGGAGGTAAGGCCCCCCCACCCACTTTAAACCTCTTTAAGCAGATTGGGAAGAGTTCTCCATTGCAGTGCACCCAGCTGGTCATGCCAGAGACTGACGAATCAGACTCAGATGGCGAATACTATACCGACCTGGCCCACAAGTTGGACTACCAGCTTATAGCCAGTCGCTTTTAAAAGCCCCAATTTTGACCAAGCAAGAGCCATCTTCGCCAGCCAAGAAGAAAAGAAGAACCCAAGACAGCCGTACCAAGTTAGCAGAGGAAGACTACAGATTCGTCGGCCACCTCGCCGTGCCTCTCCAAGCCTGCGTTGCTAGGAAGGTGTCTATCAATCGCAACCTTCAATCCCTGAAGACCGCTGTGGACAAGGTGGAATCTGTGCACTCCATTCAGTGCCAGGCCCACCTTCCCACTCTTCCCAAAGGACTCAAAATCTGACCGGAAATTGAGTCCGCCTGGGAGAAGGTTCTGAAGGGGGCTGCGAAACAGCTGACCATTATTAGCTGCAAGCAGTTTGAAAGTTGGAAGCGGAAGATTGACGCCGACCTGCCACGCGGGCACAAGGAGGCCCTCGAGCAAATCTGCGGACACCTCATAGTACCTGAAGAAGCCAACACCGGGGGAAAGTTGCTAACCCACTTCTTAAGAGAATGGCCCACCAAGAGGGGACAGAAGCGGAAGTGAAAGCCTTGACCTTTTCCAGCATCCAAATCAAACAACACCAACGGCTTTCACTCTCCGACTGTGAGAAGATAGCATTAGGTAAAGGTCTTCAATTTGTTCCTATCCTACCCAAACCAACCCGACTGTCACTCATTCATGAGATCCACATCAAAGATGCATGAGAATAGCATTTTAATGCACCACAAAGTTAAACAAAAAAGTGGCCATTCAAACCACTACCTATTTGGCAACCCAAAACCACTCAGAATATTATTCTGGAAAACTATTTGGAAGCCACCAAGATGGAATTAGCCCATCTGAGCATTAGAAATTCTCCCAATAACATGAGTTCAGCTGAACTTTCAGCCATTCACAAACTTAAAAACAACCCATCTGTTGTAATTAGGCTATATGACAAAGGCCGTGGTATTTGCATTATGAATCATGAAGACTACCTCAAAGTTGGTTTTAAACATCTCAACTCCCACCATTATGAACCTTGGGATATAGACTGAAACCACACAAAAAGTCCGAAACGTTCTCATCCAGATGCATTGCAATCACTACATTGATAAACACACCCTGCAATGCCCTAAATACCTCCAACCATGCTAATGCCATAAAAAACTTTCACATTTTTACAGCGCTCTTGATTGTAACGTTGTTTCTCATTTTCTACATTTTCCACATTTTTAAAATTGTGTTTTATTTGTAACACCCAGATCTTGTCCATGAAGAAGACGGGATTGCTAGAGAGGAAGTGATGGAGGGCATCGATCTCACGGGGGATTCGGATGACGGTAAGTTTCTTCTTTTTTTCTGTGTTAAAAACCCTCTTCCAAAACCTCAAGATAAATTGTGTTATAGGATCTAAATCCCAGGCCCTCATTCTTCCAAACGTTAAACACAATCCTTATATTTTATTTTATTTGCAGGAGACGATGACGTTTTTCTTCCCAACGATGTGGTCCCGGCATCCCCTCTCCACCCTGAGGTCTCTGAACCCAGCATCCAGACGTTCCGGCATCTCCACTCCACCCCAATGTACCGGCACCCCTTCATCACCCCGAAATTCCGGCAGCCCAGCACCCGGACGTTCCGGCATTTCCTCTCCACCCCAATGTACCGGTACCCCAGAATCCTGAGGTCCCGGTACATATAAATAATGAACTTCAGCAGGCTCGAGACGAAGTATACACTTGTGTTACAATATATTTATTTTGTTTCTTAGCTGAATGTATAAATAATTACTTTGCGACATATGTTTTTGTTTTTTTCTAACTGTATAATGTTGAATTTAGTTTGTTTTTCGTTTTTTTCTAACCGTGTGATTTAAAATGTATGTATGTAAACTTAAAAGAACAAATGGTAATGAAAAAACTTTTTTTTTTTTTTTTTTTCCTAACTGTTTAAATTTGAAGTTAGTTTGTTTTGTTTTTTCTAACCGTGTGATTTAAAATGTATGTATGTAAACTAAAATCACAAATGATAATGAAGAACAAATGTTGAAATTAAAATGGTTAATGGAAAAAATCTTCTTTGCGTTTTTTTTATAACTGTCTGTGTTTTGTTTTGTTTTGTTTTGTTGCTGTGTGTTTTGTATTTGGTGATAATAATAAAAGCTTTGAAATATTATTATGACTATTATAATAAATAAAGGTGATGTTAGATTACACCGTTATAAATAAAATGATTAAATTATATGTGTTATTTTTATTATTAATGTTTTGGATTCTGAAATGCAGTTTGTTTTTTCTAACTGAATAATTTTGAAATGCAATTTGTTTTTTCTAACTGAATAATTTTGAAATGCAGTATGTTTTTCTAACTGAATAATTTTGAAATGCAGTTTGTTTTTTCTAACTGAATAATTTTGAAATGCAGTTTGTTTTTTCTAACTGAATAATTTTGAAATGCAGTTTGTTTTTTCTAACTGAATAATTTTGAAATGCAGTTTGTTTTTTCTAACTGAATAATTTTGAATGCAGTTTGTTTTTTCTAACTGAATAATTTTGAAATGCAGTTTGTTTTTTCTAACTGAATAATTTTGAAATGCAATTTGTTTTTTCTAACTGAATAATTTTGAAATGCAATTTGTTTTTTTAACTGAATAATTTGAAATGCAATTTTTACCACAGACAAGCAGGGACTTCTCTTGTCTCCTGAGATATTTGACATCCTGAACAAACTACTCAAGGCCGACGAAACAAACAGTAACGATGTGACCTTGTTGTGAGAGTTTTTTCTGGTGAAGGGGCCTCCTTCACCATGGCAATGCATAAGGACAGACACATTCCACCCGACACGCCTTTTTCAATTCTAGGAAGCACCCAACTCCCACCCATGGCAAAACTCCTAGTACTAATCGATGAAGGACAAGGTTTACTTGACAGATTTCTCATTCTCACACCAGAATGTTACCAGCCCACTCCTACACAACGTCAAGAGGCCCAACAATTTATAAACCGACAAGAAATCACATCATTTATGGACTTCATCTCGGCCGTCTACAACCTCCATGTCAGTCCTACTACACCAACCTACACGTTCCAAGACTCGGCTAAGGACATGTTGAACGATCTGGAATCGAAATTTGTTGAAGCCATCAGAAACGGCACTATTCCCCCTAAATCCAAGAAGATTGATATCATGCAAAGACAGGCACTCAGTATCCATGTGACAGATCACGTCCTTATAGAGACCTTTCGAGTGCGAAGGGTGTAAAATTGACCATCCTTCACAATTCCATCACATATGTTGCATGGTAGATAAGGAAATCTTACTTGACTGGTACCTTAGAGAAATGTTGGACGAGCTCAGTGAAGATAGACTTGAAGAATGGGTACAAAAGTGGGACGAAGAAGATAGGCTTGAGGAATGAGTTGAAAAATGGATCGAAGAAGTTCAAAATTCATTTCATTAACAACAGTATTATGGACATTCAGACAATGAAATGCAATGGTTGTACATGTATACATTGTACATTATTCCTTCAGTTATATTTTTACGAAAGTTTTTTTCAAACTATGTATGTGTGTGTGTCATATTAAATTTGTAAAAACTATTTTCCTACTTTTTCTTTTTGATAAAGTTTTTTCTCTACTGAACTCTGCGTAAATCTTTAGCAAACTCTGTGTTATTTTTAGTATTAATGTTTTGGATTTTGAAATGCAATTTTCTTTTTTTTTAACTGAATAATTTTGAAATGCAAATTTTTTTTTAACTGTGTGATTTAAATTGTATGTGTTTAAATTTAAATCCAACAACAAATAAACAAAAAGTTGGAACATTGAATGCATATGTTCAATTAGGAACACATTCCCCCCCCAAAAAAAAAAAGAAGAAGAAGAAATTCCCATATTTCATCACTAGAAGAGACTTTAGACTTGAAGGAAGATTTCCTACTTGCATAATTGAGGATGCTGATGTGAATGTGCACCCCAACTGGTTGGTCTGTCCTTGGTAGTCTTGGCCGCGAAGATAGATCCTTCTTCTAACACAGTGAACTCTCATTCTGCCAATGCTGCTTGGAAGGAGTCCGCATGATGCATTCACTCTCACTAGGTGAAGCATCCATGATCTGAGGTGGGGCCATTTAGATTTATCCGGGGTTCCTTAACTTCCTTGGTTTGAAGTTTTCCTAGAATCATAATAAGTCATAACAAACCATTCTTATGTTGCAAGGTAGCTGTCTTGGGCTTCATCATCTCCACACCGTAGCCCAAAGCTGGGAACCCATGACTGAGTAGACTGGACACAGACAGCATCGCTGGATTCCGTGGGGATATCTGGTGATGTTGTAAGGCAGGGCTGAAGTGGGTAAAACCATCTCTTTGATGGTGAAATTGAACATCTTCAAAGTTGTCTTCCGATGATGCCCATGGCGAAGTTGGGACTCGTTTCTTTTTCTTGATCTTCTTCAGCTTCTGCTGCACTTGAATGACTTGACTGGCATTTCTCGATTTGCTTGCCTTGTTCTTAATCTTAGCGTCCAAATCTGGAGACGTGTGGTGCATGGAAAAGCATTTTTCATCTCGGAAAATATCCGTTCTCGGTGTTCGGCCGAGCATGGTGTCTGCCGTATGGTTATAAGGGAGACCCGTCAAGACATGGGGACTTGACTGGACCATGCCCCTCCCAACTCACCGCCGTCTTGGGTCAAAAGACTTTATAAGTGACGACCGTTATGTAAATAGGAGGGTTTTGCCTATCATGGGTGAAGTGCAGCGGCTGTGTTCAGAGAGTGGAGAAGATGATGTTCTCTTCTGCTTTTCACTTATCTTAAGGATTTAGATAATCATCCTGGAAAAGATGCTGTGAAAAAGCTGTGGTAAGAGGCATTGCCAAGAGCCCTCAATGTCCATGAATGCCTTGCAATGAGGGATTGTAGTTTGCAAAGCAAGGGCAGGTATAGGGAACAGTACTAATTTTTCAAAAAGCATGGTATGGACATACTTGTTCATCCACACAAAGTTGTGGAACATGAAAAGATATACATACCTGCAACCTGTAGGTACAAATAAGGCCATAAAAAAAAAATTGTTGTATTGGCGTAACCCGCCCGACCGAAAAATATGCCCCGACCGCAAACATTTTAAACCCAAAAAAATATATAAAAAATAAATAAATAAATAAAAATCGGGAAAAAAAAAAAAAAAAAAAAAAATCACAAATATTTATGCAGATTAAAAGCTTAAAAGGAGCAAAAGATGGAAACCAGACTGGTTAAAGTTGTTATGTCATTTCTTGTCTTTATTTGACACGTCAAATACTGTGATATATACAGGGGAAAAAGCATTTAATACCCCAGGAAAAATTAAATAAAAAAAATTATCCGCCCGCCCTACCCTATTTTCCAAACCTCCGTTACGCCAATACAAAAATTTTTTTTTTATGGCCTAAGATTGTCCAGAAACAAGTGTAGACGACATGTCTGTTGTGTGTGGCAAAATGTGGTCAGAAAGGGAACTTGCCATGTTTCTTGACTTATAAGCCAGCGAGGAGATACGAAATTGGACGAAACCATCCGAAACACCACTGTATTTAACAGCATTTCTTTGCAATTGTCCGAGAATTAGAAGAACCCCATAAGAGAAATAAAATGAAGAACATGAAATGTGACTATAAGAAAGGGGTAGACCACAAAAAGAGGAGCAGTGTCGCCAAAAATCCAGATCGTTTGCAGCGGGGAGTGGGAAAACTTAATGGAACTTAATACTGAGCACACAGAACAACCGCCAGCCAAGAAACACAAGATCAGCGACCAACAACGCAACCGCCTGTCAGACAAGGACTACCAGTTTGTTCGCAAACTTGCTCTACCTCTCCAAGCACATGTTGCCAAGAAGGTGTCAATCTACCGAAACCTCCACCATCTGAGAACTGCGGTGGAGAAGTTGTTACCAGTGCACTCTCTGAAGTGCCAACTTCCACTTCCCACGCCTCCCAAAGGTCTTGAACACTGTCAGGAAATCAGGACCACCTGGGAGAAGATTCTCACCAGTGCAGCCAAACAGCTGACCATAATCAATTTAAAGCAGCATGAGGCCTGGAGATGGGAGATTGACATCAACTTGTCATTTAAATGCAAGGAGGCGGTGGAGTAGATTCGTGGACATCTGGTGGTCCCGGAAGACACCAAAACCGACAAGAGGCTGCTGACTTATTTTCTTAGAGAACGACCGGCGAGAGGAGGCAAGAGGAAGCGAAAGCAGTAAACCTTCCGGCAGCCAGAAAAATAACCCAAATAGCTCTTTTCAGAGCCACACAACTTCACAAAATAGTGTTACGTAGTCTGTTGTTATTATGCCTAGGAAAACCACAAACACTACCTTTTCAAATAAAAAGAAAAGAATAAAGGAAAAAAACCATTCAAGATTTGCCCACCACTGCTTAAATCTTAAACACAAATCCTTTGCTGAACAGCAGAAAAATTTGGTCCACTGCAGTTGAACGTTTCATTACCAACCAAATTACAAAAAAAATATTACCTTTTAAGGGGAGGAGCTTAATATCGGTAACGGAAATACGGACCAATGACAAGCATATTTGAGCATAAATTAATAAAACTCTCTGAATGTATATATTCAGAGAATATATATGAATGTATATATTTTAATTAATACATTGTATATTTCTTTAGCAGTGGTGATATTTTCAATCTTGATCTTAGGCAATGTCAGGTTCAAAAATCATTTACAAATTTGAAACTAAGATATAAATAGATACTTCGTATTGTTTACCTGTTGCCTAGCAACAAACAAATGCCGGGTTTTTTTCTGCTGACACTTACAGTGCTTGAAACACATGTCTGTAGTTAGTACTGATGTTAATACACAGAGCATTATCCATTAGATACATGTATGCTTTAATGGCACGTTGCTAAGGTCAATATGTTTCTAGAGGACAACCATTGGTAAGAAACATACTGTATCCATTTGGTCCATTAATATTCAGTACAGGCTCCTGTATAATTTTAACTTTGGTTATTTCATTACCTTGGCCTGTGGTGGTGTATCAGGACTAGACTGGGCATAATTAGCCACCATAACCCACTGCATTTAATAGCAATTACCAAGGAATGTCAAGGGAGAAACAAAGTATTCACTCATGGAGCTATTTCTTTTATATGGGCTTTAGAAAAAAAGGACATGATGTCCCCCCCCCCCACTTAAAAAAGTGTATTTGCATGGTGTATTTGAAGATAGTTTCTTGCATACTTAATATACTCTGGTGTGCTTTGATTGATTGAAAGGTAGAGATATGATCTGTCTGTCTTTTTTATCTTTCTCTCTCTTTCTAATATCAATTTTGGTTCCTGTTACTTTGGATGTAAAACTATGCATTTCTTTGTCATGTGATATAATTTTGTTTTGTTTTCTTCATGCTGAATAAATAATTTTTTTTTTTTTTAATAGCTGGACTAAGAACCAACGGTCAGAACCGAACTATGCCTAAGACAGGGAAAAGTGACGCTCACTGGGAAGCATGTGATGGTAGAATTTGCGAACGGAAGATACAAATTCAAAATCGGCACAACACCGGGGAGCAAGAGGTGGAAGGAGACCCTTGAAAGAATCAAGAAATGCCCGAAGCATGCCGTGGCTCAGGAAACTGACCTTCTCGGGAGGAGAATTTCCTGCAACTGCAGATATCATGAGGTATTGAGGTAACTAATGAGGTAACTAATCAACACAGTTCAAATTGAAAATTTGCAATTCAGACAAGTTACATTTCTCAATCTGAAATTCTGGTGATGCATGCAACTCATTGTACAAAGATATTATTCAAGCAACCAAGGCTTCCATTCATTGTGATTCTAGTTAAATGTGGAAATGACTTGGATAATTAAGGAAAAAGCCGTCGGTGAAGGGCAAGCCTAATTTGAATAATATCTATTTCCCGACCAAAATCATCAAAATTCATGAAGAAAAAAGCACTGTTACATTAGATACATCATTTTAAGGGAAATGCAGTCATGATATTAACCAATTTGTGTATCTATATTCTCAAGAAACAAATTATTATATCCTACAGCCACGCCCCACTGACATCTCCAGAGGCCAGCAGCCCCGTGCAACACCGACTTCTGTCTCCAGAGGCCAGCAGCCCCGTCCGACACCGGCCTCTGTCTCCAGAGGCCAGCAGCAGCCTCGTCCGACACCGACTTCTGTCTCCCGAGGCCAGCAGCAGCCCCGTCCGACACTGACTGTCTCCCGAGGCCAGCAGCAGCCACGTCGGACACCGACTTCTGTCTCCACAGGCCAGCAGCCTCGTCCGACACCGGCCCCTGTCTCCCGAGGCCAGCAGCAGCCCCGTCCGACACCGACTTCTGTCTCCCGAGGCCAGCAGCAGCCCTGTCCGACACCGACTTCTGTCTCCCGAGGCCAGCAGCAGCCACGTCGGACACCGACTTCTGTCTCCACAGGCCAGCAGCCTCGTCCGACACCGGCCTCTGTCTCCCGAGGCCAGCAGCAGCCTCGTCCGACACCGACTTCTGTCTCCCGAGGCCAGCAGCAGCCCCGTCCGACACCGACTTCTGTCTCCCAAGGCCAGCAGCAGCCACGTCGGACACCGACCTCTGTCTCCACAGGCCAGCAGCAGCCTCGTCCGACACCGACTTCTGTCTCCACAGGCCAGCAGCAGCCCCGTCCGACACCGACCTCTGTCTCCACAGGCCAGCAGCCTCGTCCGACACCGGCCTCTGTCTCCAGAGGCCAGCAGCAGCCTCGTCCGACACCGACTTCTGTCTCCCAAGGCCAGCAGCAGCCCCGTCCGACACTGACTGTCTCCCGAGGCCAGCAGCAGCCTCGTCCGACACCGACTTCTGTCTCCACAGGCCAGCAGCCTCGTCCGACACCGGCCTCTGTCTCCAGAGGCCAGCAGCAGCCTCGTCCAACACCGACCTCTGTCTCCACAGGCCAGCAGCCTCGTCCGACACCGGCCTCTGTCTCCAGAGGCCAGCAGCAGCCTCGTCCGACACCGACTTCTGTCTCCAGAGGCCAGCAGCAGCCTCGTCCGACACCGGCCTCTGTCTCCAGAGGCCAGCAGCAGCCTCGTCCGACACCGACTTCTGTCTCCACAGGCCAGCAGCAGCCCCGTCCGACACCGACTTCTGTCTCCACAGGCCAGCAGCAGCCTCGTCCGACACCGACTTCTGTCTCCACAGGCCAGCAGCAGCCCCGTCAGACACCGACTTCTGTCTCCACAGGCCAGCAGCCTCGTCCGACACCGGCCTCTGTCTCCAGAGGCCAGCAGCAGCCTCGTCCGACACCGACTTCTGTCTCCCGAGGCCAGCAGCAGCCCCGTCCGACACTGACTGTCTCCCGAGGCCAGCAGCAGCCTCGTCCGACACCGACTTCTGTCTCCACAGGCCAGCAGCCTCGTCCGACACCGGCCTCTGTCTCCAGAGGCCAGCAGCAGCCCCGTCCGACACCGACCTCTGTCTCCACAGGCCAGCAGCCTCGTCCGACACCGGCCTCTGTCTCCAGAGGCCAGCAGCAGCCTCGTCCGACACCGACTTCTGTCTCCCGAGGCCAGCAGCAGCCCCGTCCGACACAGACTTCTGTCTCCCGAGGCCAGCAGCAGCCTCGTCCGACACCGACTTCTGTCTCCACAGGCCAGCAGCAGCCTCGTCCGACACCGACCTCTGTCTCCAGAGGCCAGCAGCAGCCTCGTCCGACACCGACTTCTGTCTCCCGAGGCCAGCAGCAGCCTCGTCCGACACCGGCCTCTGTCTCCAGAGGCCAGCAGCAGCCTCGTCCGACACCGACTTCTGTCTCCACAGGCCAGCAGCAGCCCCGTCCGACACCGACTTCTGTCTCCACAGGCCAGCAGCAGCCTCGTCCGACACCGACTTCTGTCTCCACAGGCCAGCAGCAGCCCCGTCCGACACTGACTTCTGTCTCCACAGGCCAGCAGCCTCGTCCGACACCGGCCTCTGTCTCCAGAGGCCAGCAGCAGCCTCGTCCGACACCGACTTCTGTCTCCACAGGCCAGCAGCAGCCCCGTCCGACACCGGCCTCTGTCTCCAGAGGCCAGCAGCAGCCTCGTCCGACACCGACCTCTGTCTCCACAGGCCAGCAGCCTCGTCCGACACCGGCCTCTGTCTCCAGAGGCCAGCAGCAGCCCCGTCCGACACCGATTTCTGTCTCCCGAGGCCAGCAGCAGCCACGTCGGACACCGACTTCTGCCTCCACAGGCCAGCAGCAGCCTTGTGTTTAATTTCTCATTTTTATATTGGCGTTCATATGATCTGGACATGGAGTCAGAAAAATGGAATTGTTCAGGGTACATGTTTATTTTACTCTATTGGTTAAAAGTTTAAGCTCTTGCCAACCACATGTATTATAATGTGTACATATCTATTATCTTTTATTTTGTACTGGTATTTGATAGAAAGATGACAACCTGCCTTTAGAAATTTTTAAGGCTCTACGGATGGCAAGCAGAGAAATGCACATGTATGTTTGTTCACATGTAAAGGAGTTGTAAACATGTGTAATTTCTCATTTGTATATCGGCGTTCATATGATCTGGACATGGAGTCAGAAAAATGAAATTGTTCATTCAGGGTACATGTTCATTTTACTCTATCGGTTATTTATGCTCTTGCCATCCACATGTTTTATACTTTGTACATACTGTATATTTTTTAATGTAATCTTTCATTTTGTACCAGTGCATGTTTTTTGCAAGATGGCAGCAAGCAATCTTTAACGCGTTGTGGATGGCAAGCATAGAAAAGAAGATTTACATGTAAATTTCCAGTCAAAACATAATAAGACACCATTATTTGCCATCTTTCCTCAGTCTTATTTTGAGCTTACGAGTTTTTTTTTATGGTCAAGATTTGTATTCAATGTGCACTTGTTTTATTTCAAGAATAAAAAAAAGTGTTGTGACTTGTGACGGTTTTGAGAACAAATGCTTTGTGTGACATGTTTATCATTTCCATATGTTCATCTAGTCAATCAGCTATTATACATAAATTAACTAACTAGCTAGTATAATCATGAGTAACAGGTCCAGTCGCCTCCTACATAAATTGTCCCCTACATGCAGCTTGCCCCTTTACAACTTGCCCCCTGAACGAATCGTCCCTTACCAACCCGCCGCCTGAACAACTTGCATCCTGGCCGACTCGCCCCACCAACCAAGCCGCCCTGGCGTGTTGGTAGGGGTGCGTGTGGGCCAGTCGAGTGGCGAGTTGGTCATGGGGGCGAGTTGTTAAAGGACGAGTTGACGTGTAATTGTTATCAGGTTAATCCTCTAACTGTCTAAGTTTAAAAATGAATTAGAGAATCCTTTGGAGTTTACTTACCATAAAAATGAAGAGTTTTGACACTTTTCCTTACTATTCGCACCACCGGCACCAAAAACAAGTCCTAACGTTTGGTTGTTAGGCCTAAAAAAAGTAAAACAAAAACAAAATGCACGTAAATTTTGGGAAGTTCACATAGCATAGGCATAAGGGTAGGACCCAAATAAATTGTTTACACATTAATTTATAAATCAAAAAGGGCTCTTATATCATTATTATTGAGAAAAAAACAATTTATTGTAGGCCTAGGGGGCATACATTTAATTATTGTACATGGATATGCATGTAGGCCTGGGCCCATATTATATTACGTGTATTTTTACAGTACACTCATATTTTGTAATAATACCAGCGCCCAGATATGGCCCAAATTCAGCAAAAGACGAATGGAATGTCACCATTTTATTCACATTTCCCACCTCAATTTCCCCTTTATTTACCTTCGCCGTGCGTCGGTCTTTCCATCTTTCCAACGCGTCGATCTACGCTCTTTTCCCCGTTCGAAAACAGCGCGGCGCTTTCCCCCCTGTCGGAAATGGCCACACTTTCCTAATTCCTAACGCACTGTGGCAACATTCCTAACACATTCCGAACAATTCCTAACTCTTTCCGAACCAATTCCGAACAGATTCCTAACAGATTCCTAACGCACATCAAAGAGGGCGCGCTCGGAAAGGGGCAAATAGGTTAGGAACGTTCGGAATCGCGGGGCAGGCCGGTCGCCGGGAGGTGTCGGGGAGGAGGGGCCATCAGTCTGCACAAACAACGGCCTTGATATGGGCGACACATTTCACCTCAGAAGTAGCTTTAGGGTTGTCTAATCGAGTGTGCACTTGTATGTACACAATAAGTGAAGAGATAAGTATCAGACCCATCCATGGCATAAGATGATGACCCGTTGCCATGTGGTCATTTCTATGACCACAAAATGGACATTTATAGACGGAGAAAGTACAAGCAAACTCCAACACAAATACTCAGAGGAAGTAAAAATTTGTCAACTTTTCAAAGCCTTATTTGCCCATTGGGAAGAAATTATATGTACATGTACGTACTTTATTTCCAAAGTTGAAAATGATCATGCTATTCATTCGGGTGTACAATGTAAGTTTGTTTAATTAATAATTATTTCTTGCCTCTGTCCTGCGTACAAAAAAAACCGTCATTCATCGCTGGACGCAGCCACCATCACAAAGGAACTCTGCGGCCAAACATTTCAAATGCCTAATCGATGCAAAGGTACCTGCAAAGCGCAACGACAACAGGAAGGAGAACTCTAACGAACATTATTACTAGGCTCGGGTGAAATATGCCAGAGAGGCTTGCAGCAAGTTCACAGAAACATCCGTACTATTCTCTGTGGACAATAAGAATGGTCTTGAAAATGCAAACTCGCTCTACCTCTCCAATCACAAGTTGCAAAGAAGGTTTCTCTCGACCGAAACCTCCACTATCTGAGAACTGCGGTGGAGAAGTTGGAACCAGTGCTCTCTCTGAAGTGCCAATTTCCACACCTCCCAAAGGTCTTGAAATCCGTCAGGAAATCAGGACTACCTGGGAAAAGCTTCTCACCAGTGCAGCCAAACAGCTGACCATAATAAGCCTAAAGCAGCACGAAGCTTGGAGACGGGAGATTGATATCAACTTGCCATTTAAACGCGAGGAGGCGGTGGAGCAGATTCGAGGACATCTGATGGTCCCGGAACTCCGGAAGACACCAAAAGTGGCAAGAGGCTGCTGACGCATTTTCTGAGGGAACGGTCGGCGAGAGGAGTTAAGAGAAAGCGAAAGCTGTAAACCTTTCGGCAACCAAAAAAACCCCAACCAAACGGCTCTTTTCAGAGCCAAACGACTTCACAAAACAGTGTACAGTTGTCTGTTGTTACCATGCCTAGGAAATCCACAAACACAGCCTTTTCCAATAAAATGAAAAGAATAAAGCAGAAAACCATCAGATTTGCCCACGACCGCTTAAATCTAAAATATAAATTTGGTAATTCACAGTGAAAATATCATTTATAACATTATCCAAGCTTTCAACAGTGGCAGGAAACATGCGACAATGAAGACAGGAAAGAAGAAGCATGCAGTGAGCAAACCAAAATACAAGAAGGGAGTTGCCTCCATCAAGCCTGTTCAAGAGGCATGTCAGTACAGGAAGTCAATAACAAGCGGTTGGAAGCAGTAGAAAAAATGGCTGCTTTTTATAGTGAGCACAGATTAGACATGTTTAAATGCGTCTTATCAGTGCCGGGTCTCTCACTCAGGTATTTGTTCAAAACATTGGACAGGAGAACATTTTTCTCCTTAATCGATCGTACAAACAAAGACTTGTATAAGATAAAGACAAATGTTGTAGGTTAAGAATAAACTGCATCCCGCTACACCACCATCTGCTCCACTTCAGTGCGCCCAGTTGGCCGTACCTGAAACGGACCACTCGGATTCAGACAGCGAATATTACACAGATTTGGCCCATAGGTTGGAATCCAAACTCAGGCAATCTTTGTTGAAAGCCCTAATTCTGACCAAGCCAGAGCCATCTTTACCAGCCAAGAAGAAGAGGAAAACCAACAGCAACCGTAACAGGTTAGCTGAAGAAGACTACAGATTCATCAGCCAGCTTGCCATGCCTCTCCAAGCCTGTATTGCTAGGAAGGTGTCAATAGATCACAAACTTCACACTCTCACCAAGTCTTTGGAGGGGATTGACAAAGACTGAAAGTGTCTAATGATTTGGTTGGCTTAAGTGTCAAATGTCTCCCAAAATAACATCAATCGACCTGAAATTATGCAGAATCAGAGATTGAAGACTTGAAAATTTACTACGTTATGATGAAAATCCTGCCTCATCACAGTGAAAGCAGACTACACTTTACAATTTAATTTTGTTTTTAATATCCAGTTGTTTCATCAGGGGAATTTAACTGACAAGTCACGGGTGTACAGAAAATTAGCAAGACATTTCATTAGGATTGACGAGCTATTCATGGTAAAGAGCTATAGAGAAAGGGAGTGCAGTTCATGGAATCAACAGACTCTGTCATCATAAATAAGTACAGTTACTCTTTGTTATCAAACAATGATGACAGCGTCTGCTGAAGAAGAATGAAAGGAAATCATGATCCTCTAAAAACAAAGGAGAAAAACAAAATATTTGCCCAATTGGTCAAATCTTAAAAACCAATCACTTGCCACACTAGCGGCCAAATTTGGTCTATCGCAGTAAACATTTTATTACCAACATATCAACGCTTTCACTCTCCAACTGCGAGAAGATAGCACCAAGTAAAGGTTTGAAATTTGTTCCTACCCCACCCAAACCAACCCGTATGTCACTCATTCATGATATCCACAAATATCAACGATGCATGACAATTGCATTTTGAATGCACCATTAAGTTCTTTAAAAACTCGACCATTTCAACCACTATCTACTTCTTTGGCAAGCACAAACCACCCAGAATACCACTCATCTGGAAAACTATTTGGAAGCCACCAAGATGGAATTAGCCCATTTGAGAATGAGAAATTCTCCCAATAATAATTTTATGAGTTAAGCTGAATTTTCAGCCATTGGCAAACTTAAAAATAACCCATCTGTTGTAATTAAGTCATAACTATAAATCATGGGACAGTGACATGACTCATGAAACCACCCATAATACGACCCATAAATGTCCTACCAGAAGCAATTGCTAGACACAAACAATTCAATTCATGATTGCATCTCCACCAGAGTGACTTTAGCCCAAATTCTGGGCTTCAATTCCAGCAGGTATGACATATATGTAGTACAGAGATACTTGTATGCCAAACTGCACATGGAAGACCTCTTAAAGTTTATTGTAAAGAGAATCAGCACTTTTTGTGGTGCTCAAAATGTGGAAACTAAATTCCTTAATAATATCACAAATTACTTAGTACTTGCATAGTTGCATGAGATTTAACAGGAGAAGGGGGTTTTCCCCCAAGAGTGGTAATGTGACTTACTGTTAGTTTCAAAATACAGCAGTTTGCTCATTTTGCTTATAATGCCAAAATAATTCACTTGGGACACATGGACTGGGTTGGGACATTGCAGGATGTTAGCAATGGTTCTGTGTTGCTCTGGTAGGTGTGTGAATTGTACACACATATGTAACAATGGTTCTGAACAAGGAAACTGAAAGTTGTTCCTTATTTCTGACACATCCTTTGGCACACAACCTTTATTTTTACTCTTCCATATTTTTTTACATGGTCCTGATTACATTCTTGTCACATACCTGGCAAAAGACGCGGAAATCGACAGACGGTACGAGTAGCAAAGATTTTTACCTGAGAGGTTAGATCTGTCTTTGTCTGTCTCTTTGTTGCAGGAGTTTTGTAAGTATACACTTGGCCATACAGTTTTTGCAGTTGATGTACTACAACCTGACAGTGTTGAAAACTGCAGCCAAATCCAGATGGCATTGAAGACATCAGATGACAAACGAAAACTAGTCGCTCCCCTGTGAGGTGGTTAGAAATTGCGACCTGACATTCATCTGACTATTTCTGTCTCTTTCTGTCTCTGTGTTGCCACAGAATACTACAAAATGGAGTCGCCAAATGTGTCCGTTTTGAAAACGGCAGCAAGTATCAAGAATGCAATGGAGCTATCAGATGAATAGTAGTGAGGTAGTGAGTCTTTTCTTGATGCATACTGTATTAGGAAGTACAGCATGTTGATTTGATTAATCTGTGATGGGGGTATGTAATCAGTAAATAATTTTCAGTGCAATCGCATATTTTTCTCATATTTAAAATAAAAAATAGTGCCAGGGATAATTTAAAATCTATACAGAAAAATATTACCAATTACCAAACATGTCCAGTGCCTTTAAAATATAATTTTTTAAGTGTAAGGTGTTTGATTATTTATTTTCTACTTAGAGTTCGGTTAATTTTCTGTATTCAAAGAGTTTTGTACAGCGCCCTGTGAAGTAAGGTTTTTTTTTTGGAAAGAGGTAATTTCTCACTCAAATAATAAAAGACTTCTTGCTAGAAGTCTTTTATTATGCAACTGAAAGCACACAAAGTAATGCAGCAAGATTTGTTTTCTTTCATTATTCTCTTGCAAACTCGATGACCAATTGAGCCCACATTTTCACAGGTTTGTTGATTTTATGCACAAATTGGGATACACCAAGCGAGAATACTGGTCTTCGACAATTACCAAACAATTTTTAACGTGTTAGGTGTTTGATTATTCATTTCCTGTTTAGAGTTCGGTTAATTTTCTACTTATATTCAAAGTGTTTTGTACTTATCATGACTGTGATGTGATCAAGCAAAATGAGTCTTTATTGCCCCTGGAAAATACACTTGAGTGTATACTGCATCTTCACTTTCCATTACAGCTCCCTTAGACTTGAATATTTCTCTTGATGGTACCTGTGATTTGACCATTTTTTTAAAAATGAATAACATCTGATTACATGTACATGTTTATTCGAAAGCAATCTCCTGACGATGTGTATTCAACTAGCTTTATCTGTTTTCTAGAGTTTTGTACTTTTATGAAGAGTTTTGTACTTTTATGAAGAGTTTTGTACTTTTATGAAGAGTTGGTAACTTTTGTATTGTATTCATATATAAATATTTTACGTTAAATAAACAGTATTCGTTGAGACGGAACGTACTAGATATCGAATACCTATTATTTAAACTATAGTATTTAACATATAATTGTTAACGTTAACCGTAATTGTACGTGGCTTTACCTGGTACTCTAGCTGCTATGTGAACGCCTTAAAAATGACTGGATTTCTGTTTACAGTGTAGGGGTTCCATGCTAAACTTTGATTTTGTCCGTGTATAAACCCAAATGGGAACTGTCACCAGATGAATGATGATATGTTTCAAGGGATGATTAAAAAAAAACTGTCTCTAATTAACCCTGCACCATCCAGAGACAAGTAGTAGTAAGAATTGATCAATATTTGGACAGAAACTTAAAAAAAACAGACTCTGAGAAAAGAAACTGAAAAATGTTGTGCCTACATTTGAAATCAAGGATATGACCCTGATGCGAATAACAAACTCTACAACAAAACCAGACAGTTTTTCATTTTGGCTTCCTCATATGCGACGCAAAGAGATGTCTGAACAACAAGTGTTATGGTTTAGAGGTGAAACAGTTACAGTAGGTGTCTACCAACCCCTTCTTCAGGTACACACTGCCCTATACTCTACAGAAGAAATGGAACCAAGTTCTACACCAGACCTATGTTAAATGCATCAATATTCTCTCCCAACATGCAAGGATGGAATAGCACATCTTGAAGGTGAATTGTGTTCCCACTACTCTGATACTAGGTAAAGAGAACTCAGCAGTGAAATTGACACATACCTGACTAAACTTGAGTCTGTTCTTATTGACAGGAGGAACAAGAAAATGGGTGACATGTAATATCCTGCTTTGATGTAGAATCAAATCAATGAGACAGATGCCATCTAGAAGCAAAAGATGTAGAAATAGCTCTCACAAAACATCAGTATGTCAGGTGTAGCAAAAAGAAGGTTTTTGATTTTTTGAAGGAACGTGGCCTGAAAATGCCGAGGCTGCCATAGACCACTAGTGAGGACTGCGAGAGTGGTCGTCAGTGACTATTACACCTGGCGATGTACCAAATCTTCATGATGCAGCTACTCCAATACTGATGAGTGTCTACCACAGCAGTTTCTTCGGTGACAGTCAACTCTCACTCCAGAAAATTCTGGTCCTAACGTACTGCTGGTCTGCAAAAATGTCAAACCACCTACATGTACTACCAAGGTAGTATTCCCTCCAATGATTTACAAGTACCAGTAGGCCTTAGATTATGTTAATATGTTTTGTTTACAAAGTCATTCAATATAAAGAAAAGTCACATTTCAGGGAGTTTTGGACGTAAGTAAGTTCCCTTTTAGGGAATTCCTAAGTGAAATTTCTGATGGCAGGAGAATGTTTAATAGCTACAAAGATTGATTATAATAATAACCCAGTCTAAAGGGATGCAACTAGTAACTAGAAGTGAAAAGATGGAATAAAAATGAAAAAAGGGGTTAATGTGCATTAGGATTATTATTTTTTTTTTTACAAGGATTCTTTTCAGACCCCATAATTTCCCTAAAAAATCAAAGCCCTGCACTCTTTCCATAAATTTAACCTCACTAATTGTAATTCTCAAGAGGACATCACAAGTAGAAACATATTTAGGTAACGGTGTACAAGCGGGGGTGCGTTCCGCTTACGCGAACGTTGCCAACGTACGCCAACGTTTGCAAACAATTTCGGGTGGAACGAGTTGTGCGCCGCCAACGTTGGCGGGCGTTAGCAACAATCCGCGAACATATTTCTGAGATGTTCGCGAATCATTTAAAAATGGCCGATACTTCCAAGATGGCGGAAAAGTAAGCAGACGACGAATTGTTTTTATGACGAAAGTAAAAGGAAGTAGGCCTAGAAAGTGAAGATTGAACATTTAATATTGCAATCTCCTCAATTATTTGGGATGCTGCAAGCCATATAGTTGGAGAGCTAGGTGGGTTTTAATCATAATGTTGAGTACAAAAGGTTTGAGTGCATATTTCTATTGGATTTAATGTACGAATGAGAGAATGGGGCGTCTTAAGTTGCACACCCCTGGGCTTTGGGCCCCCTGGGGCACCAAAGTTGCCCCAAATATCGATTTATTCAAACTTTTGAGTACAACCAAAATTCCTTTTGCAAATGATCATTTAGTGACCTCTGACAACAAATCCACAATTTAAGACATGATTTTTCCTGGGGTTTGTAGATAAGACGGGGGTGTTTGTAGATAATATGGGGGTTTTGTACATAAGGCATGGGGTGTTTGGACCCATTGGGTCCTTCAAAATTGAACTTATAAAAAGAGTCTGTACATCAATTTTGATAACAGCTATGGATAAAACATTACTCTAGATGAATAAAAATGTAATTTAAGACATACAAATGTCTGGGGTTTCTAATTAAGACCATAACTAATTAACGGCCAATTAGCGATTTATTCACACTTTTGAGTACAACCAAAATTCCTTTTGCAAATGATCATTTAGTGACCTCTGACAACAAATCCACAATTTAAGACATGATTTTTCCTGGGGTTTGTAGATAAGATGGGGGTGTTCGTAGATAATAATGGGGTGTTTGTACATAAGATGGGGTGTTTGGACCCAGGGTATAGGCCTATTAGGACCTTAAAATTGAACTTATAAAAAAAGAGTCCGTACATCCATTTCGATTACAGCTATGGATAAAACATTACTCCACATGAATAAAAATGCAATTTAAGACATACAAATGTTTGGGGTTTCTAATTAAGACCATCACTAATTAATGGCAAATAAGCGATTTATTCACACTTTTGTGTACAACCATAATTCCTTTTGCAAATGTTTATTTAGTGACCTCTGACAACAAATCCACAATTTAAGACATGATTTTTCTTGGGGTTTGTAGATAAGACTTAAAAGTTGCATCACAGCACTGATTTACACGTTAATGTTAATTATGTATGTATACACATGCAACGCATTGAACGCAAACGGTAATTTGATGGTATTTCGGGAAAATGCCGCGAAATGATGAAAAGTGCCACGCAAGAGAAAATGGTCCAGTCTTTACCCCCCCCCCCCCCCTCCCCCCAAAAAAGGAGAGTGGAAACTTTCTGAGACTGAAGACGTCTGAGACTGAAGACCGCTGGATAACGATTCTCAAATCTGTGACGCCGCCCTGAAACAAACTATGAAGTATGAAATATCCAAGTACCGTCCTGTGATCGAATATGGAGGTTCAAAAGTGGACATCTACTTTTTTCCTCTCCAAGAAGCATAAAAAACACATCGAACGCTTTTGCAAAAGGCGCTTTTCTATACCTTTCTGTTAACAGAAAAGCAGATGACACGTTTTGGCAAATCCACTTTGTTTTCTTTTCTGTCTTTCAAGAAAGCAGATTGAACGCTTGTGGGCCAGTGGTTTAAAAGTGGCCCTTAGAAGGGGCCCAATTGAGAAGTATCTGCCTTCCAAACAGTAACCTAATATTATAACCTCAAAATACTTCCATTCAAAAACAAACGTCGCTTTTAAAGTCCTGAAGCTTATCTGTATTTCCTGTGTGAGAATGATTAAAAGCTGTGAACGAACCTACATTTTGTCCTGTTGGAAAAAGCAGAAAAGTGGATCTATCCAAAACGTTTATTTCTACGATTCTGCTAGCAGAAAAGCATATGACCACTTTTGAATCACTGCACAATCGTTCAATCTGCTTTATTGGAAAGCAGACAAACAAAAGAGTGGATTTATCAAAAACGTCCAATCTGCTTTACTGGTACTGGTAGTGAGAAAAGTGAAAATGCAGATGTCTACTTTTGTACCGCAAGTTTCGGATAAAAAGTAACACTTACTTTTCTGGTAGCAGGAAGCAGAAAACTGCATTTTACCAAAACGTGTCATCTGCTTGTCTGTTAACAGAAAGGTATAAAAAAGCGCATTTTGCAAAAGCGTTCGATCCGTTTTTTATGCTACTTTTGTTTTTGTTTTTACTTGGATTCTGGGACCTGATGAAAACATCACTAAAGATGAAAAGTGGCCCAAAGCATAATGCTTGAAGGAAGTTGCAATACAAATCTGAAAAGTGGAGCAAAAGAACAGCATAAAAAGAACATGATTCATTTGGTGGTCATGGTGTTGGTAACCCCATCACTATAATGCCCATCAGGAAAAATAAAAAAACGCAACCTGACTAGGCGTGCCGTTCATCCACACTTTATGGGCCCGTGCCCCGTAGGCTGTCAAATTCGCAGGTCACCATTTCCTAGCCAGCCATTAAGCTACCCTAACTAAACCATGACCACCAGATAAACAGCTAAAATAGAACTGGAGAGATGTTTTAGAACATCTGACCGATGAGGAAAGCATTCACTTTTGTCTCAAAGGCAGACACATCTGCAGAGGCAGGAAAAGCAGACGTTCCACAGTCGACTTGTCCTTCGTATGTAGGAGTTCAGTTTTTGATCTAGGAATACGTACACAGTATGGAAGTCTAGTCAGTTAAGATTTTGTATATCGCTCTCAGACTAGGTGCACAAGGGGGTAAAATATCAGCTAGCTCAATGGATGGTTTCAGGAAGAAATGACGGTAAAAAACACAAAGTGATGAAACATTTCTCCTGTGACTCAGTGGAACATGTCATGTCAAACTTGAGAGGCTCATCAATCTTGAGTAAGTGAAGTGCTTTGTTCTCAGTGGCGTCGCCAAGGGGGGGGGGGGGGGGGTTGGGCAGGGGGCACGTGCCCCCCCCCCCCCCCCCGAAAACCGCGTGCCCCAGCGTGCCCCCGCGTGCCCTCGCCCCCCATTTGAGATTTGGGTTGGTGAAAAAAAAAATATATATATTGGACGGCGACCACGCTCAAACTTGGTGCCCCCAACAATTGCTTGTGCCCCCCCCCCGACTCAAAAGTCTGGTGACGCCACTGTTTGTTCTGCAACCTATCCAGCAGCTTTAAGGATGAAATACCTGCTCCATTCCACATTGGAGAGGAGAAAAGTCCCTCTTGGAGAGGAGAAAAGTAGAATGTCCACTTTTGAACCTCCATATTCGATCACGGGACGGTACTTCATACTTCATAGTTTGTTTCAGGGCAGCATCGCAGATTTGAGAATCGTTATTCAGCGGTCTTCAGTCTCAGACATATTAAATTTCCACTTTTCGTCTTTTTTTTTTTTGGGGGGGGGGGATAAATATCACAACTTATCAAAGATTTTTTTGTGCGGGTAAAGACTGGACCATTTTCTCTTGCGTGGCATTTTCCCGAAATACCATCAAATTACCGTTTGCGTTCAATGCGTTGCATGTGTATACATACATAATTAACCATAAGGCCATAAAAAAAAATTGTTGTATTGGCGTAACCCGCCCGACCCAAAAATATGCCCCGACCGTAAACATTTTAAACCAAAAAACAAATAATAAATTAATAAATAAAAACAAATCGGGGGAAAAAAATATAAAAAAAAGAAAATCGCAAATTTCTATGCAGATTAAAAGCTTAAAAGGAGCAAAAGATGGAAACCAGACTGGTTACAGTTGTTATGCCATTTCTTGTCTTTATTTGACACGTCAAATACTGTGATATACAGGGGAAAAAGCATTTAATACCCCATGAAAAATTAAATATAAAAAAAAAAAATCCGCCCGCCCTACCCTATTTTCCAAACCTCCGTTACGCCAATACAACAATTTTTTTTTTATGGCCTAACGTGAGTAAATCAGTGCTGTGATGCAACTTTTATATTGTGTCTTATTTACAAACCCCAGGAAAAATCATGTCTTAAATTATGGATTTGTTGTCAGAGGTCACTAAATAAACATTTGCAAAAGGAATTATGGTTGTACACAAAAGTGTGAATAAATTGCTAATTTGCCATTAATTAGTGATGGTCTTAAATAGAAACCCCAAACATTTGTATGTCTTAAATTGCATTTTTATTCATGTGGAGTAATGTTTTATCCATAGCTGTAATCAAAATTGATGTACAGACTCTTTTTTATAAGTTCAATTTTAAGGTCCTTATATACCCTGGGTCCAAACACCCCATCTTTATATATGTACAAACACCCCATTATTATCTACAAACACCCCCATCTTATCTACAAACCCCAGGAAAAATCATGTCTTAAATTGTGGATTTGTTGTCAGAGGTCACTAAATGATCATTTGCAAAAGGAATTTTAGTTGTACTCAAAAGTGTGAATAAATCGCTAATTGGCCGTTAATTAGTTATGGTCTTAATTAGAAACCCCAGACATTTGTATGTCTTAAATTACTTTTTTATTCATCTAGAGTAATGTTTTATCCATAGCTGTAATCAAAATTGATGTACAGACTCTTTTTATAAGTTCAATTTTGAAGGACCCAATGGGTCCAAACACCCCATGCCTTATGTACAAAACCCCCATATTATCTACAAACACCCCCGTCTTATCTACAAACCCCAGGAAAAATCATGTCTTAAATTGTGGATTTGTTGTCAGAGGTCACTAAATGATCATTTGCAAAAGGAATTTTGGTTGTACTCAAAAGTTTGAATAAATCGATATTTGGGGCAACTTTGGTGCCCCAGGGGGCCCAAAGCCCAGGGGTGTGCAACTTAAGACGCCCCATTCTCTCATTCGTACATTAAATCCAATAGAAATATGCACTCAAACCTTTTGTACTCAACATTATGATTAAAACCCACCTAGCTCTCCAACTAATACAATATCATAACTACTGTCACTAGTGTCACAACTGGACGCCGCCATTTTGACGTTGTGGTGCCCGCGCGCTCTTAATCGGTTCCGGTTGTACGCAAACGTTGCCGCTAACGTTGAGACATGTTCGCGCAAGCGGAACGCAGCCCAGGTCTGATACCTTTAAAGGGAATAAAACTGTTTTGTCTGTCTGTTTTGAAGTTTGCAACAAACAGGTAAGAAAATTGTATTTTTACTCTGAAATGTTGCACAAAATTCTTCTTTCTGGGGATTGAAGGACTCAGGAACATTTGCTGAAAGTAAAAAATATCATTTGGAACAGTTGAAACTATTAAGTTGTTTTTATTCCCTTTACAGGTATCGGACCTGCTTGTACACCGTTACCAGAATAACAATAAATTGACAATATAGCCCTACAGGTTTTACTTGCCAACAGCTGGCGGTCCGTTGATCGGTAGGGCGGGCTGAAACGGGTCTATTTCTACCTCCATGCAGTCTTTCCTCCTTCCTCAAGGAACCACACTCCACAATGGCAGCACTTAACATGGAGAAAAGTTCGTAAGATGATGGTTAGTTGCAACCTGGTTGCAAGGAAGAGAGAGCCCCATGCTGAACTGTGCGTACTGTTCACATAAGGAACACACGTGTGGTATTCTCATGGTCTATCTTCAGTCAGTATCCCCGTAGCTCACGTCACTCAGCAGCACTTTCGAGTTTCTGGCCCCAAAAGCCAAGTCCTGTAAATCCCTGCCAGTCAAAGCACCATATTAACACAGTTTTGCCCATAAGCATGAGTTACCTTAGTACTTTTTAAGTTTTTAACGCTGGAACATTGGAGCTTGCAGGAAGGAAGATATGAGCGACTCTTCTCGGCGTCGACTTTCTTGGAAATGGCTGGAATTGCACACTAGCACTGCGCAATCTTTATAGTGTGTAATGAATAATGTGTGTCATTCAAAGACGTCTAGGTACCAGATCCAGGTCCCGCCAAATTGAAAACTTTGAAAGAACTGGGAGTGTAGGGATTTACTTGCATAATAATAGGTAGACATTGATAGAGCAATGGACCTTGAAAGTACATTGAATGCAATAGGTGTCTCGCTTTACATAGAATGGGCCACGCCCAAGATGCCACCAGAGCTAATTAAATGACATTTGTGGTAAAACCACAACCTAGTAACTAGCTAATTGGTTGAGTCAATTCTTCATAGTTCTTCTGGTGGTGTGTGCATTGGGGGCGGGGCCAGGGGAGGCTCTATCGTATCGTGGAGGTATACAAAGGATTATGATAATATTTATTGTGAGACACAATGGTGACACAGGTGTTGCATTTTACAAAGAAATATTAAATCAAAGGCAGAGAAAAAGCACTGGGATTGTAGGGGTTTACTTACATATTAAATGTGTGTTTATACTTCCTCCATGGTTTATATAAGATGCCCTGCCTCCCTTCCCGCCCTTATCTGTTCCAATTTGGGGGTGGGGCTATAGACCCCCCCCCCCCCCCCCCCTTCGGGCCCTTCACCTTTGATGAATCGTAAAGATTGATCTTAGTGCTCAGTCTCAGCTCTCAGAATTTACTGATTCCACTCATTCTTGACGTGACAAAACCTTATTCATTTCAGAATATCATTGCCTATCATTGGAAGTCACTGCTTTATGTTGTATCTTGTGTTTGATTTATTTATTCACCATGTAAATTACTTTGATTAAAGATTAATTTGTTCAAGTCTGATTGCTTTTAACTTTTAATGGAATCATTAACGTCAGGCCCGCCTAACTCCAAGAAATTATGATGTCGCAAAAATGTTTCAACCAATTTTGTGTCTGCCGCCCTCTGTTGAAAACTCACATTTCACAAAAATGTTTCCACTAATTGTGTCTGCCGCCCTCTGTATTTTGGTATCAAAATGCTTTTTAAAAAGTCACTCCAAATGTTAGAACATTGTATGAGGATTTGATCATACTTTTTTGAAGCATAAATAAGAACACATATTTTGAATTAAGAAAAAATCACTTTTCTCACTTGAAACATTCTTGCAATTTCTGAAGTGCAGGAGGGGGAGGGGTTGGGGAGGGGGGTTGATGGGGCTCTTTCTACATGTACATCTCTCATACATAGGTGGTGGCATTTCCCTGCCAATCCTGGTGGGGGTGGGGCCAAGTTTCCCCCTCCCCTGATAATTTATGAATTAGGAGAATGGCAATGACAATGTCCCACTGATCAATTACACTGTTTTGCTTGATGCAATCCTCATACATGAGTTTCTCTGGAATTGAACACAAAATCTATGTTTGAAATGCATGTTGAAAAATACATGATCAAAGTGAATGAACAACAACACAGAAAAGTAAACGACACAAAACAAACAGCACTATAAAGATGGTTATGAATAGAAATTCCTTCAAATAAATACTTGTCAATACATGATGTAAAGGTTTCTTAATTTCTTAAAAACTGAAAACACTTGTGGTATAAAGGTCCCCCAAAGACCAACAATATCCATTGCTGGTTCTATGTATTAACCACTCAGAGGTGGGGGTATCATCAGGAACCACCTGACTCATTGTTGCCTTCTTTCAAGTGTTTCAACTTACACTAACTAGACCATTACCCTATTGCATGACATCACCAGTGGTGCAGACTCTTTATGCATCAAGGCCTCCACAATCAGGTGTCAATTTACAGAGAGACATGGATGTAAAGTGCCTTAAGAATGAAAGAAATTGATGGGAGAATGGAAAAGCCCTTAATTACATGAGAGAGGCAATTGGCATAAAAGAGGTCAGCTGCCAAAAACATTCACTACAGAGTGATGTCATGGATCTTTGACTTTGTGACCAAGACATTGTGGGAGGATTTCTAGCAATCTTTCAAGATCAACAGGAATCTTCTGTTTGAAATTCTTAAAGAAGAACAGAAAGAAAAGAGAACAAATCTAAAGGTACCAGGGGTGAAGTTGTCATGAAAGCTCAGCATTTGACAATACCATGGAGTATTTTTAAGATATGCAGATCATACCATTTCAAAAGCTACTACAAACTTGTCAATTGAAGACATGTTTAATAATCACAGTTTCTTGACAGCTGTGAGCAAAATCATGCAATGTCACTTCAACTTTACATTTTGTGCTGCAACAAACATGCAAGAACAATAGAACAATAACCACGATTTGTGGTCACTTGGATACAAGACTACAAGTATGACTCATAAAGAGAAAAATACAACAACACTTCTGCTTTCAACTACATTAAAGTGTCTAACAAGTAATGGCTAGTCCTTAATTTGTAACATCTAACAACTGTATTTCATAACAGTTTGCCATCCATGTGCTGTGCATGTTCATCCAATGAAATATAGAAAATAACTTCAACATGAGAATTCTCAGCAGAGTTTCACAGATTTCTTCAGTTTGCTCTAAAATGTGAGCACCTCCTGCAGTTCAGTAAATGAATGAATGTTACATATTATGTGTGACAGGACTTCATACAATGTGAATGAAATGTAACCAGCATTCAAAAACGTATATGATAAACAAATTATTAGGTTTATTTATTTATTATGCATTTCCCTTAATGTTGCATGAAATCACATTATTTTGCTTAATATTTTACTATCTTTGTTTCCATTATAAACTGTAAAAGAAGGAATGTGCAGATCAAAGTGGACCTGTAGCAACATAACTCAAAAGGAAATGATTGACAGAATGAATTGCCATATGCTCCACTCCACTGTTGATGCTTACTGCTCAAGTCCACAAGTTGTTGTTGAGGATACCATGATTATCTCTGTAGTTCTGTACACACTGATGGCTTTTCACATGTATCATTCATCAGAATGTTTCACTGCATGTCATTTATCAATGAATGCTGCATGGTAGCAGTATCACTCTCCTACTGGTTGGATGTACTGTGTGTCTGTACAGCTTCTGCAATGTAGTGAAGTTCAATGATAACACTGATGTGTGTTCACTTCATCTCAATAATCTCAATGGATTTTCAGGACTCCTGCACCTTTACCCATGCAGCACAGTTGTGCATTCTTCATCAGGATGTTAGTTAGGCACTTGTACCAGTCTTGAAGAGAATCAGTGACATTGTTGAAATCTGATATCTTGGCAGATCTCTGACTGATGAGAAGAAACACATCACAAGCTCAGTACCTGGCACAGATTCACTGCTGTCTTGGAGAGAGTGAAAGTGATGATGATGAGGGTGCAGGCTGAGGATGTTTGTTCCACTCATGTTGGATGTCAGCACTCAGTTGTCATAACTGCACATGTTGATTCATACATCAATTCTTCAGGCAATGACAGTTCTGATGCTGTGTTCAATGTGTCTCTTCCTTTAATAACATTCAACTGCATGTTGATCTTTCCAAGAGCTTTCGAGAAGATTCTCAGGTATTTCAGCAGTGTGGAGCATTTTGCAGTGGCAGTGGAACATTTTGACAAAACATTAATTTGCATGTTTGGGCTGCTGTATCATTACAAATGTCATAACATCAGGGGTGTATATAGAAAACAGCTGCTAAAGAATGCATGTACATTGTATAGTTTGCAAACCTACACTCAGTAAATCTAATCATTTGTTTTACAATCTGCATAACCCAGAAAACTGAATCATCTATCAAAGCAGTACATCATTATAAGTCTGCAGAGATCAGATGCAAAAATCAAGTCTTTGTTTACTTGTTACTTCTCTAAATTTGTAGTAAAGATAAGCATTTAAGAATAAAATACAAGTCTGCTATATACCAATGAAAACAACTTTAACAAATTCACATATCTACAATTTTCAAACTTTAACCAATATTCATTAGCTGAATATAAACTGAGTATGGGTCATAACCTGAACCGTCAGCTGAGGTTTGAAGCCCCAGTGACACCCTGAAGTTGGGTCATTCCAGGGTTCAGGTGCTAACACCAACTATCTCTTAAATATTTGTAGTCTCTTAATAAAATTAATGTTCTGTTTTAAAAATGAAAACGGAGGAAAGCACAGCTTAATTTAAAACTACATGGATCAATCAACAATGAAGTATGTGGTATGGGTTGTTTAAATTTGACAAAGTCTAAATAAAATCCTGTAAAATAGCATTTTTACTACATTGTAATGTCTAAATGTGGTTGAAAGCAGAAGTGTAAGATCTGAGGATGTAAACCATAACACTGGTGAACACTTGTTACACTGATGTGAAGATACTTACCTGGTATTTCACTGTGGTATTGAGTAGTGACATTGCAATCATTTACCCAGTGTCTGAACAAATGATGTCAATTCCTGTATAATGACTACATTATAATAATAGAAACATTCAGAAAGACATGTATGCAAATTGAGTACATATTACATGTATGTATGAACATCAGCAGAATCACACCTTTCCTGCACACTAAACATAGTACTGTCAAAATACTGAGCTTGCATTCTACAGATTACAAAATGGTGGTTTTGGTTGGGATTGTAGAAAAGGAGGAAAATAAAGAATTGTGTACACAAGCTGTGCTCGATCATCAATAAAAACATCATGAGTGTGATGGTCAGCCAAAACCATTGGCAAAGACAGAAGAGCTACGAGGCTTAGCTGCATCCAAGGCAAGAAGTGTGAATAAAAACAGGAGAAGCAGTACTGTATAGTGAAATAGCTCACAAGGGCAAGAGGCAGGGAAGATGCAAAGTATCTTGATCTATCCTGAATTGGAAAACGCAAGGCCTTTTCACACGACGCTAAAAAAACTTGCAACCACTGAGAAATTTTCTCAAGGTTGCAAATTCTTACAAAAACGTTTTTACGCTCTATGTTTTTTGCGTCCTTTAACATGGCACAGTGGAACATTTTGCAAGTATCCCTTGAGACACGAATACTTATTCCACGGGTAATCGGTAGGCTATGCATAATGTAAACGCTGCTAGTGCTACAGTAGTACCAACATGACATGTCTAAGGTCACGTTGGAGACTGGTACTGGTACATGGTGGAGAAAATGGCAAACTTGGCTCCAAAACGAGCCCAAATTACTAGCAATAGCAACAGTGAAGGTGATGGTAGCATAGCAAATGCGAAGAAGAACAAGATTGAGAAGAAAACATGGGACTACGGTGACACAATCAAGCTTATCAAGCATATGGAAAATGGATGGCATGGTCCGCAGCAAAGCAAAGTGAAGGCATAGTTTGTGTCTGTTCTGTTTTTTTTTCTCAAACAGAGTCAGGAGCAATTGAATATTGTAAGACGCTCTAATTCACAAGTGACCATCCATGCGCCAGCACACAGCAACAAACATTGCAGCGTTAAGTTGAGGAAGTTGGTTTGGAAGAAGTGCAGCCTCAACATTTCCATGTCATTCAGTGGAAACACTTGAACGCACTGTTTGGTGATGCCAATTGGCATGTAAGGATAGTGAATGAGGCTGGTGACCATGCCAGTGTAAATGTTGACGTCCTGTCATTTACCATTGTTGAATGTCAGCCTCTTGAGACATTCACTGCTGCCAACAAGAAGTATCAGAAATGGCTGATACACCGGGGATTTGTTCTTGTCCTCTGTTTTGTTAAGGACTATATATTATGGCAATCAATTCAGTTAATCAGTTAACATTTAGAACTTTATCATTGAACTAATGTACTCATAAGTATTAACGTATCGTAGATGAGATCACCAGTCTAAATAAAAAAGCCAAAAGAGCTGTGTGGCCCAAGCAATTCTATCATTCAAAGGGCCACTGCAGAAGGAGTGTTTAGGGCACTTACCAATTTGATGCACAAGCATACGGGTGTGATAAACAATCTGAACACCATCGACCATTTTGCATTACACAACGTTGTACAGTCCACTACATTGGCCTACCGGTAGTATCATGTCTATCAGTGACAATCCCAGCCTCACAAGATCTCAATTTCCTCCACTTACCAGAGATATTCTTTAGGAACAATTCCAATTGAAAAACACAGAGAGCTCCTTGCCAAGAATGAGATGTCAGGAAAGATCTGTATTCAGCGAGATATGCCTCCCACAGAAGTAGTTGATGAAATAGATAGTGTTTTATAGGGATATTCTATTTTGTGGACGGTAATGAATTTCAATTAATCCTAACCCTAACCCTAACTAGAAAAAATCAAGATATGATAAGTAATGCAACAGTTTTGTACATGTAACCCTGTTCTCATTCTATGACATCTATTGTTTACAGTGTTCTTTCAGGAAGTGGTAAGAAACTTCAAAGACCAAGGGTTTCTTCTCATTTTAAATGGTGTGGTGCTGAGGTGTTGTTCACATGTGGGCAAGGATGTCTGTATATCATGTGCCATAGCAGATTTATACTACTGTAATTCAATGGCTGTAAAAAATAAGGTAAAACTCTGCAGCAAGTTATAACTGCCCAAGATTGCATGTATAATTTCAGGCTATATGCCAGCAGGTATACACACAAGGTTGAACATGTTGCGTTTTGTTAACACAATGTATAATGTAATATGGTTTTCTTTTGTTTTTGTTTTTGTTTCTTTATATTTTCCCCTTTTAAAATTGTTTTAAAAGCTTTGTTTACTTTCATTTGGAAGATGTAAATGTATTGTGTAATTATTCTGTCTTGTCCTGTCATGTTTTGTACATGTATGTCACGGCACATCCGACACAAGCCTCGGCTTTTAGGAAGTTGCCCCCACACAGTGGAAATAAATGTAATTGAATTGAATTGAATTAGTACAATTAGTGAAGTACTTCACTGTCCATTCAACACAAACATGGATGAAACCATACCAAATAAGGAGTGCCCGGCTGAGATTAATGTTGTTCGAATGATTGTTGATAGCTATGAAAACAGACTCAGAGAAACACAGCTGGTCTTCCGAACAACACATGAGCAATAAATGAAATCAGAGAAAGGGAAAGGAAAAGTTTTTAAGTTTGAGACCCTCCTGGGAATGTATAACAATGCATTAATTGCAATAAATGATGTACGGGAATCTTTATTTATCTCTCGTGATAAAAACCACATGAAGTCTTCTCGGATCATAGCATTACTTGAGACAATATCTCAGATAAATCTAAAACTGAACCAGCAGCACTTCAAGATCATTGATAGCAACAGACAGATCAATATACTCACAAACAAAAGTGACAGGAGACCTGAAGAAAGGAAAGACTTAAGGAAATAACGCAGGAAAAGGAGGAATGGGAAAGGCTGGCCAAACATTTCGAAATGAACAATGGCCAGATTGAGAAGAAGCATTTGCATAATGAGAATAATTGTCTGCTTACAAAGCAATCAATTTATTCAACTTGAGCAACACTCCACCTCATCTGCTTTCCATCATGTCATGGCAACTGGGCCAGCTGGTAGCAAGACTAAGCCACACACCATGGTGAGCAACACTCCACCTCATCTGCTGGCCATCATGTCATGGCAACTGGGCCAGCTGGTAGCAAGACTTAACCACACACCATGGTGAGCAACACTCCATCTCATCTGCTGGCCATCATGTCATGGCAACTGGGCCAGCTGGTAGCAAGACTAAGCCACACACCATGCTGAGCAACACTCCGTCTCATCTGCTGGCCATCATGTCATGGCAACTGGGCCAGCTGGTAGCAAGACTAAGCCACACACCATGGTGAGCAACACTCCGTCTCATCTGCTGGCCATCATGTCATGGCAACTGGGCCAGCTGGTAGCAAGACTAAGCCACACACCATGGTGAGCAACACTCCGTCTCATCTGCTGGTCATCATGTCATGGCAACTGGGCCAGCTGGTAGCAAGACTAAGCCACACACCATGGTGAGCAACACTCCACCTCATCTGCTGGTCATCATGTCATGGCAACTGGGCCAGCTGGTAGCAAGACTAAGCCACACACCATGGTGAGCAACACTCCACCTCATCTGCTGGTCATCATGTCATGGCAACTGGGCCAGCTGGTAGCAAGACTAAGCCACACGCCATGGTGAGCAACACTCCACCTCATCTGCTGGCCATCATGTCATGGCAACTGGGCCAGCTGGTAGCAAGACTAAGCCACACGCCATGGTGAGCAACACTCCACCTCATCTGCTTTCCATCATGTCATGGCGACTGGGCCAGCTGGCAGCAAGACTAAGCCACACACCATGGTGAGCAACACTCCACCTCATCTGCTGGCCATCATGCCATGGCAACTGGGCCAGTTGGTAGCAAGACTAAGCCACACACCATGGTGAGCAACACTCCACCTCATCTGCTTTCCATCATGTCATGGCAACTGGGCCAGCTGGCAGCAAGACTAAGCCACACACCATGGTGAGCAACACTCCACCTCATCTGCTGGCCATCATGCCATGGCAACTGGGCCAGTTGGTAGCAAGACTAAGCCACACACCATGGTGAGCAACACTCCACCTCATCTGCTGGCCATCATGCCATGGCAACTGGGCCAGTTGGTAGCAAGACTAAGCCACACACCATGGTGAGCAACACTCCACCTCATCTGCTTTCCATCATGTCATGGCGACTGGGCCAGCTGGCAGCAAGACTAAGCCACACACCATGGTGAGCAACACTCCACCTCATCTGCTGGCCATCATGCCATGGCAACTGGGCCAGTTGGTAGCAAGACTAAGCCACACACCATGGTGCTACTTCCAACTGCCCCAAGGCTCCAGTGCAGATACATGTGTACCTCACCCAAAGTACTCAACAATAGAGCAAAGGAGCTCATGAAGGTAAACTTTATAGGAATGCAGACAAAGTCAAATGACAGTGGTCAGCAAGAAAAGGACAAATGCAAGAACAGTGATGCAAGCCAAGCCCATGCTAAAAGAAAACGTGGTAGGTTTTCATTTATTTCACCAGAAAAAAACCCCGATTGGATTGAACCTATGATGTGGGAATTATTGGATTATTTATTGTGTTCATTGAGAAAATAATGATCAATGAAGAATAAATGACAGTGCCCCCTCCCCCCCCCCAAAAAAAAAAAGAAGAAGAAGAAGAAAAAGTAGAAACAGTTCATAATGTTTACAATAGTAACTGCAGGAAAAAAATAATTACATGTACATGTATATGTGCTGTACATCTGAGTCACTTTGTCACATGGCAAACAAACTGCATGCATACATCTGAAGTTAAAACCATTTTGCCCCATCATGGCACATGTTGCTAGTGAAGTAATTTCAACAGGTTCACTTTTCACAACAGGTTCAACAATCAATCTTTGTAAATTCAATTTTTGTTTGTATTAATTTCAGGGTTTTCTAGACCTCCAGCAGTGTTCGAGGAAAACGATGCACTGAGGGATGCTGTAGACTACTACGCAAGTTCACTTCAAGAAATGAAGGAACACCCAATGTTCAACATGAAAACTGCAACATCTCTTCAAGTCCTGTCACTTGTATCACACCTTCTTTTATGCCTTCATGCTGCTGTGTTGCATTTTGCAAAGGTTCTGTGGCATGTATATGGGAGAGTCTTAGGTGCGGTGCCAATTCCAAGTTGAAGCCAGAAGGGTACGAGGCAATGTGGGTTGGGCTTGTGAACACAAAACGTAAGCTAGTTGGCTCATGGAACATAATGATAAATACATTACAGCCTAACATGTCAACCCAGTCCCATCTTACATTTAATTACTTACTTCAGTCTGTTTTTAGCAAACTTATTAAAGCCAGAAATGCAAAAGATTTACCCAAGGAAAAGACTCCCAACCAACAACCATTGGATAAATATGAGGAGGTTGTTTTACGGTACGTTGCAGGGTACATCCCATTTGCCCTTTTGAAGAAATTCCAAAAACAAAATAATCCAACTGCTAAAATGTATTGCCACTTTTTATCATCTTGGCAGGTTTCTTGTATGAATACATGTTGATCATTCCTTGATTACACAAATGAATGGATCGGCGCCCAAATTGACGACCTGCAGAAAAGACACAAATTTTATCAGCAGCAAGGAAGACCGTAAAACATGTCAGGAAGAAGTTTAAAGAGCGTCAAATAGAAATTCAGACGGCTAGGCGGGCAAGAGTCTTACCCACAGATGCTTGCCAGGTTGCAGTTGGCAGCTGCCAGACCACAATAATAATTTGAATCGACAGGAGCAAACAAGTGAAAAAAAGAAATGATGATAGAACATGTGAGTATGTTATAAATTCCGCCACGTGTATTCCAAGTTGACCAAAATGTGGATTTCAAAGCCAATTGTGGAGGGTAAATCGTATGAATATGTATGTACTTAATGCACAATGTACTGCTTACGGATTATTCAGCACTCCTTCAAACAAAATGAAGAATGTGAACATTTGAAACAAAACTTGGAACAAGAAATTTGCCAGATCGAGTCCTCCAGCCCAGTACACAGCTGATGATGCTGCAAAGAATACAAGGAGTTACATAGAGACTTGCCTTCATCAGATGAAGACTCATCCAGTGGTACAAGGCAATTAACCCCCTTGCCATTTGTATGTTGGTTCTACTTGGTCAACTGGTCAGTTTTTATGATACTGCTGAATTCAGTGACTTGTGCATTGCAACTGTATCATCACTTTGGCTAGTTGTCATTTCTGGAGACGGTAAAAGATTAAAGCCAGAAGGGAATGATTTAGTATGGTGGGCTTTCTTTAAATTAAGGGCAAATAGTCAGGCAACTTGGACAAATTTTCTTAAATCATTGCACATTCAAGATAATGGCCAACATATCTTCATGGTTCATCAATATTTATTACTTTCACTCTTCCATATGATCATACAAGAAAGAAACAAAGCCGACTTGCCAAAAGAAAGTACTGGGACACGTAAAGAAGTGAAAAGGTCTCTACCAAAACCATGAATAATCAAGCAAAGGAACTGATGAAGGTAAAAGACACTTGCATACCACCAATCCTTTTGTAATTTCAAGACATAATGCATAATAAATGCAAATGTAAGGCTATTTATTTCCACAGCAAGAAAAACCTCAAGTAGTAACAATAAAGGGACATGACAGAACTTCAACTGAAAGCAAGGTGTACATAATATGTTGGTAGTTGGTACATGTATCACAAAAGTACAAGTGCAACAATATCATGCTGAGTTGTTGATGACTTAAAGGTTCTTGAGATTGATGGCATCGATGTGAACACCGACATGTACAGCGGTAAAATTTGTGTCACACTTGCTCAAGTTGTGGGGGATAATCTTGGTGTTCATGGACTGTTAAGTTTTTCAGAATCTTTTTCTGCCAATTACCCATGCAGACATTGCAAAGCCCACAGAACAGTGGTTCGGTCTGAGTGTAGTAGTGTAGCAGATCCAGAACTTGAAAGGAACAAGCAAAACTATGGTGAAGATGTTGAATAATTTGGTCAATACTAGGATTAAGAAAGAATCCATACTGAATGAGCTTCAAGTCTTCCATGTAACCACTAATTATGTCCCTGATGTAATGCATGATTTACTTGAAGGTGTATGTAAATGGGAACTCAAACTTGTAATAAGAGAACTTATTAAGACAGGGAGGTTTTCACTAGCAGTGTTTAATGAGAGAATAACAAGTTATGAGTATGAGTTACAGAGTTTCACAGATTCCTCCAACAAACCCTGCTGCATTTCTGAGAATGACTTACGAGATGGTGCGAATACTTGTCTCAGACCTGATCACCAAGTATGGATCTAGGTATTAGAATACATACCTTTTTGAGGAAGTGGAAATTAGAAAATAAACTTATGAACTGCTCTTCACCAGGTAACACAGAAGGATTTGTAACTGATGTTGATTGACGTAGCAGAAATTGAGGGCTATCAACACAGTCATGATCCTTTATGGTTAATTTTTCTGAGTGACAAAGATGGGGATTATCGTTATTTTATGCATAGAATCAATGAGTGACGTGCCATCATACTTTATTCTTGTACACCAGATAGACTTGCTTGTCAGGTGCATACATGGCAACTCATCATTTATATAACATTAGTGTATGGCTTACATTTCATTGTCTTCTATGAGAGTGCACAACTAATCTCTGTCATGTGCATTGGCTGCACAACAACAAATACAACGGTATTAAGTTGGCACACTTTTAAAAAAATGCATTGTTTGAGTATAAATTGAATGATTATCACAATGAAATATTTTGAAGCTGGACATACTTTCATGGTCGCTGACTCTGTTCATGGATGCATTACTACTAAAATGAACAGGCAAACGTCAATTTATGACTTCCAAGATATGGTGAAGCTCATTGCATCAGCCAAGAAAAACATGAAATGTTTGACAATGGACCACACAAAGAAGCATGTTTTCAAAAACCAAGCCAGAAAAGTCAACTTGAACTTGCGGAATCTCAAAGTGGTCCAATTCTGCCGAGGTTCACTTGTGAAAGCATCCTACAGTGATGAGGCTTTCCAAGAAGTCAAGTTTCTGAGAACTGCAGTAGTTGGAGAAACTGAAGCCAAACTCAGACTGACTCAAAGCCCTATTTGTGTTCTCTTGGTATGGAGATTTGCGCACCATTGTTCTTTCATGAATTGATAATGTAATTCCAGAATGCATTAAATATATATATATATGCAATTTAAAATATTCTCTTTTGATTCTACTTATTATTCATTGTGTAGCAGTAGCAAAGATGAATAGATGGTTGAAGCATTGGTATTGGTATTGCTATAAAACAACTCTAAAATATGCGTTGATAACAGCATACATGTAGTTTATGTGATATTAAATAAATGGTTCAAAACAATAATATGGCAAATGCTATTTGATATTTGAGTATAGCTGACCAGAAGGAGGTTTCGATACGCTATAAAGTGGACAGAACAGACAGAAAACAAGTGGAAGAATATCGGAGAAGAGTTCACCCCATCATAGACACCATAGTCTAATGTGGATTCTGGTGTGCTCAATTCTGACAAAGAACCTTTGGTGAATGAAGGGAATTTTATAGCTCTCCTCCATTATAGGCTACAGGCTGGTGACCAGGTTTTAAAGACTCATCTAGAAAACTGCAATTGAAATTCTTCGTACCCGAGTCCCAGGATTGGCAACATTGTTCACCAAATGAATAAGATGCACTACAAGTATGCAAAGAGGATCCAAGAGAGTTTGTTTCTTTCTTGGACAGTAAGAACATTCCAAGGGGTGTATTACTCCTTGATGAGCTCCTTAAAATAATCCATTAAGCTGGGGATAAAGTTTCCTAAAACAAAGATTTTAATAATAGTTTCTCTCAAATTGTCCTATTTTTTAGATTCCATTTTGTCAAGTGCAAGAGGAATGCCATTTTGCATCCAAGATTCGCGGAATCGACCAAGGTGGATGGCGAGAATGTGATTGCCATCTGTGGTGTGGGCCAGGTGTATGTCATGGCCACGGGTCGAATTAGTGACCAGTTTGACCCTTCAGCCAACGCGTTGCAGGTAAAGGCAAAGCAGTAAAGGCAAAACGTAAAAGATCACCCAGTGCTAGCGGAGATCGGGAAGATGTGGACGCCGGGCCTGGGGAACGCAAAGGAGAGAGACAGGAACATCGCCGAGCCAGCCGAAATGGAAGAGGAGGGAGTAGAGTCAGATCTGGAAATTGACATTGGAACGGCTGTTGACTCTGTCCGACAACATTCCGCTGACCAGTCAACAGAAACACTTATTCACAAGAATAGCGAACAAGAAGCAGAATGAATCTGAAGGAGGGATAGTTGTTACAATAAATACCAGAGGTCAGTCAAAGCGGTTCATTGCTGTCCCACATGTTCAAAGAGGAAGTTCTCATGCAACATCAAGAACAAAACGGCAACGTAGCTAGTTTCTTGAAATGGTTGAGAAACTGGTAACTACGCCTGATTCCCAACACCCCTCAAGAACTCCATCACAATTGCCTGCACCAGTCACGCCAACTTCAAATGGGGCAAGCCACACCAGTCACACGTTGAGAGTCAAACGATTCTGCCACGTGGATTAAAGCACTGATTTGCCGGAAAAGGAGACTCTGTCTCATGGCGACATTGAAAAGGAAGAGGAGCAAGTGCTGCATTACGTAGCTGGTTACATCCCTTTTGCATTAATGAAGAAATACAAAAAGCAGCTCAACAGTACAGCAAAAGTGTACTGCAAATTCTTAGAATGTTGGTCCGTTCAAATATCTTCTGGCAAGACATTTTTAACTTATACAAAGGATGGACTGATGCCCAAAACCGTGGTCAACTCTTCCAAGTTTCAGATGACGTATATTTGTTTTTCAGATCTATGGAACTTGTAAGTACATGTAAGATGCAATGTCAAATTCTAACCTCCAAAGATTAATCCCAAATTAATATAAAGCAAGTACTCTTGGATAACATTTCCAAAAACTATCGGGTACAAACATACTGGTGTTCTTTGATAGACTGTAAATTGATTCGGGAACTTTCGAAAACATTTCTAGAAATCACAATAACGTAGTATATTATAATTAGATGCAAGTCCTTTCTTAAGGTGTACCTGGATAATATTATAAGAAAAACGACCAATCTCTTCCTTCCTCCATGCTCCAGCTTCATCTGGCTAGGGCGATCAAAGAAGGATCAGATCCCGCAAGGTGTTGACGCATTGATCCTCCTTTGATCGCCCTAATGCGATCAAGTGTAAATGCAGTCTTAGTGTTCCAAGCAGTCCCCTAATTGCACTATGTTGAAACCCAATGACTTTGTTCATTCAAAAGCCCAGTGGAATATTCCACTCAAATGGGCGTGTATCTTATGTGAAATTCTAGATGTATTCTTTTGATCATGTTTCCTTATATTATAATGCTTTGCTTGCTTCATAATAAAGTATTGAACTAAACCTTCAATAGAAAAACATAAATATAATTTAGTGTAATAGGTCTGTGATTTTTCCTATAAATAAGAGCAAAAATTGCCACTTGTCCCCAGTTCATCGTTGAACATACAACAACTACTAGTGTGTCTTGAGTATAGTTATGAGAGATGTGCAGGCATTGCAGGATTCCATGTCCAAAGAAAAAAAGCGCATTTCCATCGCTAAAGTCATGGGTGAAGGCAGTGCAGTTAAGAGATAGAAGCAGAGAAAGGAACCGGAGGAGTTCAGCAGTTCGGAAGAGGAGATGTTGCAGGAAGAAAAGAGGATGAAGAAAAAGATGCACAAGGAGAAGAAGGTGAAGGATAAAGGCGACGAGAAGAAGAAGACAGAGAAGAAGAAAAAGAAAGGTGTAGAAGAAGAAGGAGGTGCAGAAAGAAAGCAGTAGCAAGGAGTTTGAGCCCAGAAAAGTGAAGTGGCAGCCTGAGGAGTCTTAGAAAGGAGAGATGTTTGGCAGCTCTTCAGAGAAAATGCCAACGAAGAAGAAGAAGGTAATGAGTAAGATGGGAAAGGGGAAAGCGCCATTGCCCAAGTGTCAAGACACAGCCTACCAGAGATGGCAGCGTGAAGCCGAAGACCAACAGGTTCGAGCCACTCTCCAAACCAGTGCAAAGGAGGCAGGTGTGCTGAGGAGCAGGAGGCACTACAGGGCCATCGTTGAAAGTTCCTTGGGCAGTGAGGAGGAGTACCTGGATGATGCCGTGACATCAGGAGTTTCTTTTGGAGCAGATGTCTGCGCAGAGGTTGAGGAGGAGGTGGAAGAGGAGGAGGGGGCTTCATCTGACATCAGTGAAATCCCTGACCCCACCAGAAAACGGAAGAAGCTAGGCAAGAAGGAGGCCACATCGAAGTCGCCATGACAATGACCCAGACCCCCTCCTCAACCAGCCAGACTATCCGGAAAACAGCGATGGATGGAGAAGAGCCTTGAGCCATCGAAGCATCCGCCACTTCAGGGGTACTACACCATCCGGCCCCACATTCCATCGGGGCAACTCTCCAGTTCACATTTTTCTAAGGTTTTTCCTTTTCTTTCTAAAGACCTGTGACATGATTGTGAGCAACAAAATGTTACTCAGTAACTCTTCCCTTGACTTGAAAAGAAATTCACCAGTATTATTTATTATTGTATGTTACTATGTTCATAGAATCCACAGGCTGTGCATTAGTTCAAAACTAACAAAACCTAGACTGTCAATATGTTAAAAGCCATTCCTCTGGCCTCAGCATTATCATCATTAATTGAATGGATTCACATCACTGTCAAATACTTCAAATAATGACAAATTAGTTTCAATTCTTTGGTTCCTCTACCTCCGATTTGATTTGTTGATGATTTTCTTAACTCACAGTCACCAAGTCTTCAGGAATGCACATACTTTCCATTCAGCTTCTTTAGTAATGCCATACTTGTAATCTTGAATATTTGTTTGTTTTCCTTATATAATGAATCCCATTTGTGATTTTGTTTCATTGTTTTGTTATGCTTGTTATTGTTTTAATTTGATTAGATAATTCTGATAGTGAGTTAGTATTATTTCATGGTAAGAACATGTTGAGCTATTGCACCTTGATCCAGCTTTGTACTGTAGATGATTGTGCACTGTACAGTATTTACCTGTTTTCATTGAAAGTGCTCTCTACACTCATCCAAATGTCATCGTACCTTTATCTTGTGTAACTTAATTCACTATTTTTTATTTTTTTTAAACATTCTTCTATGTTTCTCTCAAATTGTACTTTAATTATCAGATGGTTCTGCCCATGGTGGAGATGAGCACATGCGGGTATCAACAAAGGAAACTCCAACTACAAGCGTTCAGGTAGAGAAAGAGTTGCCAATGGCAATTGAGCCACTCAAGCAGACAATGAACATGACAAAGGATGATGGTGAGTATAACAGTAGTAGTTCAAAGTGCACTATTTATATGATCTACTATCGACCTATAGGCCCCCAACTGTTGAAATATAGGCTGCACTTGTACTTTTAACATTTTAATAAAGACATTGAAAACCTTCTCATTCCATGATGCTATGATTTAGAAGTTTTTCTTTCATGTGAAAGCAAATGATAATTTTTGTGATGTTGCAGGTAATCAAGACACTGCTGACGCAATGAAAATCACTTAAACCTTCCAAAGGTTGAATTTGTACAAAACTGAAGATAACACATGTCCATGATACTTCTTTTATGTCTTTCAGAGAATGCTCATCAATGACCCTATAAACCCCCTGAGATATGCTGGGGTTCTGGTGAGCAAGGTGGGATACAGGACAATGATACAAAGGGCTTCCAAGGCAGCAAACAAGGGAAAGAAGCTGCTGAATGAGGCTCTTGATCTTGTATTTAAGGAAGAAGAACTGGCAGCATCAAGTGGCATGGGGTTGCACAAGGAGAAAGGGGACAAGACATCCAAGCCATTGGATATACACTAAGAGAAACATAGAGGCACCATTCTGTGACTTGGCCAACTGTCAAATTAATGATCAAAACAGGCCTGAAATCATTGACTTGGTGCAGTGTTCAGAAAGGACATGCAGCAAGTGGTGTCATATATTTTGTTGCAGCCTGGAGGAAGTACCTGCTGATAATGTATGCTTCACCTGTCCTGAGTGCAAAAAGCTTAGAGGTATGCCCCATGACCTTCAGAAAGTAAAATACTTTTACATTAATACCTGCAGAAACATAGTGACATACCCCTTCTTTAACTCCAAATATGATATTTTTATGTTGTTTTACATTTCAAAACAGGGCATGTGGGCTTATTGTGTCCAAGCATAAAACAAACACCAGACGAACATATCATCAGGTCTGTAGGCACTTGATGTGCAGCCCACATGATAAAGAATGTATCCAGAAGAATAATAGAGGTCACCATAGACAAACTGCAAGAGGCAATTCATTCTTCTATGTTTTGCTCTTTTTACAGACAGAGCACAGTCTCTGCAATGCAAAGAAGATATTCTACTTCATGTTCATATTGTTTCATGGACGATGGGGAAATGAGCATGTCACTGTGGCACTAGAGTCACTGAAAAATCTAATATATACAGAAGCAAATGGAAGGCACAGTGTACAACCACAAAGTATGGAAGGAGTTTAAGTGCCACACAGCCAAAAATGCCACAACAAATGGGCATATCTCCGAAGAAAAGGTATAGAGATGTACCAAAAAACAATGCTGAACAACAATTGTCTTGCAATGAACAGGTTGAAAGATGTCTGAAAGACGCATTATGTATCCTCAAACTTGAAAAACAGTGGAAGCAGGATGTTAAAGAAGACTTCATCTGGTGGCAGAGGATGTAGAGTCCTTTCCTATGTGACATGTAAAATGATTAATTACATTGATGTCTTTCATAATTTGTCTAACTTTATCAATAGAAGAGGACGGAGCCCACGTACAGTCATGCTTTCAAGTGATGCAGAGGTTCCATCCCACCAAGAGCAGAAGTGTTTGTAAGCTCACAACTGAAGCTGTTCGAGAAGTGCCACTGGTATTTATCTTCTAATGTCAAAGTGACAAAGAGAACTGTAGCTTGAAAATAGAGCAACAGTGCCACAAGTGCCTACGATGATTCTGCTGGGAGTCCCAGCCTTGGTTCGCTTCAATGCCAAAAGGGAATGTTCTCCTCTCAACTGCCATCCTGTTTGCAGGTGCAAGCCCAACTCAGATACTACGCCTGCTGAACAGCATGGGAGTCACCACACACTCCATCAGAACCTTCTATATATGACCACCAGGCCAGGTATCTAGTCCCAGCTGTTGAAACAATCTGGAAAAACCACGTTGATGAAATTCACAGAAGTCTGGTTGAGATGGGTGCTTCCCTTACAATTGGTGGAGATGGCCGCGCAGAAAGTCTGGGACACTCGACAAAAATATAGAACCTACACAGCGATGGAGCTCTCCACTAACAAGATAGTAGATATTCAGCTTGTGCAGGTAGGGCATGGATTATGAAGACAAATGAATTGTAAAGTCACATTAGACAAAAAAAGGCCTTGCCTGTCTGGATTATTACATAGTGTTTGTGACTGATTTTGGAAATATCTGTGACAATTTTTGAGAAATCACATGGAGTTTAGTAATCAGTTTGCTGTTCTGATTTAATATCATTGTTGGCAGGCAATAAAGATGCTTGCTGCTTGCATATGCGAGCCATATTGCATGCCGTAAGTGAATTGTTCTCAGTTTTGGAAATGATTTTGCTTTTTCTTTTCCTATATCCTCAGTCAAATGAAGTGAAGAACTCATACCATATGGAGTTAGAGGGTGCCAAAAGAATGCTGGCCACATTGAGAGAGGCTGATTTGACTGTTTGCAAGTTGGTTACAGATCGTCATTGTCAGCTTGCAAAGTACATGAGGGAACAAGAGAGAAGAGCATAAAACCTCTAATTGAAAAAATGATAAGAAGCGCTAACAACAGAGATAAGGCATTCATGGATGCAGAGGCAGAAGCGCGACGGAGCGAGGATGACCATAAAAAACAGGAGGTATTTCTTTGCCGCTTTGGTTTCTCCAGAATCGATGTACATTCCCTGTTATGTTATAAAAAAAAATCTTCAACAAAGCACACTTACATGTACTATGTCTGCCCAAGTTTCAAGAAGTTCTTTTGTGTTAAAAATGACCAAAAATATTCACTGATGATTGGGGTTGTTCTGTGCATCTCAGCTTTTTACCCCTCAACTTTGCATTTGCAATTAAATGCAGAAAACAAACTCTTGAAACCCTTGCTTTTACAGTTTGGGGAACACAAAAAGTGGATGCAGCCTTTCCATTTTTTTGATACAAAGAAAAAAAAAGATTTTTTTTTTCAATCCAATTCCAACAGATGCAACTCCTACGTGAGCAGATGGCTCTGGATAGAGAGAGATTGGAGTTTGAGAGGCAGCGTAGAGAGGTGGAAGACGGGATAAGACAAGAGGAAGCAGCGAAGGCAGAGAGAGAGAGACGGGAGGACAGGCATCGCGAAGAGAGGAGATTTGCTGCACTAATGGCAAGCTTCTTACAGCGCACTCCACAGCCACCACAGAACTATCTCCAACCCTACCAGCTTCACACGGACACTACCAATCAGCCACAACAGCTTCCCTTCCCACCAACATCTCCAGCCAACCAACAACATGATTCTTCATTCCATGATAGAGGGCTGTAACATTCGTAACCAAATTTGCTGAGGAGAGGACCCTGACTATTCCTGGCCGAGTACCATGTATTAAATCATCTGACCCGAGGATCAGACTGCTTCCAGCTGTGGAGTATAGGACATCCCTATGGTGGGAAGTACAGACAGAGCATTCAAGAGCTGAATACAGCTAATGGGACAGGTAATTATGTTTGATTATCAATGCACACGTTACTGAAAGGCCAAAAAAGTCTCTGTCCAGAAAGGATTTCTTTGTTATGGGAGGGATTTTTGTTGTCTTGCATGTCACGGTAATTTCATACCGTACCCCTGTGGTCTATTATCAGACATGGTCTAACATCAACCTGGTAGTCTGGTAGTCTCTTTGTTGCCGACCAATCTGTAAATTGAAATGCATTACTTCTTTTGAAACGTGGAAGAAAGTTACATTTGATTGGAAAGGAATGCGTGGACGTGATTCTTTATAATCAACTCCAGTTTTTCAATTGACGGACGCTTTGCACCGACCACCTATTTCTTGTAGAACCCTTTAGGTTTATACATTTATGTGACACTTTTCTCGTTTCTTTATTTCCCCTCAAATCCAGATCAGTGACGGTGACCTTTCTCTGCCATCTTTTGAATCCAAGGCACCACTAGAGGAGGAGTCTCTCTCGGAGGAAAGCGTGCAGGACGTCACCGCACCGATGGACGGGGAGGCCCAGTACCAGCTGGTGAAGACCCGCCGTGGGAAAGAGAAGCTTGTGGATCCCGAGGGATTCACGTACAACGTCAAGCAGGGGGGTCCATCCAACATGTACTGGCAGTGCACCGTACGGAACAAGGTCGTGAAATGCAGGGCATCAATCGTTCAGCGTGGTCCTAGGAGTTTCGCACATGGACCGCAACCGCATCTCCATCCTGTCCAGACTGGTGCGGCAGATGTCGTTTTGGTTAGCCACGCCATAAAGGTTCGTGCGAAGCAAGACGTTTTTCTGCCTGCAGGAGAAATTGTGAGAGACGCCCTCCTTGATCAGGTGCCACCCCAACCTGTTCCTGGTCTACCACGGAAGGAGAACCTTGCGAGGGCGGCGAACCGAGCGAGGCAGACGTGCCGCCCCAAAGATCCGGCAGATCTTGACTTAGAGTTGGAGGGTGCCCACATTCCAGATGGCTTCCTGCAGCAGGATGTTCGTGTGGCTGACAGGAGACACTTAATTTTTGCCACACACGAGATGCTGCATCTTCTGGCCCGGGCGAAGAGATGGTACGCTGACGGTACGTTCAAGGTAGTGAAGCGTCCATTTGCACAGCTCATGTCTATAGATGCCTTCGTCAAGCAGGAAGGTCAGACGAAGCAGGTGCCCTTGGCATTTGCCTTGATGTCGGGGCGGAAGATGAAAGACTACCGCTGGGTCTTCCGAGCTCTACTGTCCTGTCTACCAGCAGCGCCGCAGGTGGAGGAGATCATGGTAGATTTTGAGAAGGCCGTGTGGAAGGCTGTGCGCTCGGAGTTACCTGAGATCAGCATCCGGGGCTGCTCCTTCCACTGGAGCCAAGCAGTGTGGCGAAAAATCCAGGAGCTTGGTCTACAACAGGCATATTCCAAGAATGAGACGGTACACCGGTACTGCCGAAAGCTGTTGAGCCTCCCTTTTCTGCCCCACGAACATATTGCGCCCATCTTTGCTGTTCTGGAGGTGCGGGCTGAGGGCCCGAACATGCAGGCCTTGACCACATACATCAGAGACACATGGATCGAGTCTCGGATGTGGAGCCCCGACACGTGGTCTGTGTTCGGGCAGTCAGTCCGCACCAACAACGACCTTCAAGGATGGCACAGGAGGTTGAATGGGCATGCCAAGAAGGGCCAGCTAAGCTTCTACCTCCTTGTAACACTCCTCCACGAAGAGGCACGGATGACGTCTCTCGAAGTCCGGCTTGTTCGAGAGGCCAAACTGCAACGGCACCAGAGACGGATGTACCGCCAACTCCAAGGTCGTCTCTTCAAGCTGTGGGACGACTACAGCCATGGGAACAGAACTCCCATGCAGCTGCTCAAAGCATGCGGACACCTGTATGCTCCAAGTAAAGTATAGGCAATAGTCCTATTTCCACGCATCAGAGACAAGGCCCAGAATCAACCCAGGATCAACCAAACCAAACGGCTCTTTTCAGAGCCAACACTTTTATGGCACTGTGTGAGAAACGTCCCCGTCGTTGTGCCGGTAATGCGCTGATGCAGCGTAGCTGATTCTCACAGACAATCCCAAAACAAATTGATCCATAAGTACAAAGAGTACATTTTTGAGGTACAGTATTTTGATGTAATAAACCGTGTTCACGTCATAAAAAATGGCAATGTACTACACTATGTGAATTTCAATGTTATATTGTTATATATTCACATATTTCAGGTGATTCTTTTTTGAGATAGATCGCGATTGAAACGTCAGACCTCTTAACTCCAATCATTTTAATATCTTTGTTGATTGAGAAGTAGGCTTATGTTAATTCCTTGAATAAAGTTCAAGGGCATTCGTCTTTCCCAATTTAATATAATTAAATTGATAATATAAGCCTACCCAATAAAAAACACTTACAAACAACATTATTTACTTACTATATTTACCGATTAATACTGATAATGACATAATAATGACTATTCCTTCCCAGCCCTCCATGATAAAATAACTATTAGTGTTCGTTCGTACTTGTATTATTGTTCGCGCTTCTGTATATGCCGTTCACGCTTCTCCCGGTTGGGTCTCGGCGTTTCGACTGGTCTGCTCTGCACTCTCAAGGGGATCGTTGTGGGTTGAACTGTTTGCCCAAAGGGGCATTATGGGCTTTTTTGACCTTGTGGGCTTGTGCCCACTATCGCATCTATTTCTGTAGGTACGAAGCGTCATTCCGGGCTGTTTGAAACCAGTTTCTTTTTTTCCCCACAATGCATTGCGGTCTGTGTGATTGTCTGTACTACAGGCAACAGACAGTGCACAAAGCTGCTTGAGGGGTTTGCTATAGCGCCCTCTATAGGTTCTGATCTAGGTGTCTGTGCTTGATTCATGTATTGTGGGATTGCTAGCTGGAGATCATTGTGGGGTTGCTGCTCGTGAAGAATTTCAGCAATTTTGACGTAAGTAGATGGGACATTTCATCACGTTTTGTACATAAAATAGTGTAGATATTCCCATTTTAGTATTTTCACGTGCAAAGGTTTTGTAAAAAACATTTTAGCTTGGAAATTAAACAGGGAAATTCAATCATAGCCCACAGCTACAGACGTTTCCATGTGCTTTGCTAGGCTTACAATACATTACTACATAACATAGATAGGCTTGTGTACAGTAGTGTGGTATCACCATGTGATTCTCTTCCACTTCTTATATTTTCTTCATCACAGGTTCTTTTGTACTCAAATTTACTGCCATGGCACTTTGCTTTTTTGTGACAAATGAGATATGGGTTATGGACAACATTATTAAATTGTGCATGGAATTTCAAATAGAGTTACACTATGGGTTTTATTTGACAGATCATTGGGCACTCCTTTACGATGAGTTAGAGATTGCTTTTGTTAGGTTTAACATTGTAAAGAAAAACTGGCCTTGTAAGATTTATCTCTATTAGTTTGAGGCTACACAAAGAATTTTCAGGTAGGCCTAAATGCATCTTTTGATTGTTTTTGTTTGTTTGTTTGTTTTTGTGTTTTTTTTTGGGGGGGGGATCCGGAGGGCAGTGGGTCAGTGGATATTTAGCCATCGCCAGAAAAAATTAAGTTAAAACGATAAAATATGTATTTTACCAGATTGGTCCTGAACATGCACAGTGACTGCTTTTTGGGACTTAATCATTATTGCGATGACAAATTTGTCTGGTTCCCCACCAATATTGTTCACGAGATCAAGAGATACGAGATAGATACGAGACCATTATTACAATTCCAAGCTTACGTATGTATTTCGCTTAAAAAAATCCCCCAGAGCCAAGAATCAGAAAAGGAAAATGCTATACTTTAATTAATAATTTAATAATATACTAAAATTATATGTTGGATTCAATTTAAAACAATAAATATTTAATTTTGGGGGACAAATAAAGGTTGTGAACTATCAGTGACTGCCACTCATAATGTACACACGTTATCCACTAGGCCACAGGTTTTGCACGAAATAATTACAAAGTAGGCCTACTCTTATAGTTATACAAGCCAAAAAGGGCTCCGTACCATCTAGCTGGCTAAATATTGGCTTTCTCCTTTTACCTGTCACAAAAAAATAACAGGTCTATCATATTTGGGTCCTCTCATTTGATTTCCGAAGATAATTAAATTAAGAAAAATTAAGTGCAAGGTTCATGATATGGGGGATGCATGAGGGATGACAGTTATCTACACCTTTTCCATTAACCCACCATCCTGTAGCATTCTTCCAAACAATGGTTGGCTTGGGAGAATATTGTAGTCTCAAAAGTAAATGGTTGTTTCTTTTTTTTTCTTTTTAATTAATCCCGTAGTGTGTGTCGTAACTAAGGCTGTAGTTTGTATCCGGTTAACCGGTTAACCGACCGTTCAAGCGGGTAACCGGGTATATTTTCCCAGTTAGGTTAATCGAAAAGTGTTTATTTTAAGGGCCTTTTCTTTCTGAAACATATGAAGCACTTCTAGAGCACAAAATAATCATTTGAAGATTGGACCAGCAGGCTTATACAAAGCAAAAGCCAGACATTTTGCTACACACATGTGTGTCTACCACTGCCAAATGTCATGACAAAAAGAATGTTGTCAACCAATTTCCTAAAACAAAAGACCCAAACTTACTATTTCTTTGTTTTCTTTGTTTTGAGGGTAATTGTAACCGTAACCGAAAAAACAGACGGGTAACCGGTTACAAAATTATCCGTAAACTTACAGCCCTAGTCGTAACTTAAAACTCTGTCAATAAAATGAAAGCACATAATGCAAACTTGTATTCTCTTACATAGATCCACCATGAAGAAGAGTAAATCGACTCATACTGACATGAACGTGTATGGTAAAAGTCCATCATTTCAAGGTGAGCTAAAAAATGCATCAATTGTAACCAGAGAAATATTCATACGTGTTATAACATGTGTAGAGGTTATAGGTCACAAGTGCCCACACACAAATGGGTGCTTAACACAAGTATGTAAAGTTGCCCCCCTTAGGTGATAATTTTTGCTATATCTTGCTAGGAAATTCCAGACAAGGTCAGTGGCACACATGTAAAAAAGAAAATTCCCCGGTAGGAGCCAAAAATAAAAGTCGCTCGGAAATGAGAACCATATAATTAAATAGGGATGCCCTTTAATATGCAAAATGCACTACGAACACATCATACAAAATGTCGATATGGACACATCAGCTTATGGCCTGCTCAGTTACCCTAGCTTATTTTGAACACACCAAATGTCATTTTGTATTCAAACAAATATTGAGTGGGTTTCAATTGGGAGGAATATTATCGCTCAGTAAAATCCAGCCTGTACCATTTCAGTAAGCTTGGCCTTGTAAAACATGTAAAATGGTATACATTCCAAATTTTACCGAGTGATAATATTCCTCTCATTCCACTACGTGTCTGAGCTACTCAATATTTTGTATAATAACACATGTTTGGAGTAGGTGTGAAAAATGCACTATTATACAAATAAATGTACATTTCTTTTGTTAAACTGTTAGGTGCACACGCATTAACTGAATAAGTTCTTAATTTAGAATTGCATGTTTATGAATACAGTTGGTGATACAGTGTGGGTGCGAGTGGAAGGCATTATGTGGCCAGGAAAAATTGAAGCCTTTGAGAGCCGGGGACGACGGTGCACCTGTGGATTTTTCAATGAAGACTCTATGTAAGTATAATGCTTCTTTACATAGGCCTATAGAAACGAGCAGGACCAAATATTGTAAAGTTTATGCATTTCAAATATTAAGAAGAAACAAAATTTTTTGAAAACCTTAAAATGAAACCAAAATTATAAACAATAAGCCTATACATGTACATGTAGATGTTTATGTTATCTTTGAGTTAATCATGCATTTAAATGGGACAAATAATTTACAAAACATCAGAAATACCTCAGCGCTTGATTACATGTACATGTGGCCAAACATTTTTTTCGTCATTGGCTGCTTCCTGTTTACTATTGCAGACATGTCAGACATAATGGTCAGGTGTCACCCTTTGTGAAATTACCAGATTCTTTAAATGATATTTAAAATATTTTCTCAACATTTCCAAAATTATATGCAGTCACATGACTCAAACCTGCTCATTTTTGCCAAGCTTGAAAGTCTGGAAGACTGAAAAAAAAACAGGACATATTTTCATTATGTAGTTTATAAACAAGATGCTTCTCAATCCCACACAGAGTCAAAATTGTAGTGAGCAGCATAAAGAAATTTGGTCCAAATGATCAAATTCTTATTGAAGGCGGTAAAGGTACATGTAATATCAACAAGATTGTGTTGATAATTTTGTCACTTCGTGTTAATATGTTATTATTTGAAATCCAAGTTGAATAGTTTGATTTCTTTTAAATTTCCATGTTTGCAATTTTTTAATCCATTGTTACAGTTATTGTTCTATCATTTACAATGCACTGTATTGCCATTAGAAAGACTTTTACATGTACATGTACGTATGTTCATTTTTTATATGCACCTGTACATAGATGTACATTCATGTAGATGTCCTTCTATATTAAATTTCAAAAGTTAAAAAATTGCATAGCCATTATGAAAATTAAACAGCCAGAGCACATTATGACTGTTCAAAGAGATTAAGTCCGTTAAAAATCATGATTTCCTGAAATTAAAACAAATTTCATGATTTCAATCAGGGCTGTTTGATGTAAAATCAGGTGGCTTTTAATTTTTATATATTTTTGGTCTTTGTTATGAGTCACCAAAAAAGAATTATTCATCATAATTTTCTGCGCAGCGTTGATTACAATTGTGATTAAGGTATTTTTGTTCAAGTCTTGTAGGAGTAATCCATAAAGTTATGTTCATATTGAATGTATTCAGTAACCATCTGCCAAGTTTTGTTTATTTGGCATGGTATTTGTACATTTTGAAATTCCCACAGGGGCCACAGATTTATTTATTTATTTTTTTTTTTTTATAATATTTTCTGAAAATAGACAAATTAGCCCTCTCAAAGCGTTCACTATTTGAGGAATATTTGAAATTATGGAACACAGAACATAGATATTGAAGACAGATTTGCCCCATTTGTGTTCAAATAGCCAAGTTTTTACATGGTAGCACTTAAATACATGTAACTACAAAGAACAAAACAGTAAGAAACTTTTGTTCTTATTAGTCACATAAGGGGCCACTCAAAATGTTCAATGTTTTTGAATTTCGACTTTTTTTTAAAAATGGTTTGACCCACACACCCACCCACCCACAATTTCAATTAACAAAGAAATGATTTCTCACCATGTACGTCGTACATATACATTTGATATAAATTCAAATGCATGTAAAAATCTATAGGCCTAATGCAACACAGTATGACAAGGTGAAACTTTTGGACAGCATGCAAACAGGAAACACACACAAAACGCTCGTATGATGATGATGGATCTTTAATAATCAGGTTTTGCTCCGTCCAGAAACTCCGAAGATTTGCCGGTATATCGCACAGTTTGTCCATAGGAGCGATGTTGATATTTACGACCGCGATCGATTGCGCAGGCAGGTAGTCTTGGTTCACGACTATGTTATATCACTCGAATGTACAAGCCGATTACCCGCACTGACCCGCACGCACGTACATGTACCTAAAGGCCTCTCTGAAACATAGAGGTCCATGCTTACGTGGGTGCAGATCAGCCATACGTACATGTACGTGCGTGCGGGTCAGTGCGGGTAATCGGTTCGTACGTTCGAGTGATAAAACATAGTCGTGAACCAAGGCTACGCATGCAGTCAACCGCGTTTCCATGCACATGCATGTATTTCTATCTGCTGCATATGCCTGAACCTAGGCTCCTAGCTCTAGCCAACATAATGCAGTCAGTTTGCTGCTGTCCGGTTAGTCTTGGATTCAAGGTGATAAACATTAATTTCACCGTTATTAACAACTGGTGTTCAACTTTCACTGTGTGTACCGGCAGGCTAATACATAAATACGCCTGGTACCCTGCTTCATTTGCGTGGCCTATTGATCATATCGCTGCAAGCGCCTAGTTTCCAAGTCTACGAGTAAAAACCACCTCCGGGTCCTTCCATGATGTTTCACACGTGCACAATAATGTCGCTGTATGGGAACATAAGTTGAAAACGATTGCATTTTTGGAGTGTTGGTGCGGTATAGTGCGCACGCTACATGTATTTTTGAGGCAAGTCAGATACAAATTCTTAATTTTAATAGAAAAAGTTAATTTCGATTAACAGTTTACTTCAATTGATTTCCTTGACCCACCCACCCTCTATTTCGAAAAAAAAGTCGAAATTCAAAAACATTGAAAATTTTGAGTGACCCCTATAAAGTGCCACATACTTTTTTTATATTGTGATTCTGTCAGACTAACACAATTGCCCACCACTTTACTGATGGTATACTTAATTTAAATGTGCATTTAAGGAGCCTTGGGCCTTTTTGTTGTTATACCATCTGAATGTTCTTATTAACCCTAACCAGCTAATAACCATGCTTAATTCAACAAGTTTGCAGATAATTTTTATGAAGTCATGATGGCAACAGAGTAAATGAGCAAATTATAAACATTGACGTCATCATAATTTCCAGAATTTGTGATTTTTTGTTGCGGAGACTTTGTTTTCAAAACTGTTTCATTCATGACTCTAGGATGTCTATAACTTGAGTTATGTCTTCAGGAAGTTTGAAAGACAAGCTGACCTCATTTGGAGGAATCATAAATCAAAATTGAAAAAGAACATTGAGTTTGCATACCAAACTGACTGAAAGACTGAAAGCTTTTTACACCCAAAACAACCGAATTCATAGTGACTCAATATGATCGATTGAAACTGTGGCAAAATCTCTGTTATGCCAAACAATATGGGATATTACTATACCTCATAAATATTCATGACCTATAGCCGAATCCCAATTGGTCAATTCACCATCACGTGTCAGTGAATATATTTGCTGATCACCAGCGAGTAGGCCGGGGAAACTGTTACACATGTAACATCTCACTGCGCAGTGTAACATCTCACTGCGCATCCTAGTAAAAGTTTGCAGCACGCGCGTGCGCGTGACCCTCGGCCTTCATGAAGTTAATGGCTGCTCATGAACACGAACATTTTGTTGCATTTACTGATACCTATCTCGACGAAATTGTGAATATTTATGAGGTATAGTAAAACAAATATCACATGGTTTATTTCGGGTGGACAGTCGATTCTAGCTTCCCTCGGTGTTGGAAGTTGACAAACTAGTTCCCTCGGCTTCGCCTCGGGAACAAACGTTTGTCAACTTCCAACACCTCGGGAGCTAGAATCGACTGTCCACCCTCAAACCATGTGATATTTGTATACTGTTTTTCCCATTTTCTTGAATGCATCTTTTCTAGACATGTGGAGGGTTTCCCATGCCGCATCATATTCTGTCAATGAGCAATCTTAATTCACAAAATGATTTCCATGACTGTCATAATTTTTGTTTTGCCTCTTTCTCAGAAACTCTGCAGCGAAAACTTCCACATCTTCTTTCCAAGTTTGTTCAGGATGTTGAACTGGCCAAACAGTCCATCAGTAACTCTGAACAGCCTCCACCACAAGATCATCAAGGTGAACCAGATGACGGAACAACATCCAGCTCAGTCACCTCCAAAAGGCCATCAGTAGATAAACCAGGTGATGCGTTTGAGGAGCCTTATGGCGGAACAGCATCCCGCTCAGTCACCTCCAAAAGGCCATCAATAGATAAACCAGATGATGCGTTTGAGGAGCCTTATGGCGGAACAGCATCCCGCTCAGTCACCTCCAAAAGGCCATCAATAGATAAACCAGGTGATGCGTTTGAGGAGCCTTATGGCGGAACAGCATCCCGCTCAGTCACCTCCAAAAGGCCATCAATACATAAACCAGGTGATGCGTTTGAGGAGCCTTATGGCGGAACAGCATCCCGCTCAGTCACCTCCAAAAGGCCATCAATACATAAACCAGGTGATGCGTTTGAGGAGCCTTATGGCGGAACAGCATCCAGCTCAGTCACCTCCGAAAGGCCATCAATAGATAAACCAGGTGATGCATTTGAGGAGCCTTATGGGGGAACAGCATCCAGCTCAGTCACCTCCAAAAGGCCATCAATAGATAAACCAGAAGATGCGTTTGAGGAGCCTTTAACCAGTCATTCAGTTGACTCACCAATACCCAGATCAGCCCCACTGGAGAAGCTCTTGACAGGTCAGCATAACGATCCAACAACATCCACATTAGACACCTCTGAATTGCCCCAACCAATGGCTCACTTCGAAACCATTACATTTAGCTTGGGAAATGATGTTGTCAATTCAATTAATGACTTTCTGGCTATTAAAAGCAGAGACCCTTGATAATCAGAGAAATCTGTCATCATCAAGCAAATTAGCTCCCCAAGCTATACATGAAGTAGTGTCAGATAGTGAAGATGAAGCTAAATCAAAGGCTTCCATTCCAGTCCCATTACGGCTTCAGAATGTCGTGGAGTTTCTGGATGATCCAAGAAATGATCTGGATGAAGAAAGCCTAGAAGAAAATCCTAGTTCATCAAGTGATTCACAGGACAGTGATTCCAGCTATGTCCCTTTAGATTCAGATTCAAACGCCAGTTCACATGGATGTACTCTTACTGTAAAGAAAGATCTCCTTGCGATTCCTGATTCTGGTGAATCCTCACAACATGACCTTGACCTAGATCCTGCTGATCAGGATCTTGATCTAGAGCCTGGCGAACATGATTTTGATCTAGAAGCTGCCGATCATGATCTTGATCTAGAGCCTGGCGAACATGGTCTTGATCTAGAAGCTGCCGAACATGATCTCGAGAATGAATCGGACGACCTAGATGAAGACGATCTGCATCCAGATGGGAAGATGTGTGACAAAAAGAAGTTTGGAATCTATATCCGAAAAATAGCACTCTCTCGCACAACCAAGCTTGGTAAACGGAAGAAGCACAGCAGAGTCTACAATACAAAACATGCATGCTTGTTTTGTTCAAAGCTTGTGACAAATGTCTCACAACATCTGCTAGCTGTCCATCGTTCAAAAGAAGAAGTCAAGAAGATATCAAAAATATCTTTTGAGGAAAATGACACACCAGCCGTGAGGAAGGAAAAAGAAAGGAATAGGAAAAAGCCCTTGGATCTTCTTCGAAATAAAGGGGATCATCTCCATAACATGAAAGTACTTCGCCGAAAGAAGGCGAGATAATCTTGTCCCGCAGACCTAAGGGGCATTTTGATGTGTCCCACTATGGGCCGTGTCCAAGTTGTTATGAGTGGGTGAAACTGTCGGTGCTGTTGCGACACCAGAAGGGATGTGTTGCCAAAGATGATTCCCACCCACATGCAAGAGCAAAAAAAGGAGAGTTAGTCATCCAGTCAAAGGTTCTGTCTGGGGCCATTAGCAGGGAAGCCAGTAAGTCTCTGATAAAGGAAGTCTTTCCGATCATGAAAGAAGACAAGGTAGGCCAAGAAGCTAAGAAGGATCCTGTCATCATTGCGCTTGGGAATGAGTGGATGATCCGCAACCTTGGCAATCGTGTGATGCGTAAATATTATGCATCCGGTGTCATGCGACTGGCTGCCAGATTGAAGATAGAGCTGAACAAAGTTGCTACTCCACAAGATGGCCCAGATCTGGCAAACTACCTTTCACCACAGTACTTCGATGAAGTTTTGAAAGCAGCATACATAGTGGCAAAACAAAGTGATGGTGATGATGAGGTCATGGAGTCTCCTTCAAATCTGGTGAAACTGTCTTATCATATCAAACGGCTTACCAATATCAAGTTGGCTGAAGCCTTGGCAAGTGGGAAGACTCGAGCCCGCACAGACAGCAAAGATTTCCTGCGGCTCATGAACCTGCGATTTAACACAAAGGTTGCACGCATCTTCCTAGAGGAAAGGAGATATGGAGTTCAGAAGCCACTACCACTGCCAAGTGATGTTAGAGCCTTGTCTGAATTCATTGCAAGGGAGCTGGAGGCGTTGGATGTGGGTGACAAGTCCTATGCCAATTACAGTAAAACAGTAAGGCTGATCCAGACAAAATTGATCACCTACAACAGGAGGAGGTGCGGTGAAGTTCAAGCCATGAGGTAAGTACAAAGAATTAAAAGGAATATGATGGACATGTAAAGATCATTTTATTTTCATTGGTTTGGTTTTTGCCAAACAAATTATATTCATCCTTCTTTTGGGCAATTCCACAGAATGACATTTATTTTGTAACGTGATACATGACAAGTTATATCAAGAGGTATACTTTTATACTGCAGCCCTTCAAGAATAATTGATCACAAACTATATGTCAAAATCACTTACAGTGTAACTTGAGTAACCATGGAATTGCCCATTTGTTTGTGAAATGTACACATTCTAGCTTTTTAATATTTACCATGAGTATTCCTTGTTTCACAGGCAAAAGGTTCACTTTATTATGATTGCTACAGGAAAATGTAGAATGCACAAATATGTTACAAGTAAACTTTTGGAGGGTTCTGCTTCCTGTTTTTCAATATATCTAGATTGTCAAGCTACCACCAGAGGTCCTCAGGCATCAATGAAGTAGAAGCAGAGTTAATGAACCTCACCAAGACTGAAAAGAAACTAGCTGAATCTCAAGACGTCATAAAGATTCGTGGAAAGGTTGGTTGAACTGCTATTAATTGGTTGTTTGAAAAAGTTGTGTTTTCTGTCAGTTGCAATATATTTTTCTTAAGCACTCATGTAAGCTTGCATAATATGGAACTAATTGAAAAGTGAATCATTTTCCATTACAAAAGCAAAGATTTTCATATTCAAGAATGGGCTCACATTGCTGGTAGATTGAACTGCTTGTCTTTTATGCATGTGGATTCCTGTCATTTAGGTTTTTTATTTTTTTTTATTTATTTATTTCTTTTTTGTGAAAAAAGCTGTCTGCCCTTCAGGGATGTGAAACTTCAGATTTAAATCTGAATTCCGATTTTTTGGTTAAGATTTTAACTCAAAATTTCAGCTTTTTTGTACACCTGCTCTGTTCAAAAGTATAGGAACTTTTAAATTTCAGCTTTTTCCTTGGTATTTTCAGATTTTTTTGTGTGTGGCCACTCACATCCCTGGCCCTTTGAAAGTAGAATAGAAGTTACCGATATAAGTAGCTGCTGCAGTTATTTTAATATTCATCTTCAATCTTCTATTAGGGCGGTAGGGAAGTTCCAGTTATTGTTCCAGCAGTCGTCAAACCAGCTCTGCAGTTCATCACAAGAGCGGATGTCAGACAACATGCAGGAGTTCAGCCATCTAACCCATATGTGTTTGGTAGTTATGGTAAGCTGTGTATTTATTAAATGACTACTGCTCTTTCAGTTTAAAGCTCCTCCTCTGCATTATTTGGAGTATGATCCTCAGCCATACAACATTTCTGTTTTGTTCATAAATTGAATCAGGGTTCAATTCTTTGGTATTTCTCTTCTTTGCTGGTTTTTTTCTTTTGTGGTAGAGATGGAGGAGCATGGTTTGGACGATTTAAGTTGTGAAAGTGTTAATTAAGTAATTCAGAAGTCCATTGTTTGAATTCTGCTTCAGCCAATTTTTCTTCAGGGGGTGTTTTTATGTGGTTAACAAGTGGTGTAAAAATGTAGTTTGGCAAATATATTTTAAGGTATTTTTTGGAGACAGATTTGTTAACTACTTTAATAATGTACCTACATGTACATTAGCAGAGTGGAACAACTCATTTACACAGGAAAATTTGGTTCAAAATGTAGGCTTTATTTGATACTTTGATTTTGACAGTACAGAACTTTTTTGTTTTCCCAAAGGCGCTGGTGTTATTCGAGGCTACGATGCGGTAGTTTCAATTGTCGATTCTGCAGACCTGGAGAAACCACAATTGATCAGATCATCAAACATGAGGAAGTACATGGCAACAATGACACAGGTATTGCTTTTGTTAGTTGTAGGCATGTACTCTCCATCCTTGTCACTTGGTTCTGTTGCAAGCAGTCCTTGTTCGTGACAAGTCAATCTCTAAGCAGTCTGAATTTTTCTGTTTGAATGCAATCAGGCAGTAGTTTGACTGAAATATGAACATCTCTAGGAAAGATTGTTTTGTCCTTTCCAAATGTGATGTAAAGCACTGTATACTCAGTGGTTTGTGGGAAAAATTCAAAGGCTTACTCTGGCAGAGCTCGGGCATCACACGCGGAAAGGGCAAAACAAAACATTAAAATTAAATTCTTGATATGTGTAGGCTTATTTTGAAGACTTTGAATTTGTATTGTTAAAGCAATTGACACTTGTATTTTCATTCATAGTCCTTTGACATGAGCGAGCAACAGATGGAATGGGTATGCGACCATTTGGGCCACTCACTTAACATTCACCGACAGCACTACAGAGCAATGTCAAGTGTGCTAGAAAGGGTGGAGATTGCCAAGGTGCTTCTTATACAGGACCAAAATTTGGTGGGGAGATACCACGGAAAACGCCTGGACGAGATACAACTAGAAGGTAAATTGGAATTAGATATCGCTAATTCCTCCAATGGAGCAATGGTTTTAAAAATAGGAATGGCACTAAACTGTGAAATTATTCCTTCTGACCAACTCTCATTCTGGAGAAAATAATAAAAGGTTGTTTTCCAAATTTTGTCAAGGGATGTATTTTTGGAAATTTTCATTTTTAGTTGTTTGTAATGGGAAGAATCTATAAATAAATGGTCCGCGCAAACATTGATAATGGGCACATGCATGTGTGATTTCTGTGATTAATCAGTTCAGTGTGTGACATCGCTTAGCTGCAATCAGGTGAATTAGAACATGTCCTTGTTGCTGGTATTTTGGTTACATTAAAAAAAATGACTGCATTTTGTAATTGAAATTAGGATCATAGTATACTTTTTGGAATACGCAACGTTTACAAAGCTGACCCTTCATCAGGATAGTTGTTTGGTGCCCGTCCTTACATTTGTTGCTTCAAATAAAAAAATATAAAAAATGCAAAATTTACAAAATGTTCTACACTGCGTTTAATGTAAGAAAAAATAGCTACTCTTGTTCTCCTTTGGTATTATTTGATTTGGACTTTCAACTGGTTTGCTTTGTGGGAAACTGAATTTATCTTATTAGGTGGTTTTAAATAATCCTGACATGTGCGAGTGCATCTAGAAATTAGTGACAAAAACATGTTGTTGTTTTTTAGAGCTAGTGTACAACGCAGAAAATACAAGCCAAGCTGGGCCCTCTGCTGGAATCTCTGAAGATGTGCCCATGGCTAGCCATGAAGAACCAGTGGAAGAACCAGACTTCATCCCTATGGATGAAGACTTTGAAGATGAAGAAGTCTGTAAGGAAAATTTGTTTGTTTTTTAGTTTTAGTTTCAAAAGCCGAGAAAGCCGAGATGTTGTTGGGGGATATTGACTCTTATTATGATCTTTTCAAACACGACCCACTTTTTGCCAATCTGCATTCCCTGATATTTATCAATGAAAAGTATACTTTTCACATTCCAATCGTTCACATGTACCAGATTGTCACGCAAATATAGTGTGGAAATGTAATTGATGCTTACTTGTACAGAGGTTTAGTTTGTGCATCTTCCATGGATCTTGTCATAGTTGAAATAGTCTACTTGGATGTCAACATATATGTATATTACTCTAGTTTAAAACTGCAAAATGTTTAGAGATGGCAGGAAATAATTTTAACAAGCATTTTCTTATTAATTTCAGGACAAATTTGTTGCTTGTGAAAGTTGCTTAAACATTTAAGTACTGTAAATGTGATGTCCCAAGAGCTAGACTGGTTCCCAGTAACGCCCATGTGCACATCACACATTTGCCCCACATATGGTTATTTATCATGTTCTGGGCCACATTTCTACTCGACCGGTTATAAATTACTCCCAACCATATTACACACTCACATGGCAGGCTCTCCACCATTGTGAATGGTAAAACTGTCCCAGGTGTTTTTGAATGTATTTTTCCAGATCAAAGTATGAGTTAAACCAGACACAACATGACAAACTTTTCTTGTGGTGAAGAAATGCAGAAGTCCAGATAGTTAACAGACTACAGTGAACTGCCCTATATATACCATGCAGGGCTCAACACATTCGCTGTATTCCTTGTATTATTTGGGGCTTTATTTTTCCACTGTTTTGTAGGCACAAAGAAGAAAGGACAACGACGCCCTCCATTGGACAGGCATCGCTGGACAGCAGAAGAGATCCAAGAAGTGAAAGAGATTTTTCATCACTTCTTTGATTCAAATAAAACACCTGGCCAAACTGCTGTCCAGAAGGGGATGGCACTAAGCAAGAAACGGGGAGGGTCACTTTGGAAGCTACCTGCTTCAAAAATAAAGAAGAAGAATTCGTGGTTGAGGCTGCACCCTCCAGCTGACCTTTAAACACATTAAACACTTTAAACACATCAGTATATAGCATTCTATTTCTCCCATGCTCAGTGATCCATGAAGCATTTTGATTTGCATGGAGCATTCTGCTTTGTGCTTGGGATAACATGGGTGATCCTCCAGTGATCCATGAAGCATTTTGATATGCATGGAGCATTCTGTTTTGTGCTTGGGATAACATGGGTGATCCTCCAGTGATCCATGAAGCATTTTGATATGCATGGAGCATTCTGCTTTGTGCTTGGGATAACATGGGTGATCCTCCAGTGATCCATGAAGCATTTTGATATGCATGGAGCATTCTGCTTTGTGCTTGGGATAACATGGGTGATCCTCCAGTGATCCATGAAGCATTTTGATATGCATGGAGCATTCTGCTTTGTGCTTGGGATAACATGGGGTGATCTTCCAGTGATCCATGAAGCATTTTGATATGCATGGAGCATTCTGCTTTGTGCTTGGGATAACATGGGTGATCCTCCAGTGATCCATGAAGCATTTTGATATGCATGGAGCATTCTGCTTTGTGCTTGGGATAACATGGGTGATCCTCCAGTGATCCATGAAGCATTTTGATATGCATGGAGCATTCTGCTTTGTGCTTGGGATAACATGGGTGATCCTCCAGTGATCCATGAAGCATTTTGATATGCATGGAGCATTCTGCTTTGTGCTTGGGATAACATGGGGTGATCTTCCAGTGATCCATGAAGCATTTTGATATGCATGGAGCATTCTGCTTTGTGCTTGGGATAACATGGGTGATCCTCCAGTGATCCATGAAGCATTTTGATTTGCATGGAGCATTCTGCTTTGTGCTTGGGATAACATGGGTGATCCTCCAGTGATCCATGAAGCATTTTGATATGCATGGAGCATTCTGCTTTGTGCTTGGGATAACATGGGGTGATCCTCCAGTGATCCATGAAGCATTTTGATTTGCATGGAGCATTCTGCTTTGTGCTTGGGATAACATGGGGTGATCCTCCAGTGATCCATGAAGCATTTTGATTTGCATGGAGCATTCTGCTTTGTGCTTGGGATAACATGGGTGATCCTCCAGTGATCCATGAAGCATTTTGATATGCATGGAGCATTCTGCTTTGTGCTTGGGATAACATGGGTGATCCTCCAGTGATCCATGAAGCATTCTATTTTCCCTTCGCGAGAGAAAAAATGCTTCACCGATAACTTGGGAGGCTAGATTTACTACACCGCGTGAAGCAGTCAATGTTGTTTTATTACACAGATTCTACTTGATTTTAAGCGATTATGCATAAATTTACTTGCACTTTTCCAAACTACCCTTCCACTTAATATTCTAACTTACCTCTTTACACTAGTGCTTGAGAATAATTAATACACACAAATTAAGTTTTACCAAAAAAAGGAGTTTATTTGAAAACAAAAATATGGTTTCCCTGCCAACAAGTTCACAAAAAAGGAACGTTGTTTGAAGTTTTTCAAAGCTTGAATTTTGAAAGTTAAGTTTTACATAAAAAAGAGTTTATTTGAAAACAAAAATATAGTTTCCCTGCCAACAAGTTCATAGAAAGGGAACGTTGTTTGAAGTTTTTCAAAGCTTGAATTTTGAAAGTTAAATTTTACATAAAAAAGAGTTTATTTGAAAACAAAAATATAGTTTCCCTGCCAACAAGTTCATAGAAAGGGAACATTGTTTGAAGTTTTTCAAAGCTTGAATTTTGAAAGTTAAATTTTACATAAAAAAGAGTTTATTTGAAAACAAAAATATAGTTTCCCTGCCAACAAGTTCATAGAAAGGGAACATTGTTTGAAGTTTTTCAAAGCTTGAATTTTGAAAGTTAAATTTTACATAAAAAAGAGTTTATTTGAAAACAAAAATATAGTTTCCCTGCCAACAAGTTCACAGAAAGGGAACGTTGTTTGAAGTTTTTCAACTATTTGAAGTCAAGGTTTTGAAAGTTCGGTTTTACATAAAAAGATTCATTTGAAAAATCACCTCCAGTGATCCATGAAGCATTTTGATATGCATGGAGCATTCTGCTTTGTGCTTGGGATAACATGGGGTGATCCTCCAGTGACCCATGAAGCATTTTGATATGCATGGAGCATTCTGCTTTGTGCTTGGGATAACATGGGTGATCCTCCAGTGATCCATGAAGCATTTTGATTTGCATGGAGCATTCTGCTTTGTGCTTGGGATAACATGGGTGATCCTCCAGTGATCCATGAAGCATTTTGATTTGCATGGAGCATTCTGCTTTGTGCTTGGGATAACATGGGTGATCCTCCAGTGATCCATGAAGCATTTTGATATGCATGGAGCATTCTGCTTTGTGCTTGGGATAACATGGGTGATCCTCCAGTGATCCATGAAGCATTTTGATATGCATGGAGCATTCTGCTTTGTGCTTGGGATAACATGGGTGATCCTCCAGTGATCCATGAAGCATTTTGATATGCACGGAGCATTCTGCTTTGTGCTTGGGATAACATGGGGTGATCCTCCAGTGATCCATGAAGCATTTTGATTTGCATGGAGCATTCTGCTTTGTGCTTGGGATAACATGGGTGATCCTCCAGTGATCCATGAAGCATTTTGATATGCATGGAGCATTCTGCTTTGTGCTTGGGATAACATGGGTGATCCTCCAGTGATCCATGAAGCATTTTGATTTGCATGGAGCATTCTGCTTTGTGCTTGGGATAACATGGGTGATCCTCCAGTGATCCATGAAGCATTTTGATTTGCATGGAGCATTCTGTTTTGTGCTTGGGATAACATGGGTGATCCTCCAGTGATCCATGAAGCATATTGATATGCATGGAGCATTCTGCTTTGTGCTTGGGATAACATGGGTGATCCTCCAGTGATCCATGAAGCATTTTGATTTGTATGGAGCATTCTGCTTTGTGCTTGGGATAACATGGGTGATCCTCCAGTGATCCATGAAGCATTTTGATATGCATGGAGCATTCTGCTTTGTGCTTGGGATAACATGGGTGATCCTCCAGTGATCCATGAAGCATTTTGATTTGTATGGAGCATTCTGCTTTGTGCTTGGGATAACATGGGGTGATCCTCCAGTGATCCAAGCATTCTATTTTCCCTTTGCAAGAGAAAAAAAAATGCTTCACCGGTAACCTGGGAGGCTAGATTGACTACACCGCTTGAAGCAGTCAATGTTGTTTTATTACACCTCGTTGTTTGAAGTTTTTCAACTATGTGAAGTCAAGGTTTTGAAAGTTTGGTTTTACATAAAAAGATTCATTTGAAAAAAAATACAGTTTCCCTCATGTCTTTCATTACTTTTGTTTTAATTGATTGCTTTATGGACATGTACTTGTATATGCAACATGCCCCCAGTGTTATGGACAAAACAACCCTCAATGTACAGACACGTGCTTGTATAGGCAACATGCCCCCAGTGTTATGGACAAAACAACCCTCAATGTACAGACACGTGCTTGTATAGGCAACATGCCCCCAGTGTTATAGGTAAAACAACCCTCAATGTACAGACACGTGCTTGTATAGGCAACATGCCCCCAGTGTTATAGACAAAACAACCCTCAATGTACAGACACGTGCTTGTATAGGCAACATGCCCCCAGTGTTATAGACAAAACAACCCTCAATGTACAGACACGTGCTTGTATAGGCAACATGCCCCCAGTGTTATGGACAAAACAACCCTCAATGTACAGACACGTGCTTGTATATATGCAACATGCCCCCAGTGTTATGGACAAAACAACCCTCAATGTACAGACACGTGCTTGTATATATGCAACATGCCCCCAGTGTTATTGACAAAACAACCCTCAATGTACAGACACGTGCATGCAACATGCCGCCAGTGTTATAGACAAAACAACCCTCAATGTACAGACACGTGCTTGTATATGCAACATGCCCCCAGTGTTATAGACAAAACAACCCTCAATGTACAGACACGTGCTTGTATAGGCAACATGCCCCCAGTGTTATAGACAAAACAACCCTCAATGTACAGACACGTGCTTGTATAGGCAACATGCCCCCAGTGTTATAGGTAAAACAACCCTCAATGTACAGACACGTGCTTGTATAGGCAACATGCCCCCAGTGTTATAGACAAAACAACCCTCAATGTACAGACACGTGCTTGTATATGCAACATGCCCCCAGTGTTATAGGTAAAACAACCCTCAATGTACAGACACGTGCTTGTATATGCAACATGCCCCCAGTGTTATAGACAAAACAACCCTCAATGTACAGACACGTGCCTGTATATATATGCAACATGCCCCCAGTGTTATAGGTAAAACAACCCTCAATGTACAGACACGTGCTTGTATATGCAACATGCCCCCAGTGTTATAGGTAAAACAACCCTCAATGTACAGACACGTGCTTGTATATGCAACATGCCCCCAGTGTTATGGACAAAACAACCCTCAATGTACAGACACGTGCTTGTATAGGCAACATGCCCCCAGTGTTATAGGTAAAACAACCCTCAATGTACAGACACGTGCTTGTATATGCAACATGCCCCCAGTGTTATGGACAAAACAACCCTCAATGTACAGACAGTATAAAACCCCACTGTGACAGACAGCACTTCACGCCAATGTCGTCTTTGTAAGTACAGCCCAATGTCCTGCCCACAAAGCGGGTTTGTACAGTGCCCACAATGAACAGACTGAAATTTGCACAAGTGTCCTCTCATGAGTAGGTCTGTGTATCTTTAATTTTTAGTGTTTTGTCTGTTGAATCATTATATACCGCACATAAACTTCCGTGGCAAGAAAAATATGTCAATAAGCTACAAAACTATGAGAAGGTCAATATCAACTCCCCTCAATATCATACATGTAGTTTAGGATTGTGTATTGCTGCTATTACTTTGAGTTTGTGACAGTTAAGCATGATTGCTGTACATTAAGGTATGATATGCATTTTATGTCATGTTCACAAGCTCTGTATGTCTAAAACATTAAGTAATGCATCTCGGTTGTCACCTATAATTATTACTGACCCTATAATTGCACTGACAACTGTACAGTAGACGAGACATGCTACACACGTGTATTTGTTGTAACAAAAAATAAAGAGTTGAAAACTGTTTGAAAAGATTTTTGTTGGAGACAAATACCCATTATATGGTTAGATTCAGTCCCAACTATTGAGCTTTTTCAGTAGATTTTTGCCCAACGTATCATGTCACTGAAGGAGATTTTACCAACAATTGGTCATAAACTGATACGCAGTTGCCCAAGTATTTCATAACTAGTTCCCAACTATTGTGCAGAGGTTCTTCAATTTGCCCAACAAGTTAGCCAAACTGATTAACCAACAAATAGGGCTCCACGCTCGAGCTATTCATAGAATACACCCTCTATCGACAGCTATAGTTACCCTGATGTTCGGACGACGTTGTCATGAAAGTACATGCAACATAAACCTTTTGTGTTACGTTTACGTACATGTACGGTGTGTAAGAGCAACGTAAAAAGTCGCAAAAATTGTGACAACAATTGCTATGGGACATGAAATAGCGACTCCAGGAACCAGTATGGGTCTGGCACAAAGCATGAAGGTCGTATTTTTCATCACTTTCCCAAAAATGTTTAGAAAACCTGAGAAATGTAAACGATGGGTTAGAGCTTGTGGACGGAAGGGCTTTGACATTTCTACGGTGACGAAGAACACGTACATAATTATGCTCAAAGCATCTTCTAGTTTTCAATGTGAATGTTTCTTACATACAGCACAAGCATCTTCTGTGCCTGTTGTTCAAAGACTCAGGCAAATGGTCAAAAAGAAGCATGCATCTCAGCCTACAACTCGGAAAGAGAAATCTTCACTAGACACAGTAAAGATCACCTGGGGCTGGAAGCATTCAAAATATGGAGAGCTTCCTAAGCAGGTAGTGGCCTCCCATGGGGGTGGCTCCCACAAAGTGGACATGGCCAGAAGCTCCACACTAACCCATGTATTGATCTTAACTAAGAAGTAGCCAGTAATCTTGTTCCCCACGATTTGTATAATTTCATAGCCTGGTTAATTGGAGCATCTAAGGAACCCACAGATAACAGTGTCAAAACTTCAACCTGATATGGATAGGAAGGTGCTTATAGCACTAAGATATAATATATGTAGCATCAGAGGGCAGAAAACAGATACTGAAGCACACAGCCCTTTCAATGTTGATGCGCTAACTCACTGGATCTGCACAGCTAATTGGAATCTTGTATGGGCTAGGTCACATCACACTCCATGGTGTTGCAGAATGACACAGCACGCACTCAGCAGCAAATCGATCAAATCTTAATATTAATTAATTATACGTTAATTCATCCCAAGGCAGTATCTGAAATAAATAACAAGTTCCTATGCGCTGACCAGGGCATAAAGTGTTGGGGGGGATACTGGAAAGCATCTCTGCCTATGGTTTTCCTTACTCTCAGAATTCTCATTGTTCAACCCCCCCCCCCCCCCGACTTTTTAGTCGCAGCTAGACCCTGCAGTTCTGCTTTATTCAGGAATGTGCAGATTCTTACACACAATAACTTCTGTTCTTATATTCTAGGGAACTGATTGGCATCAACCCAGAGGGGCCAGTAGTCACAAAGAGTGGAGGCAAGAAGAAAAAGAAATCTACCGTTGCTCCCAACATTGTAGCCCTCCTTCGTGGGATCATTGAATTTGAATCGGACTGGCATACAGATCAGTGACAAACTGTGTTAACAAACAGATGAACTGTAAATTGTGACAAGATTTATGTAGTAAACCTACAGGATTTCTCAGGACTCTGGTTCAGGCACGCTTCTGTTTTTTTTTTTATCGGAAAAGCCAATAAATACCATGGGGGATCAGGGTCCGACCAACCCTCAGTTCAATGCACAACTTAAAGGATTCAGGGAGGACCTTCTTCCTAAAGTAGTAGAAAACTGGGACGGTCTTTCTGCAACTTCAAAAGAGATTATTACAGACATGGGCAACTATTTTTGCAAAATGTACTTGCTCGTTAACCTTGCAATTGAGGCAGATAAAGTGTTTAAGATAAACGAAGCAGATGTAATTGCTGCTGGCAAAAATCAGTTTGCATTCGGAACAGAAAGTGGTGCTGCCCGGCTAATAAGAACAACAGCGAAAGCCCTGACAGAAAATGGCTGTGACATGTCAGGTGTGGCATCGCACTGGCTGAGTTACTTAGATGAGCTCCAAGTACAAAACCACCTGATTTCATACAGAGCCAATTGCTTTAATGTTTTATTTTATGATGCAGCACCCACATATTGGGGATTGTGGGTTGACGGGTCCTAAAACTATAAAGGAAAGGAAACTACTTTTTAAAAAGTAACTTACCTACATATATATACTTTGTTGGTCTCCTCCTCTATATTACCAAGGTAAAATTTTTGGAAAGAGGGCAGGGCTTTGATTTTTGAGGGAAATTATGGGGTAAAAACGGTAACCAAGATTGTAACATTTCACCGCCGCACGGACGGCCGCAGATGAGAATAGTCTGGTTTCCACTCTGACATTTTGAGGACTCTTGATCTGTTGGGTCTGGGCACTAGACTAACCAGACCAGACAAAATGGCCTCACGCGATCAGACGGTCTGTTTTAAAGTTTACAAGAAGCGCGAAAGAAAATTTAATTTTAACCCTGAAATGTTAAACAAATTTCTTCAATCTAGGCTTTTAAGGACCCAGGAACATTTGCTGAAAGTCAAAAGTATAATTTTTGAGGAGTAGAAGTTAGTTCAGAGCCAAAAAAATCAATGTGTTTTGGGATCCCGTCAACCCACAATCGCCCACATATTTCCACAGAAACCATATTGTGTTATTCCAAATGTTACGTTAGAAAGTAATGCAAGCTGTATTTTTCATATAAACCTACAGACATGACAGAATCAATAAAAGTATGATGCACAAAAACAGTTGAAGCATAATTATATCACGGGTGTACTAGGCCTACATTACACATGAGAAATGACCTACCTGTCTGCAGCACCATGCATCATGTACATGTACTTACCTTACTCCTTAGCCCAGGCATGGAGGAAGGGACCAGGCTAGCAAGAAGTCAAAACCCACCGAGTTGCTGTAGACGTGGAGCTTACTCTTTGCATCTTGGAAGTACACATTACAAGCTAATTAATAGCACTCAATGTACTCCATGTATGCTGGTATGTCATGAGGTCCACGTTGCACATTCAAACTGAAGGAATACTTTGTTGTCACAAGGTTCATGTATACTGTATGTTGTTGCGTTCATGACCTCCACAAGTCCGTTGTCCGTGCATGCGATGCGTGGCAGCCTGGGCCTTAACCATTCGATCATTCCTGAGACTGGTCATCATCAGTCACCAACTATCAACATTCATGACATGGCCATAGACTTCCGGGAGGTGACTAAACGCAACCTGGAAATACATGTTTGTACCTAGAACGACTGTCCAGAACATTTAGGAACATTAAAACTTGAGCAACATCAGCAACGCAACACCTAACTTGTTTACTTCCACACTCCAAAGCAAATGAACACGCGTTCTGTCAACATGTGAGATATTATACAGTACGTATATGGAATTCCATTGTGGAGTCTGGGTACCTGCTCCAAGGACGCTGTGCACCATACTATGTCCCCATCCCAACAGAGGGCGGCAGACACTCAGACCAGTAAATAATTTCCCATAGGCTCCCATGCAAAATGACCAATTTCAAACAAGTATCACAAATACTCACAAGTTTCTCAGGCAATCAAGCCATACACAAAAATGAAGCTGATAACTTCCGTTTTAATTTTCTTCACAATTTTTTATAGGTTAATCAATGATTTTGAGAAAAGACCATCCAAATAAAAATGACCCTAAAAACTGCCAAATTGACTGGTGTTAGACTCAAAAATGTACCCCTCCACTACATAGCATAAATAGAGCTCAAAGGTCACTTCAAATATTCAAACATTTTAAGAGGATTTCATCATACTTTTTGAAGCATAAATAGGCACATTTACTTTGAATTAAGGACCTATAAACTTCTCTCACATTATTGCAATTTCTGAATTGTGGGAGGGGGTGGTGTTAGGGGTGAGTGGGGGGAGGGGGGTTGATGGGGCTCTTTCTACATGTACATCTCTCATACATGGGTGGTGGCATTTCCCTGCCAATCCTGGTGGGGGTGGGGCCAAGTTTCCCCCTCCCCTGATAATATATGAATTAGGAGAATATCAATGGCAATGTCCCACTGATCAATTACACTGTTTTGCTTGATGCAATCTTCATACATGAGTTTCCCTCAGAACAGATAACAAGTATTCTATTTTTGAAATGCATTTTGAAAAATACATGATCAAAGTGAATGTTCTACCTGCCAAAACAACAACAACAACAACAATACAACAACCACCAATAAAAGTAAACAAAACAAAATAAACAGAACAACGAAGATGGTCATGGTAATTCCTTAAAATAAAACACACAATTTCTTTCAATATATGATGTACAGGTTTCTTTATTTCTTAAACACTGAAAACACTTGTGGTATAAAGGTCCCCCAAAGACCAACAATATCCATTGCTGGTTCTTTGTATTAACCACTCAGAGGTGGGGGTATCATCAGGAACCACCTGACTCATTGTTGCCTTCTTTCAAGTGTTTCAATGTATTAATTTATTATTCAAAAGGTCCACGTCCTGGTAGAGGTAGAGTTGCTGAAAATTCTGCAAGTCTGAATGGTACAGTATGTCACCAAAGATATGGAGAAGGTGTAATATATTCAGGTCACCTCTGATTCTTCACAAACAGATTCCCTTTCTACAAGTGTCATTCACAAAGTGCACAGTCAACAGTACTACAATTCACTGTATTACATTGAAGACAGTTGAAGACTTTTGGAACTTGTTTATTAGCTAGTAAGCTGAACTGTAGTTGATGGTATTAAAATAACCAGTGAGTGTGAGTAGCTGCTAGGACTGGTACCATCATGATCAAGGTGGCAAAGAGAGAGAGAGAGAGAAGGAAATGAAATTGAAGCCTGGGTGCAAACATTCTTTGATAAAAGTCCCTAGAATGTAAAGCTTGGGAAGCTCAAAACGGACAATCATGTTTGGATGCTGAAAATAAAATACAGGAAATAAAATAAGGGAAAAGGCACAGCTGTATGACAGCAAAGAGAAACAGTGTGACAGTATGTTGAAAGGAACAATCTCACTTTAAAGAAGTCCCACAATGTATGATTGTATAAGTACCATTTGGTAATGTACAAAATTGTACATGTATGTACATGATTATGTATCAATGGATAGTTGAGTCTGTATAGTAAGGAACATTTCATTGGTTTTTGTACTTACTGGTCTAGTTTGGTAATAACTCATTTGTCAGCAGGTTTAACACTGCTATAAGGCAGTTTGGAATGATATGACAAGGAACAAGATCCAGCTAGATCATTTGCCTTGTTTTCTGAATTTGGAATCAAATGTTGTAATGGTTGTGTGCATATAGTGAATATATTTTAGCTCAGTATTTGACAATGCCCTGAAATAAATGTTCATTTGTGACATGTGCATAATCATAGCATTCATAATAATTCTAGATGTCATCAACTACATTGATCTCTTAACACAATCTCAAGATTGAAAGAGTTGCCTTGAGTAGAATTATGCAATGTCACTACAGAAAACATTTTCTTGGCACAAGTTGAAAATGGCAAGTGGCATCAGTGTTACTGTAAAATTGAGCCAAGAATTGTTCAGTGTAATCTGTTGCCAATGACAAAATGCAGTCAGAGAAAAGAAAATCATCACTTCTGCTTACAACTACCAAACAATGTCATGGAAATTGCTGACATAAAAAAATATGCAATAGTCAATGTGACGTACTGTATCAACAATCAGACAAAATTGGCAAAGTGCACTTCCTGCAATGGGTATAGGGGGAAATATCAGTTGAAGGATCACAACAACTCAAAAACATAATACTGTTAATCTAATTCATCTAGGTTTGGGGAACTGTTCACAAAATATACTTGGTTATAAAACTACTGGTAGTCTGGTTGTTTCTCTTTATTCAGTTTGTATATTCTAACATTGTGCAAATAGCCAAATAAGTGCCAGCTTTTTGGAAGTTTCTGGAACTAAAACTGCACTGCAGGAGCGGTTAAGTATTTGCTGATTAATTTTATGTACATGAGTGATTCATGAATGAGTGACTTGCCATATGCTCCACTCCACTGTTGATGCTCACTGCTCAAGTCCACAAGTTGTTGTTGAGGATACCATGATGATGATCCATGGTCCTGTATATTAAAGTTCACTTCATCTTGAATGCTTTCTGGTCCTGCAATGGGCCCATGCAGCACAGTTGTGCCTTCTTCATCAGGATGTTAGTTAGGCACTTGTACCAGTCTTGAAGAGAATCAGTGACATTGTTGAAATCTGATATCTTGGCAGATCTCTGACTGATGAGAAGAAACACATCACAAGCTCAGTACCTGGCACAGATTCACTGCTGTCTTGGAGAGAGTGAAAGTGATGATGATGAGAGTGCAGGCTGAGGATGTTTGTTCCACTCATGTTGGATGTCAGTTGTCATAACTGCACATGTTGATTCATGTACCATTCTTCACCTGAGAGAAGTGAGGGCAGTTCTTGGTAGCTGCTGATCAATGATCATCATGTATCTCCTTGGTACATCATATTGCAAACGTGGATATGAGTCTGTCATTCAGCTATCAATTATTTCACAAGCTGTTGTGTTGGTCTCTGTCAGAGCTCTGGATGACAATTCTCAGCAAGTGTTTTTAAAAGACTTCAACAGTTCCTTCCAGATTGTACATTTGTAGGTTGACATTTCAGCAGTGAGGAGCATTTTGCAATGGCAGAGTGGAGCATTTTCAGCTGTAGTCTCATTACAAATGGCATATATCAGCATAAACTACATTCACATATACTTTACATTGATTTGATTAAATAATTCAAAGTCAAAGATACATGTACATACATTTAGTATGGGTCATAACCTGAACCGTCAGCTGAGGTTTGAAGCCCCAGTGACACCCTGAAGTTGGGTCATTCCAGGGTTCAGGTGCTAACACCAACTATAGTATCTCTTCAAAGAGTATTGTCACAGAATGCCGTCTGTTTGTCTTAGACACGAAATTGAATGAACCCATTGGCTAAATAAATATGACACCATGTAGTATCTATGCATCTTATTCATGTCTCCATATACATTGCACATTATAGGAATATTGACAATGACAATGACCTGAAATACTTTATCACAGACTTGATGTTCATTCTAAACTAGATATTAACAAAGTGATGCCTTCTCTCAATGGATAAAATAAGATGAATACACACCTCATGAAATGTGCACTTTGCACCAAGCCAAGTTACACAATCTCTCATTGAATCAAATTGTAACTGATGAAAGTAAAGGGCAACCAATACTAGCCCAACCCAAGCTGTATTTTATGAGCACATTGCCAAATTTGTCCCATACAATACAGCAACAGAACACACTGAACCCATGATCTCAAACAATCTACAAGTCAAGCTGCACACTTGTAAAATACCCAAGATAATCTTGGCAATGTAACTCTCCTAGTTATGCTGTATGTGGTAGAAAGCAGAAGTGAAAGATCTTTAGATATGAACTTGAACACAGGTAAACACTTGCCATTGATGTGAACATACTTTATACCTGATACATGTAGTTCACCATGGATACACTAGCACCACATGTATTGCCAGTAGTGACATTGTAATTTTTTACTCAGTTTTGAAACCAATTCCAAATAACAGAGTGATATTGGTAAGTACATTTAAATAGGGGCACTGCCAACATTCTGAATGTGTATTCAATTGTTATTCTCTAAATGACAGATGATGAGGTTTGAATGATAAAGAATGTTGGTGATACATAAACACGTACATACAACTACATGAGATCAATATGACTAATAATGGAATTATATTTAGTATCTAGATGCCCAATTGTACCAGGTTTGTAAGTGAATGTTTTCTATTGCAAATAAAGATTGACAGCATTCAGGAAATGGCTTTGAAAAAAGCAGAGATAGGAACAAAGAAAAGGTGGAAGGGAGTTTTTGAGGTGATCATTCAGTGTTTTTGAGTAGTGTGTTGGATAGGACAGAACAAAAGAATGTATAAAGCACAATACAATATAATTCATTAGCATAATAAGAGCTTATTCAATAAATGTCCACAGATTAGCAATTTCCAGCAAAAGTGGACAAAGTGAAAAGTAGAAATTTTTATATCATTCCAGAACTACAACTCAGATTAAAAAGAATAACTTCAGTGGTGTACTGTACACCACTCACTTAGTTTTCACAGACAACTTTGTTACCAGTCTTCCTCTGGTAATAAAAATGAAAGAGCGAGCGCTTTGGTATGCTGGTACTATCAGGAAAGATTGGGTGAGGTCACTTACTGTGAAAACTGACAAAGAGCTGAAAACAAAGGGACGAGGGTCTCCTGACTTCAAGATGGATGTAGAGAATGATATCCTGGTCGTGAAGTGGTGTGACATCAACACAGTTCTCATGGTGTCTATGTATGTTGGTGTTCAGTCACTAACACTGCAAGACACTGGGATAGAGCTGCTGAAAAGCATGTGAATGTAGATACATCGGCCATAATTAGACAATACAATCAATTTATAGGTGGTATTTGTCTTGCAGCTTCTGCAACAAGAACTTGAAGAACTTTACAAGATTGCTGCACTTGGCACTGGAAACGTTTCCTGTTGCCAACATCATCAGCATTATACCTTGGTTTGATTTTGAAGACCTCAACGAGATGGCTACAATACACAACAGGTCTGTGCCCAAGCTGTTTAAGCAGCATGGCTGCATATTTAATGATCTTACTGATGATTTCTAAACAGCAGATGTCTTTGCTTTTGAAGGTCTTCATCTTAATGAAGAGAGCAATCAGATCTCAATGACGGCCGTGTTCAAGGAGAGGGTCCCGGGTGGCCTAATCGACCAGTTGTGCCGCATGTTCCGGATCGACACCACCTGCAGAAGTTGTCTACGGATAGAGTTGGTGCTCTGGGACACAGTCCGTCTGACCGCAGTTCCAAACAGACAACTCTGCGACTCCTTGATGCAGGATGACATCATCATCCTGCGACCGAGAGATCAGCGAGTCGTTCAGCAAGCGAGGAGATGTGTGGATGTAGCCGCCGACAACGAGGCCTGTCTCTCCAAGCGTCTTGCAGCAAAGTTATACCTTGATTACTTTCTGGACGGCGCAATGCATCGGCTACTTGTATCATCCTCTCAAGGCAGCCCTGGGCGGAACCATAGGCAACAGCCAGGATCTACTGCCAGTGTCACCAGAAATGGAGCATGTCAGTCATCACAGCATGATTGATAATGTATCTCAGACGGCCAAAGTGGCATCCCGCCATCTCCTGATCCAGCCAGCACACATCCAGTGGTTTCTGGAAAATCTTGACGAGACGTGTATCTCCTGCGCGACCGAAGAACAGCGCAGCAACCTGCCGTGGGGGGAATTCCAGTGGCGGGGAGAGCCGGAATTCCACTTCGATCTATTCACGGATGCCTATCACCAACAGAGACAGGCGGCAAATTCTGTCGTTCTAGAGGCAGATGTGTTTTGCACATGGTGTCGCAGCCACGCGCCAAACGAGGATATGTCGGCCTCATAGAAGCAATATTCAAGGAGATGGTACGAGTTGCGGATAATAGTCGGGAGCTTTTGGGGTCCGGGAACCAGACTAGACATAATTTAGCAGGAGATGTACACATTCTGGGTGCATTTGATGAGTAACCAGATGACGGAGGAAGCAACGATGCCATGGCTGGATGACAAATCATGGGGCACTATGCTGGTACCAACAGTAATTTACGTGAAAGTTGTACGAGTTCAATGTACTCTATCAAGTGTATGCACATGCATTTTTAATGCCCTACCCAGAAGTTACACAAATGCAAAGATAGAAACAAGACAGATTGGCATTGGATGGCTTGATTAGTACTTGAAGAACTGTAAACAAATAAGGAAACAAAATGGAGGTCGAGGAACCCCAGTACCCTCACGTTCAGGTACCCCCTCACCACCCCGATGTACCGGCACCCCAGAATCCTGAGGTCCCGGTACATCATAATGAACTACTACAACAGGCTCGTGACGAAGTATACGCTTCTGTTACAGTATATTTATTTTGTTTTCTAGCTCAATGCGTTAATAACATCTTCGCAACATATGTTCAACGGAATTGCGAAGGATGCAGAAAAAGAAAAAGATATACTGCTTGACTGGTACCTTAGAGAAATGTTGGATGAGCTCAGTGAAGATAGACTTGAGGAATGGGTACAAAAGTGGGACGAAGAAGTACACAAATTAATTCCTTTGACGCAATATTACGGCCATCCTCACAACGCTATGATTGATATCACTTTATTTTTAGTTTTAGATATATTTGAGAATGATTTGAATTAAGATATAATGCTGAAAGAATTTATTTTACAACAAGTTAAGGTTTGTTTTTTTTAAATCTCTTGAGTCTGTTTTGACTTAACTCGTTCAATTGTATATATTCTGTCTGAAGTTTTATTTCTACTAAAGTTTTTTCTTACTCTGTGTGTGGATATGTGTGTGTGATTTTGAAATGCAACTTTGTTTTTAGTTTGAAATGTCACTTTGTTTTCAGAAATTAAAAAAGAGAGAGGCTTTCCATTGGCTCCTTGGGAGGGAGATTAAACTCTCAACCGCTAAGAAGAAACGTTTCAAGAGGTTAAGTTTGGTCACCGATACCTACCGTGTCACTTTGGGCTCAGTTGGCGGGAAATTCAACGAACCCCTTCATCACCCCGAAATTCCGGCAGCCCAGCACCCGGACGTTCAGGTACCCCCTCACCACCCCAATGTACGGGTACCCAAGAATCCCGAGGTCCCGGTACATATAAATAATTAACTTCAGCAGGCTCGAGACGAAGTATACGCTTGTGTTACAATATATTTATTTTGTTTCTTAGCTGAATGTAAAAATAATATCTTTGTGACATATGTGCAATATGGAGTCGCCAAATGTGTCCGTTTTGAAAATGGCAGCAAGTATCAAGAATGCAATGGAGCCATCAGATGAAAAGTAGTGAGGTAGTGAGTCTTTTCTTGATGCATACTGTATTAGGAAGTACAGCATGTTGATTTGATTAATCTGTAATGGGGGTATGTAATCAGTAAATAATTTTCAGTGCAATCACATATTTTTCTCATATTTAAAATAAAAAATAGTGCCAGGGATAATTTAAAATCTATACAGAAAAATTGTTTGATTATTTATTTTCTACTTAGAGTTCGGTTAATTTTCTGTATTCAAAGAGTTTTGTACAGCGCCCTGTTTTCACTTTTTGTCAGCCAGAAAAGGGCCAGTGACAACGGTAGCTGCGAAGCATTACGAAAGTTGGCCTGCGTCCATTGTTGTTTTTTGCATGCAACCACAACCATGATAGGAGAGTGTCATATGCTGTTTTGGATCTATCTAAGTATTGCTGTTGTGGGGATAACTGCCCTAATGATGGTGTTTTGTTCCTACGTTAAACTGATAAGAAGAATCAACCTACTTCAGCGTAACGTCACCTCACTGGCGAATCGCCCTCTAGTTCAACTTGCTCCGACCATGCAGCAGGCTTCACCCATCCCTCGTGGGCCTAGGCCTTATGGAAGAGTAAGAAGGTTTAGGCCACTTCAACAACAGCTGCAGAACCGATTGGCAGAAGACAACCTGTACGAGTGTATTCTGTAATGGTGGTATGGATTATTTTCTTTTTTTATGTAAAACGTGTCACTGATTATACATCTGAAATGCATAAAAAAATCAAGTTATCAAGTGTGAAAACTGACATACAAAGTTTTAGTTTTTTTTTTTTTTTACTCCATCATATTCATCAGCTCTGCCCACAAGCACAAAGACAGATGCAGAAAACAATCTGTGATCTCATCTGTCTTTGATGTTGAGTAGGAGTGCTTGCAGGTTCAAAAACAGCACCTACAACTGGCAGCTCCCGCCAAGCCATCCTCACCGCAGCCAGCTCCCGCCGGGCCATCCTCACCACAGCCAGCTCCCGCCAGGCCATCCTCACCACAGGCAGCTCCCGCCGGGCCATCCTCACCACAGCCAGCTCCCGCCAGGCCATCCTCACCACAGCCAGCTCCCGCCGGGCCATCCTCACCACAGCCAGCTCCCGCCAGGCCATCCTCACCACAGCCAGCTCCCACCGGGCCATCCTCACCACAGCCAGCTCCCGCCGGGCCATCCTCACCACAGCCAGCTCCCGCCGGGCCATCCTCACCACAGCCAGCTCCCGCCGGGCCATCCTCACCACAGCCAGCTCCCGCCAGGCCATCCTCACCACAGCCAGCTCCCACCGGGCCATCCTCACCACAGCCAGCTCCCGCCGGGCCATCCTCACCACAGCCAGCTCCCGCCGGGCCATCCTCACCACAGCCAGCTCCCGCCGGGCCATCCTCACCACAGCCAGCTCCCGCCGGGCCATCCTCACCACAGCCAGCACTTTAGGATCTTTGCTTCAATTCCGATTATGTTCAGCGACACGCTAAATGTCAGCGATGTACTGGACATTCAATATAAACCACCTTTCCCCCAGCTCAAACATTCCACTACTACCGAGCTCCTCAGAGCGATCATCTTAAGATTAGACAAGCAGCAACATGACATTGAACTTATCAAGGAGAAGATTGCGCTGGGAAGGAGGAGAGGAAGAATGAAGGGTCATTCATCAACTTGGGGAAAGAGACAGTTGTGATTGGTGAGGGAGAATTCACGAACATAATGCCAAAGATCGACTACCTCAACGCCTTCAAAAAGGATTTGTGGTTATAATTGGAGATTTCTTTCCAATCAATCACATATTGGTCACCACCACAAGTTCAGAAAAATTTCACATGCTGAAACCTGTAGGGCCAGACACAAAAGATTTTTTGTTTCCGGTTACCCGACCGACCGTAAAAAAACCTGCCGATGGCATTGTTTACAAAATAAAATTTATTTTCTATAAATATACGGAAATCCATTGATAAGAAATAAATTTTGCTCATCTTTTTTCCTAAAAGGCCAAGCAATGTCATATTTTTAATGTTGCAATATTTTGCGGGATATTTTGTGAGCCGACGACGACGTCAAAAAATAAAACTTTGTTTCATATCAATGTACATTGAACCGCAAACATCTTCCAGAGCGTGAAATTAGACCAAAAAAGTGCTCGGACTAATAACACAATAAATTTTGTTATAACTGCCATTACCAGCTTTTGATCTGCCATGTTGTAACATTTAAGTGTAATTTGTGTAACATTTAAGTGTAATTTGTGCAGTCTCCCTACAGTGCACTTTAAACACTCGGATCAGAAAAACCATGCAACAAGTTTCCCACAAGTTTTCAACAATTTGGTAAACTCAACATGGCTTGGAGTGAAAACTTCACGTGCATTATGTGAAAGAGATGGACGTGGGTTTCTATCAGTCACATGTATTGAGAATTTCGTAAAAATTTCATTGCATGTATGCAATGTACCGCATGTGCAGAGTGCCTTGCATTGTCAAATTCTCCCTAAGTGTACCAGTGGCCTTAAATGTCAACCACTACGGTCCATATTGTAAGGTACCAAGGTTAGACATATGTGTCACGCATTATGGCATACAGTAGGCTACCAGGGAAAATGTACTCTGGTGGTTGACAAAATGACCAAAGTTTTACGGTGTGCAAAAAACCTATGGGGCGATTTCATACATCGTGGCGCTGGGTGCCGGTGACATGTCATGGGCCGGTGATGAGCGATATGAATACTGATGGATGCCTTGGGTGTTATTAACGTAATTCTAACACAAAAGTAATACTTGTAATAAATCGGAAGTCCCGCATTTTGTTTTGATGTTGAAACAGACTCAGATCTTAAGAAGCAATTCAAATGTGTGTTGCCACTTTGTAGTGCATGTAAAGACTCAGGAAAGAAACCTGCGTGTTCAAGACCATTTCTTCGTGGAGGTGCCAAGAAGTACTCAGAGTACTAGAATACTAAGTATTGAGACATGCTCTTTTTTCTTCTTCATGCCGTAACCGTAACACACCACTAAATACATGTAGTTCTTTCTCATTTCATTGATTTCAGAGTTGGTGATACCCCTGCAGTGGCAACAAGCAGTGAGGAGGAAGAACCTTCTCCCAAGAAGGTGCCATGGCTGACAGCCAAGTATAAGAGCATTAAACGCTGTGTATGGAGTGGAGGGAAAGAAACTCCTCGATCCCAGCTGAACTACCTCAAGACTGATGTGCATGAGGAGGATGCGATCTCATTTTGGAAGCCAGGTGGGAGTGCCAATGTGAAATATCTCAGTTTATTCACACTGGCACAACGCGTTCTATCAGTTCCAGCCAGCAGTACTCCAGTAGAAAGATCTTTCAGTCGGGGGGGGGGGGGGGGGGGGGGGCTTGGGCTTGATCATGAGGTCCCATCGTGCAAAATTGTCATCAGAAATGGTGGAAACCCTGATGTTTTTGAAATGCAATGAATGCATGAAAAATCCCACAGAGAAACTTCCGTTCCGTCTTCGGATACGTTACCAGACTCAGAAAGTAACACACACTCTTGAATCAAACATGAACTCAAAAACGAAAGGCACAAATAAGAGTAAATCACAAACATGGAGAGACAGAATGAAAGACAAATTTCCAAGCCAATAATAAGGAATTAAAAGAGAAAGGAAAAAAACAACAGTCGCCTGTATAGTACAGGCTGAACATGACTCTGGCAGAGACAACATTGAGAAAAAGAAATCTAAGTCAGAAAGAAAGAGAGGAGGCGGAAATGTGGACAGAAAGGAAGAAGCAGTATAATGGTAAGAGCAAAGAGCGGCAAAGAAAGTACCAAGAAAAGAAGAAGCTTGAGAGGGAAAGAAACAGAGGCAAACCGCAAAAGCCCCTGACCAGACAGAAAGTAGACAAAGAGGGAAGGGTAGGGAGAAGAAAAGGGTTTCTCAAAGGAGAAACGTGAAGAAGTCAATGTGAGGCGGCAACAGAAATACTCACAAGATAGACAAGTGACAAAAGTTGAGCCAAGAATGCCCCTGTGCAAAGTCTATATGATTTTGAAGGAGACAAAGAAGAGGTAGGAAAAACAAAAGACACAACAAAAATAAAGGCTTCTCGGTGACGCAGAAAAGCAAAATAAATCAGAACAAAAACAATACTTTTTCTGACACAGAAAATCAAAAAAAGGGTAAATGGGCACATACAAGTATTCATTTTATAGTCTGTATTAGACATGTTAAGTTTCAAAAGCTGAGTCCATGTTCTCTGTATGAAAAATTAAAATATACATGTTCATGTTTTTGTTTTTCTTTCAGGCGACAGTCTCCTCGTCTAGCAGCTAAAAGAAAGGCAACAACCCAACCACCCATCAGAAGAGCCCTCTTACCAAAACGTCTGGCTAGTGGAAGTAAAGCTGCTCGCACATCACTGTCCAAACAGAAACGGACTGTGTTCAAAAAGGCCCATGAGCTTTGGCAAATTACAGGAGCCAAGGTTCTTGTAGTGGTCAAAGTCAAGAGGAGGAACACCAACAGCAAAACCTTCTATGGTGGCTCCAAGAGTTTTGTTGAGGAATTTGAGACTGTAGGAATCTCCCGCAGCAATAGCTCTTGCGAACTTTTCAGAAAGTTTGAGACTGACGATGGAGATAATGATAATGAGGAGGATCTGTTGCTTGGGCCACTTTCCCCCAAAGTGTGCCAATGTTCATGCAAAGCTTACTACCTAGCCTACCTAGAGCTCTTCAAATGACTTCCCCATCTGCCTCTCCTAGCGCTGGTAATGACATCAATGATCAAGCAAAACAGACAGCTCCCAACTCCGACTCTGGCCCTGTGCAGTGTGCACCAAGTTTCATCCACACCGAAGGCAATGCGAAAACCTCAAAAAGCCATATCTTCCTCAAGTACTGCATCACTTCCTAAACTAAGCAAACCAGCCAAAAAAGGGCAATACTAGTACTACCACCTCATCTTCTGCAAGGAAAGGCAAGAAAACCTGCAACCAAATGTACAGAAGCCGCCTCAACATCCTCAAATTATATTGCACCGGACTTTACAAAGGGAAAGTGGGTTGCGGTGGCCTACCATAAGACATTCTACATCAACAGGTTTCCCAAGTCTTTCTTTTTGAGCGGTCCCAGGCCGAGAGCTGATCTCTCGCCGTAGCCATGAGTCTCGCGCAGTTTCACGAGAGTTGCGGGAAAAAAAAGAGACAATCACCGCGCGGACTAAGAAAGACTTGGCCCCAAGTCTAACAAGGGTGTGGTTTCTGTAGACTGTGGAGTATTCTCTTTGTCATACAGGTATACTCCTGCATCATGAGTGATGCCCATGCAACATGTTCCTGCTCTCGGAAGTAGCAAGTGTTACATGCTCAAACACACCATTCAGTATGACTTACATGTAGTATGAGTACTACTACTCAGTATGACTCAGAGGTCACATGTGCACACAGTCACATGTGGGTGGAGAGAGGGGTAATTGAACTACAGTACCTATAGTTATCAAGATTTTCATGATTATTATTCATATTACCATGTCTTCTTCTTATTTTCCTTGTTATAAAGGACATTATACATGCCACCTTACTGTGAAACCATCGATGAGACAAAACGCCCCCAGCCCTACACAGCCAGTCCATACTAGAGCCAACTGACGTGTTTGTGATTATCGCTAAGCAAGCATTGCCACAGCGTTCTATGATGCAGGCAGTAGACGTCTGTTATAAGACCCACTACGTAAACTGCAAGTACCAAGCACAATGTTCAACAGTATGGATGTTTCTTGAGAGGTGCATCTACAAACAATCCACAACAACCAAGCAGGATAACCCAGCTTTAAGATCAGTTAGAGCCTTCTTGGCGTTCAAGAACATGTAAAAAAAGCTTGAAAATTTCGTGGTTTTTTTTTTCAGAACAAGTCAAGGTTAGAGTTAGAGTGAGAGTGATAGTTGAGAGTGGGAGTGAGATGATAGAGAGTTTTTTTTCAAAGTGACAAGGGTGAGTCTCACCTCACATTCAAAGTTAATAAAGGGCGCCCTCAGTTGGTAGGATTAGACAAAAGTTAGACAAGTCCAGGTTAGAGTTAGAGTGAGAGTGATAGGTGAGAGTGCGAGTGAGATGATAGAGAGGTTTTTTTTTTCAAAGTGACAAGGGTGAGTCTCAACTCTCCTGTGATGGCATTATCAACTCCAACAGTCAAGTCTGGGCCAGGGCCACCCACGGACAAGTCAAGGTTAGAGTTAGAGTGAGATTGATAGGTGAGAGTGAGAGTGAGATGATAGAGAGTTTTTTTTCAAAGTGACAAGGGTGAGTCTCACCCCACATTCAAAGTTAATAAAGGGTGCCCTCAGTTGGTAGGATTAGACAAAAGTTAGACAAGTCAAGGTTAGAGTTAGAGTGAGAGTGATAAGTGAGAGTGAGATGATATAGAGAGGGTTTTTTTTCAAAGTGACAAGGGGGAGTCTCACCTCACATTCAAAGTTATTAAAGGGCGCCCTCAGTTGGTAGGATTAGACAAAAGTTAGACAAGTCAGGGTTAGAGTTAGAGTGAGGGTATAGGTTAGATTCTAACCTCTGTCCCCAAGACGTCAATCAAATGATAAACTCTTAACAAGTAACCTCTGAGATCCCCGACCCCATGACCTTTTGTCGTTCATGACGTCATCAATTTTGCAAAGGTGACATTTTTCTAAAATCACCCGCAACGCCCCCAAACGGACCATCTTCTATCCGTAAATGAGTCCAAAGAAGGACAATCAGACTGCCGAAAATCACGACTCCAGGCCCCCGGGTGACGTGATTATGACGTCACAAAGATTTGGCTTGGATGCCCAAAACGGCCGCGATGTATGGCCTAGGGTTCAACTGCATATTTTTTTCGAAATCAACAAATTTTCAAAGGTCAAAGTTCAAGGTCAAAAAAAATTAAGGTGGAGTGGGCGGGTCAGAGGAAGTCACTCCCGAGACTAGAGGTCAATCGGACAATGGGGGGCGGAGTTATAAACATTCAAAGTTAATAAAGGGCGCCCTCAGTTGGTTGTGTTAGAAAAAAGTCGGAATTAAGAGGTTAGCTTGGGTCAGGTGAAAGGTCATGACCAACCGGATCTGCTCGTGCAATAGCTGACCTTAACTAGTTAGGGGTCAAAGGTTACGGGGTCAAACGTTTGTGCACAAAGCAATGGGACGAAACTTTGAGAGGTCATGGTTTCGAAATTGAAGAGGAAGTTGCCAGCAACCTCCACGGCCCGAGTGAAGAAGAGACTCTCTCCGTCAACTGAGAAAGGGTCGACGCTTCTGCCGCCTGATGTCCAGAAGAGGTACTAGTTAAAATTTTCTGGAATTTTTTCCTGACCGCTATACAATTTCTGTTAAAAGCTACCAGCCTGTAATTTTTGTGTGTGAATCTGTTTTGGGGGAGCAATCAGCAATCGAATCCCACCTGAGCAAGCATGTGATTTTTTTCACGTGCTCTCACAAGCACTGAGTATACAGTGCTCATCCACGTCGGTGAAGGGCAAGCCTTATTTGCATAGCAATATGATAGTTGTAATTTTCAAGTGTTTTTTATTTACTCTTATCTTTTTGTAATTTTCTTCCTTAAATTTATTTTGGTGACAAATTGATGGTTTTTCACTGACGAAAGGGGGCGAAAGGTAACTGATACACCTGTCAAGCAAGTCGCGACTGGCCTGAAGGGGTATTGGGGGGTGCACTGAAGGGGTAATTTTTGGAGAAATTTGTTTTGACTTGCTCGTGAACTTCTGTGAAAAGCGTAAACGTCTCTGAGGTTTTAATGATCATAAATGTTGGTTTGAATATTTCTGGTGGATGATCAACCCAAAATTGCTCATTAATAATAATATGGAGTTCTTTTTCTTGTTTTATGGGTCTGGTTGTTATTGCTTTTTAAAACTTGTATCTTTCCCTACAGGAAAACAGGGATGGAGAAAGGTGATGCCAAACAGAGGAAACTGAGTTTGCCAGCCACCTCCCCACAGTTGGCGGCCCCAGTCAAGAGGAGATCTAGGCCGTCTCTGTCTACTGTGAAAGGGTTGACGCTTCTGCAGCCTGATATGTCTGGGGCCCGGTGTGCCAGAAAGGAAAGGTTAGAATCAGAGTGAGCATGACAGTGTCCTTTATTCTCAAATAACGTCATCTGCAACTATTGCTCCTTTTGGTGTTCCCTTCTTTATTACTCAGTTCCCTTTCTTATTAGGGCACTTGTGAATTCTGTTCCGACCGGACTTGTTCTTTAAACTGCTGGAGAACAGTGGAGTGACATTATGTTACCACTAGGTTGGATTCGTTTTTAGGTCTTCCTTCAGTGCATTATCAGGTGTCACTCTTTGAACCAAAGAACAAGTTCTCCATTGCCCATGAAATCATAAAAGAAAAGAAAAAAACACCCTTCTCCTTTAAGTTACATCTGATACAATGTTTTGAATAAATATGTCATTGCTTTTTCCAAAACTAAGCTCGCTGGCAATATCATGTTATCCTAAATACTGACATGTGACCACCCTCTTCTTCAGCAATTGTGTCTGATTTTAAAAGTCATTTGATTTTCTTTTCAGTGTGACGGTGGACAACACTATGCAGGATGCCGAATCGGGGGAGTCGGGCAAAGAGGTGACCACAGGGAGAAGTAGAGAAGTAGCACAGGGAGAGGAAGAAAGGGTAGAGGAGGAAGGGGAGGAAACCAGAGTGGAGGAGAAAAGTGAGGAACCGGGAGAGGGTGAACCAAGAGAGACCCAACAATCTGACGAGTGCGATGAAGAGACTGCCGATAGAGGTACAGCATTATAATAATCTGAAATGCTAAGTCCCCATTCACATCTCAAATGATTCCATATCTGATGGATGATTAATACCCCACGATGCCCAAATCTTCTATTTCTGTTTTCCCTGGTATTTTATGCACTAGGTTTGTTGTTCTGTCAATCAACTTTGACATAAAACTTCAATGTTTTGTCCAGTGTCACTCTTTAAATGTCACACCTTCATGATTAAAAGATCTTAGGAGAGTTTATTATCAAACCACGAACCCAAGTGGAATTGCTTTTCATGTAGAAAGAAAGGAAAAATTTTGGGCCTCAATGTGAACTCTTAATTCTGGGCATGTTGTATGGGCAGCCTGTGTCCATTGTTTTCCCCAAAATGTAAAATGTGAGAGTGACAATGTGTATGCCAGTATTGACTCTATGGATGAAAATCTATCAATGGTCAACCTCTCTATCACAGCACCTATTACAGGGTGTTATCCTCAACGATCTCTGATAGTTGGTGACCAGAGTGTACAAATCTACGTAGACAAATAGGGGTTAGATTTAACGTTTGCTTTTGCCTCTGCAGGATCAACACCAGAACAGGGAGAGGAAGAAAGGGTAGAGCAGGATTCCCAAGAAGAGGAAACGACAGAGGAGTTGGAGGAGGAACCGGGGGAGGAAAGCCTGGAGGAAAGCGAGGAGGAAAGCGAGGAGGAACCGGGGGAGGAAAGCGAGGAGGAAACAAGGGAGAGCGAACCGGGAGAGAGTGAACCGGGAGACACCCAAGTTTCTGAAGAAGAGTGCGATGATTCCTCATTAACAGGTAAAAGAGACTGCCGATGGAGGTACAGCATTACAATAATTTGAAATGCTATGTCCCCATTCACATCTCAGATGACTCCATGTCTGATGAATGATTAATACCCCACGATGCCCAAATCTTTTTTTTCTGTTTTCCCCGGTATTTTATGCATTAGGTTTGTTGTTCTATCAATCAACTTTGACATAAAACTTCAATGTTTTGTCAAGTGTCACTCTTTAAATGTCACGCCTTCATGATTAAAAGATCTTAGGAGAGTTTATTATCAATCCACGAACCCAAGTGGAATTGCTTTTCATGTAGAAAGAAAGGACACATTTTGGGCCTCAATGTGAACTCTTAATTCTGGGCATGTTGTATGGGCAACCTGTGTCCATTGTTTTTCCAAATATGTAAAATGTGAGAGTGACAACGTGTTTGCCAGTATTGACTCTATGGATGAAAATCTATCAATGGTCAACCTCTCTATCACAGCACCTATTACAGGGTGTTATCCTCATCGATCTCTGATAGTTGGTGACCAGAGTGTACAAATCTACTTAGACAAATAGTGGTTACATTTAACATTTGCTTTTGCCACTGCAGGATCAGATGAAGATGATCTCATGGAGGATCAATTTTACAAACTGATCCAATCTGTGTCACTGTGGCCTCTCAAGATGCAGCGACGCCTGTCCACAAAAGTCCAGGAACTGTGCCTCGATTCCCCCAACCCAAGCAGCAATCGGAAGGCCTGCCCCCTAGGCTGCCGGGGTGGTAAAGACTACGCAAATATATATAATCATATGAAAAAAGTTCATAAAATTAAATTATGAATGATTTGACTTATAATTATTATAATTGTTTGGGCATTTTTTGCCCAAAAGATGTGGATGTTGACTATTGTACCAACGTTGGGTAAAAAGTTACCCAAAAGTTACCCAATTTGTTTTTAACAGTGTACCCAGTCCAAGCTGTCTTCCCATATGCTAAGCGACGAACACCTGACTTCAACTACTGCTTTCTCGGGAACGGCCTGTCCATAAGAATTGCTGTCAAAGAGGAGGGACGACTAGCTTTCACATCACCATGCCTGTGGAAAACTCTCAAGTGACTACCGACATCATCTTGCGGCGCAGGAGTTCCTGAGCACCGAAGACCTACAGCAACTATCCACAGAAACGCCCCCGGAAACACTATCTCGGTCAAGCATCCCAGTGCTGAACAAGCGCCCGACCACGCCTGTCAACAAGTCGTTGAACGTTACACTGGCCTCACTAGCTCCGGTCATACAGCCACTGCCAGTCGGAGCGTCAACACTGCCAAGGACTTACAAACAGCTGGCCCAGGACAGCACAGTGACTCCAGATGGAAGACTCACCAACAAGCATCGCTCCCTTTAATCAGCCTCTGAAGAGCCGTCTCAGGTTGCGAGCCACTCCTCTGAATCCATCCAGGAGCACTTTGACTTGTAGAACGACGCATGAAGGAGAAGATGGTGAGGGTGGCTCATGAACAGTCTTGCCAGCTTTCGGCGAAGCTGTCGCAGGTCAGTCAAGAAATCCAACAGCGTTGGTGGAACACACAGATGCTGCATGCTGTATGGCAGTACATGTATGATGTGGCGACGGCACAATCCTTTATTGCCATGTGTACAATGTCTCTGTACATGACAAACCTGGGTCAATTAGGGCATTCAGTGTATACTATCACTTCAACCAAAAGTAGGACCACTGTATAACATTCACCATGATGAGTCAAACCTTTGAAAGGGTGCTTTCCAAACATGTGCCATATGTTGCTTGTTAAAAATTCCTTTTGTTGAAAATCAATCATGCCCTATGGCATAGACATAGGGCAACTGTTGGGCATGTTCTTGTTTGTAAGGTGTATCAAAATAGTGTTACAAAATTGACTTTTGCACCTATTTATTTCTTTACAGCTGAGTGTGTTTCAATAAGTGAACATTTTGTGTATGTTTAACAGAAAATACCTGATTACTTCCAGCAGTGCAGAAATTGAAGGAAATGCTCAGCAAGACAAAATCTAAACCTCATCCCAGTAAGACAGAGAGTAAAACTCTACGCGAGTACACATATACTGTGGTTGGAAGCACCGTGAAAAAAAAAAAAACGACAGAATGGCCAGACAAGTTGTTGCAAGCAGGGGAGGGGGTATCAAGAAGTTCCATCGTGATGCTTCCCCTGTCACACTTCATCAACACTTTTGTGCAGAGTTTTTCCCTTAAGGGAGAAATCAAGCCAAGAAGTTGCAACTGGCAAATCTCAAAGCAGCGGTCACAACCTTTAGTGGGGAGAATATAAAGTCTTTCTTTCCGTCAGGGAAATTCACTCTGGATGATTTCTTAAGAGAGATTAAAACACATCCAGTGAGGTTTTACTTGGAAACCTGCTATGCTGAGGAGGATGAGGTATGAATTTTATTTTAAATCGTTTCAGTTTCACTATGGTCATCAAAGCCCCTCGATATTCCTACTCCTAAAACCAGAATACAGTGTAACTGCCATCTATTCATACATTATGAATTAAATTCCAACATGTATAGTAAATCAGAAACATCTGCCGTGTGGAATGTACAGAAGAATATAAAATTCTCTTGAAAATCATTGGAGACTTTTTATTATTACGCTTGCAGACTGCAGCAGTCCCAAAGGCCATATCAAAGGGAAATGGGCACAAGAAAACATAGACCAACAATACCAAGGCATAACACGCTGAGATACTGCCCAAGAACTCACGGTGGAAAGGTTGCAGGGAGAACAGTTCCCTAATGATGAGATGTCACAGCCATGTGCTACCCCAGTACCATCTGTAAGTCACAGCAACCCATTTCTTTTCAATTCTTATTCTTATTACACGGGCATGGGTTTGGGACATTTGGGAAATTTATTTCAGATTTTGTTCTGTGCACGTGTACGACCCGTATGGGATTACTGGGAGCCAAGTTGGGCAGGGGATTTGGGCCTCCTCTACACAATAAACAAATCAAAGACACCCGCTCCCGTACACCGTGGGAAGACCAGACAGGCAGACGCCTGGAGCTGGAGGTAGACAGACAATAAGAATGGTCACAGACACGCTGCGCTCCGGTGCACAAGTCAGTGCACGCTCGTAGCCTTGTGCACTGACTATATGGGAGGAATATTTTTGCCTCAGGGCATCAGTTAGTCATTCTACTTGAAGATTCCGAACTACACACATACTGACATGGACCCGCTAGAAGATTTCGAGGTGAGAGATGTTGACGGCATCGCAATCGTAGGGGACTTCGGTCTGACGCGATCTATGTCCACGGACAAGTTTTTCTTGTCCACTGCAGTTCACGGCAAGAAGGCCAAACTGGGTCTTCCCCCCCCCCCCAGTACGAAGATGCAAATTTCGTCCGCTGGGGGCAACTGGCGGGGATCAGGGTGTACATCGTCACCACATTGACGCTGATCCAGCTGGTGTCGAGGCTGTTCTGTTACATCGCGGGGACCGACTCGGCCATCATGGGGCCCGACAACGCTTGGGTTTCCTACCTGAGAAGTGCGGACGAGATAGCGGCAAAGGTGAAAGAAGTAAAGGCTCCGTCGCTCAGCGTCGACGGCGCCATCACTGAAGGCTTCGGGAGATGGCTTCAAAGAAGATTGGTTGAAGAAAATGAAGGTCAGTACGCGCAGATTGCCTTGGTAGATTTCGGGATGAAGATGGAGAAGGGGGCCTACGCAAATTTTCTGAAACGATCCCTGGGGTGTGACGGTGTGTGCGTGGTTTCATGGCTTCTGACTGCCAAACGAACAAAGATGGTTGACTATTGGGGTCACCACCAACATAGGGCTGGATGGCTCAGTTGGTAGAGCGCCTGTACGGTATTCAGGAGGTCGCCGGTTCGAATCCCGCTCCAGTCAATTTTTCTTTGTTCACTTTTCAATGAAAAAAAAAAACTGTTTCCTTACCCCAAATAAATACTGAAAATAATATGGGTGGCGTAAACGACACTAATGCCCTTAAAAGCCAATATATTTCTGGGGGCTAGAAGAGCCATTATTATTATTATTATTATCATTTTATTTTTATTTTTTGTGGAGGGGGGGGGGGGGGGGCTAGAAGACCCAATATTTTGGGTTCTTCTTACACTCGCTTCTGCATGCTATGTCTTATTAGGGGGCGTAAAAACATGCGCCTATATAATACACTACGCGTTTTTTATGTAATGGGAGACTTTTGGAGAGGCGGTCTTGAGTCAACAGCGCACGTGCACGCACGCGCAATACAACGTGCGCATGCTCACAATTGCGCAAGCATGTTTTATGTGTGCGCTGTTGACTCAAGACCGACCCTCCAAAAGTCTCCCATTGGCGCCTAATAACTGAAAAGATCCAGTATTTTCAAGAAATTTTTTTTTTCAATTGCAATTTTTTTGGGGGTGGGGGGGGGGGCTAGACAAAATTTTTGGGTAGATCCTCGCCTGGAGCAATTCTAGAAGGAATAGATAGGTCAGTGATTATAGACCTTTCTTTTGCAACATCACAGCCTGAGTTTTTGCCAACCAAGATGGCAGAAACTATGGCGAGCCGTCAAAGCCGGGCATAAAAAATAACCACAATTTGAACACAATTTGTACACAACGTTTCATAGACATTGAAAGATTAGATATTTGTACTGAATGTAATGGAAACAACACAAGCAATGATGGTATGTATTTGTACAGCTATGGAAAGTTTGAAAATTACGTTGAATTTGGTCACGCTGTCTGTCAAGAAGATAAAATTATTTGCAACATTTGGCCGTCCATGCAAAGTATTGCCAACCAGCATGTCAGTGTTTGTAAACAAAAGAAAGATCTATTGCAAATAGCGACCGCTAGGGATTGTGGGATGCACAAGGGTCGAAAGGGCACCACCACCCGCTTACTTTTGGACAGTGAGTAAAATATTCTTTGTGGTTTGGAGAGGAGGGTTTACAAAATGGAGGCTCAGGCTCCGGCTCAGGCTCCGGCTCAGGCTCAGGCTCCGGCTCTGTCATGTTATCCATATGCTGAAAATAGAGGTTGTGGTTTTCCATTGAAGCTGAAGCTCTGTTTTCTTTTTCAAACCAGAGAATCTACTTCTGAGTCATAGCCGAACGCCTCTATTTTGATGGGCCAACCCGTCAATTTAGAATGCACTCACAAAATATGGAGCCGGAGCCTGAGCCTGAGCCTGAGGTTTGTAACCCACTGTGTTCTAGGGGCCTTTCTCAAAGCTCGGCTCCATTTCGTGAATCCATTCGAAAAAAACTGGGTGTTAAACTTTTGAAACTTTTGAAACTTTTGGCAGCGGTTCGGAAGTAGATTCTCTGGTTTGAAAAAGAAAACAAAGTTTCAGCTTCAATGAAAAACCACAATTTAGCACAATTTTATCAGCACATGGATTAATACAGAGACGAAGCCGAGGCCTGAGCCGGAGCCAAGCTTTGAGAAAGGCCCCTGAACTTGCAGTTCGACACAGATGTATCCCACAATGCTTTGCGGCAGCACCCTCTCTTGGTGAAAATATGCAATAAACCTTAAATGGTAATTGTTTAATGTCATTTTGCCAAAATGTAAAAAGCCATGCATTCCATATAATCTGGTGTTTGTCTGCCACTATAGCTTTGAAGAAAAAATGCTAACCAAAACAATATCTATTTTTGGTAATTTGTTTGTAACAGTGCTGTAAACGTGTATAATTACAAGTCAAATGCTCTGTTTATTTCGCTACACATACGCTCTATACAGGCATTTGCAACTGAATTTGAATTAAGAATCATTTTAAATGTTCTATGTATACTTAGAAGTGAACATAAGGTAAACTTGTCGCTGGCATGCATTTCTCATAGAAGTTACAGTTTTTATGAAGATTACAATTTCTGACAAAGAATGTTATATTTTGGTTTTACATGAATGTTTGTTTCTTCACAAAACTATGCAGTTTTGGGGAGTTCAAAGGTTGACTTTATGAAATTTGGTTCAGTTTGGATCAATGTGATAATGTCAGAAGGTAAAATGATTCAACCAGGGGCCAATTTCATAGAGCTGCTTAGCACAAAAAAAATCTCTAAGCATGACATTTCTGTCTTAGTAAAAACAGGATTAACAACCAAATGTCCGTGTGTTGTGTATCACTTGTGCTTGTTCTTTGGCTGTTGTTCGCCGACCATAAATATCAAATGGAATTTTCAATGGTGGTTTGTTTTATTGAGCAAGCTATTTTTGTGCTTAGCATTTTTTTGGTGCTAAGCATCTCAATGAAATTGGCCGCTGGTGTATTGATGATTTGCTGAAAAGGATGTCACGAAGGTTGTGATTACACCACATGGTATCAAATTACACATTAACAGAAGACATCACATTCCTGACAATAATCATACTTCAATCATATATTCCTCCATTTAATTAGAGGGGACTATTGATACATCTATAAGGAAACTATCATTCTGGATCAAAATATCAGCCCTTAATAAACGCAATGATTGACCTGGTTAGAGATATTACAGGGTTAGTGTTGAATGTCTAATCAATGCATTGTTCTGGCCAATGCTTAGGCCTACACATGTATGTTTAATTGATGAATAGACATGCAGGGAAATTCGAAATCCGACACTTGTTTTAAGATAAATAAAATACTTGCAAGTTGACTATTATTGTTATATTATCCAAAATTATGAGCTTTATATGTTTAAGTATATGCTACTGCGCTGAATTATTGTTATTATCCAAAATGATGAGCTTTATATGTTTAAAGGGAGGGTACAGAATTGGTAAGACAAAATACACTTCATAATCACAGATTCACATAAAACTTACACAGTATAATGGTGATGATAGGAGAAAACATCCCATGAAATGTTTTTGTCTGAAATGCCATATTCGTTGAGAAATAAATGAAACTATTTTTCAGATTGGAATAAATCGCTTCGAAGCGTTTTATTCATTCGTTGAAATGTGAACAGTTCTCCGTACACGGGTTTTCACTATTTTCTCGTGACCCAGATGGCTGATTGACCTCAAACTTCTACAGGTTTGTCAGTTAAGGTATATGATGGATTACATAATGTGCTTTCACTGTTAGCAACGGTTTTGTCACAAACACCAGTTCTGTACCATCCCTTTAAGTATATGCTACTGCGCTTAAGTATTGTTATATCCAAAATGATGAGTTTTATATGTTTAAGTATATGCTACTGCATTGAATTATTATTATTATCCAAAATGATGAGTTTTATATTGTTAATGACTACGTTAGGGGGAAACGTTTTGCATTAAAAGTCTACGTAAGGGGGAAATCGGCTGTTAGGGGTAAATTTCCACTTCCCCCTAATGTTTCAAGTACCTTTTAAAGAAACATTTTTACTGTCCGTTTTTTTTTTATATAAGATGGAGAATGCTCCCATTAGGAAAATATATCAATTTCAAGTCAATCGGTTTGAAGGTTATTTAGAAATAGGTAAATAAAGTTTGCGCACGACCCTATGGGAATTTCGCCCTATCGTTGCTGTTAGAGTTATTATTATATGTTTAAGTATATGCTACTGCGCTTAAGTATTGTTATTATCCAAAATGATGAGCTTTATATGTTTAAGTGTACGCTACTGCGCTTAAGTATTGTTATTATCCAAAATGATGAGTTTTATATGTTAAACTTTACGCAACTGCACTGCTTCTATATGAATAATAAAATGTAAAGCATGATTAAGTGAAATTTTTCATCTGTTGATATCTGTTTTTGCAAATGAACTCTTCATTTCATTGTTTCTTAATTCTATTTAACTAGTCATAATTAGTGACACCTGTTAATTGTTTTATGCTGCTGGATAATTTCTTAGAAGCACCATTCTTGCCTGGCATGAGACTATGTTACGATGTTTCACTGAGTGGACGATGAAAATTCAGGGTTGGGAAGGGGACTTCTTAAGACTGAATATTTTGCTTGTAACCCACAGATGGATGCCTTAAATGTAGTATCATACTACAGAAGTCTTCACAGAATTAACTATAACTTACAGGGTATAAAGATAGTGATGGTAGAAAGATACTGTTACAATGTTTGTGCCTGAAATGCTGTATTTATCCAGAAAAGAGTAAAACCAAAGACCAAATTTATTTTTAATCTTTTAAAGATAAAAAATAAAAGAGAAAAGACTTATTAGAAATACCTTGGCCATTTTTCACTGTTTTCTCAAAAAGTGGGCACCGTATGGGACTGAAATTTTCACAGATAGATGACTGTTACTGTATCTTTCTTGATATTTGTGCCCATGAATCTGTATTTCTTTGATAAACTTGAACCAAAGTATGATATTACCTATGAAGTGACCTATAGTACCACAAGCTCAACATCAAATACAGAAATAAACACATAAACTGCATATTCACAGAATAAAGTAAAGTACATGTTAACATGTTTAGGATTTGAAAAATATCTCCAAGTAAAATGCCAGTCCAACCCCACGTACTGCCTACGAGTTCTTCATATGTTGTTTAGATTTAGTGCAAACTTAACAAAATACAGAAATAAAAAAAAGAATGAAGAAAAAGAGTTATCTATTTTTGCAAATTAACTGCAATGAATTAACAAAATATCAAGGAAGATACAGTAACAGTCATCTGTGTAAATTTCAGTCCCATATGGTAAGACCAAAATTGTTTTTGGTCATTGGTTTTACTCTTTTCTGGATAAACAAAGCATTTCAGGCAGAACAAGTTTAACGGTATATGTTTCAACCACCATCATCTTGTAAGTTACTTACCCTGTAAGTTATACATGTAGGTAAATCTGTGAAGATTACTGTTCCGGTATGTTACCAAAGTATGATAGTACGTTTTAAGAAAAACAGGGCTCAAAACAAATACAGACAAGAGCGAAAATGTTCAATGTCTGACATTTACAAGGTGATTTTTTATTACAATTAAACAAAAAAAACAAAAAAACAAAATGAAATCATTTTCAAATCCCAATTAATAACATTTTGTAATATCAAGTGATTTTTCATTTGGTTTTATACCCCAAAGATTGATCTATTACATCATAATTTCATAACCTCACTTTATTTACAATTACAATACAAGTATATTTGAAACCGAGCCAGGCTGCGTACAGTCTACATGTGCACCAACCCTTGCCAACTCGACTCAGTTTTAAATTATTAAAATTGTTTAAAGAGCTGATTAAATAATGGTTATTATGACCAACTGTGCAATGTAAAAAAAGAAAGAAAAGCTAAATCAATCTAAATGAAACCATTCAAAGAATGAAATAATAATATATACACATACATGTATACATACACTAAACATGTATATATACATGTATTATAACGGTTATTAAATATCTACTGTGTTTTCTTACTCGCACCATTATTTCAAATGTCTCCACTATTTTTCTACTGATTTATACTGTGAGGAAAGAAACATTATTGAAAACTGCAATTAGTGGCTGCAGGCTTATATTGATAGAGCTTTGGCTATGGGGGATGGCGGCGACACAATTTTTCAGTATGTTTTGGATTTAAAGGTACAGTACAGGATTGGTATCATACCCAAACAGAAATGTTCACAGATTAACCTATAACTTTCAGGGTATAAAGATGGTGCTGGTAGAAACATACCGTTAAAATATTTCCGCCTGAAATGGTGTATTTATCCAGAAATTAGTACAACAAAGACCAAAAACAGTTTTGATCTCGGGGTAAGATCGAAACCATTCTTTATGTTTTATAAGAAAAATTGAGTCTGGTTTTCGCTATTTTCTAGTGACTCTGATGTCCGATTTATTATTTCAATATGCTAGATCAGACAAAGTGTGAGTGCTGTTCTGTGACCTTTACCAATCATGTAACATACCTTTAAAATGTAGCAAAGAACTACATGTCGTTGTATGTTGCATGCCTACTGAAGCTAGGCTACACAAAAAAATCATCTCTAAAGCTACAAAAAAAAAATCATCTCTACACCAAAAGAAACTGAGCATGTGGAACGGCGAGTGGTTTTGACCTTGTATTTCCGAAGTCCATCTCAAACAATTCGTAGATAAAATCTAGCCTGGTAAGGCCTCAAAGCTGGGTCATCCTATCTAGATATTGAATAAGACACGTACAACAGGCTTGTCTGCCATTCAGTCTTGCAAATGCTACATGACGGGTAGGTTTACGCCGATATAAACTGGTTTGCAAATGTTCAAAATGTTGGCCTTCTGCGGCAAATGTTTGGTTAAATGAGGCAGTTCCTTTGATTAAAGGTAATATCATACTTTGGTTTTTGTCAAAGAAACTTACAGATTCATGGGCAAAAATATCAAGGAAGATACAGTCACAGTCATCTGTGAAAATTTCAGTTCCATACGGTGCCCACTTTTTGAGAAAATCGTGAAAAACGGCCACAGTATTTCTTAAGTCTTTTTCTCTTAAATTATTTTTGATCTTTTAAAAGATCAAAAAGATTTTCGGTCGTTGTTTTACTCATTCCTGGATAAATACACCATTTCAGGTGGAACAATTTTAACGATATGTTTCTACCAGCATCATCTTCATACCCTGAAAGTTATACGTAAATCTGTTAACATTTCTGTTTTGGTCTCATACCAAAGTATGATACTACCTTTAAACACCAAAAATCTCGGCATCTCGACATAACAAATGCACAAGGACAGACCTTGATTTTTAAGGAGAGCGAGAGTGATCACTCTCCTCCGCTCTCCTGAATGTTTTCCAAGGAGAGCGAAAAAATAGAGCTCCTTAACAATGAATCTAAGGAGAGCTGCCTTTTTCAAAACATCACATACATTTTTCCAATTTTCCATTTACCCTTTGTGGAAAATAAACAAGCAAAATTTTGCATGTTCTCTTTTTCTGACACCGGACACATGCGGAAACTTGGTTTAGCAAGAGCAAACTGCTCTCTTTATTCACTAGTATGAGTAGGCCCTATGTTGATTGAATTTGAAGGAGTTGGATTTGCAGCTCAAACTTGATTTTTGTTAGTGAGAGCAAATCACTCTCCAAGATTCTCTACGTTGATTTAAGGAGAGCGATTTGCAGCTCTCCTCATTTTTATTAAAATGAAAGCCTGCAAGGTAATTTTTTTTATATTTTCAACAAATTAAAAAAAAACCAGGGAGTTTCATCTTTGAGTTTCGATGTTTCCCAACTCACAACCCAAGTGTTAAAGTTGATTGGTGTCCGTATCTGAGGACCAACTGTATGATATTCAGTCATATAATCAGAACTGAATAATAGTACTCATCGTCATGGCGATGTCTTGTCTCCAGGCAACCAGATGAAATCACATGTTTATGTCTACAGTGAAACGAAATAGAGTTTCTTGTGACCGAACATCATATTTCCGTTCCTGAGTAGTGGGGATGATATCAAGCATGAAACTATGGCAACATGAAAATTTGAAAAAGAAAAACCTTCCCAGATATCTGTTTGTGCTAAAATTGAATAAGTAGAGCAGAACTGAGCTACAACAAACAACCACAATTATGCCACCGGTCTTTTATCATTCCTGTACATGCAACAAAACATTTTTTCAAAAGGGGGAACAAAAAAAAGAAACTCAGTTAAAGGTGCTATCATAGTTTGGTATCATACCGATTACCGAAACAGAAATCTTCACAGATTTTACACTCACAGGGTACCGGTATAAAGATGGTGACGGTAGAAACAAATCGTAAAAATTTCTGCCTGAAATGCTGTATTTATCCAGAAAAAGAGTAAAATCAATGACCAAAACCAATTTTGATCTTCTAAAGATAAAACAATAACGTTTAAAAGATTAATAAAATACTGCGGATGTTTTTCACTGTTTTCTCAAAAAGTCGGCACCGTATGGGACTGGAAATTTCACAGATGACCGTGACTTTGATATTTTTTGCCCATGAATCTTCATTTCTTTGACAAAAACCAAAGTATGATATTACATTTTTAATACGAGCCTGATTATGAACTTGTCGCATCACCAAATATTAATCTTTTCAGTGGACATATTTCTGAATTTATTTTAGGCCGACTTTCCACTTCATTCCTAAAGGCAAAGCTACACCGCTACATCAATGGCGGGGCAGTATGAAAAAATCTTCACGTTTCCTCAATATTTTGTTTTATAAAAGAAAAACTTTGTTTGGACATGCATAGAACCTTAGAAGGAAAACTTGGAAAAATTTGGAGTGAAAAAGGACACAACAGAACAAGAAACATAGAATTGTTAAAAGAAAATATATATCATTATGTTTTTTCGAGCACCTGACTGGAAAAATGAATGCTGACACTGACATTTTGAGAAGACGGTTGAAAAAACATGTGACCCTATTCTAGCCAATCAAAATGCTGCTGCAATTCAAAGTCTAGTCTTTTAAAACATTTTTTGTTAATGATTACTATTTATCGTAAATTCATCCGGATTTTGGGGCACATCCTGGCTTGGCTCACTGCAAGTACAGAATAGAGCGCACTATTGGTAAAAAGCAGATTTAATGAAAGTTCACGAGACATTTCTAGCTTGCAGGAGAAAATTTCATTTGACATTCATGGTCAGCGAACAACAACAGCCAAAGAACAATTATAAGTGATGCACAACACATGGACATTTGGTTGTTAATCCTGTTTTTAGAAATAAAACCCAGAAATTTTATGGTTAGCAATTTTTTGTGCTAAGCGCGGCCGTGAAATTGGCCCCTGATCTTGCAAATAATTAGGCCTGTTGAGCAAGCCCGGTTTTGTCAACCCTCCCTCCAGTACCCCTACCCTAATATCCATTCAAACTGTGCATGGTAGAGTCAGGGTACTAAACACTGCTCAACAGACTCTGGCAAGCTTGTTTAAAAAAAAAAAAAAAAAAAAACACACACAAAAAACTGGAGATATAAAAATACCAAATCCAGATGCATCAGGCCATATTTATGCGGCTAGGGCTTGCAAGTGGACTGCATAGACTCGTGTGCGATACCAAGCCATATTTGCACAACTCAAAGACAAAGCCAGTCACTAGACACACAGTACATGTGATGTGGATTCATATCTCATATACAACAAATAGAATCCATACGCAATTCCCATTACTGAAGTACTTAATGTGGATATCACAATTAAAATTGATGTGGCTTATTTATTTCATTTTTAGGGGAGAGCGAGGGCTAACATTTCATCGTGCAGTTAAACTATTAAACCAACAAATAAAAGCTTTTTATGATTCTTGTGTTGTCCACCCTTCTAAAAACACAGTAACAACAGTATATATAGCCCCACACCTAAAATTTCATAGAATCTAATGAGTAGTATATATACAGACTTGTTTTGGTTAGGTTTTTGGCAAATAACTTTCCATCCTCCCCCCAACCAAACAAACAAAACAATGGTTGCGCGTTGTCAGTTTTACACACAATAACATTTATATCCAGCCAATGTGATAATAAAGTGGTTTTTAATTTAAAAGTCAAATGGCCGTCACCGTAAGGCCTTACCTATATTTGTCATTTTTTTGTACAGGCTATTAACAAATTAATGGAGCTGTTTTGCTAAACCGTTTTCAGTCAAAAGTAAAAAAAAAATACGACGCTGTTTACTTTGAACATGGTTGAGCCTGGAGGAATATATTACACTGTATGATGGAACTTTCACGTGACAAGTTGGAAAGTACTTATAGAATGATATGATTTCTAAGGTTACTGGTGAAATATTGTCAAGAACGTTTGCCCCTCCTTTTTTTGGGTCAGAAATTTTTGAAATTGAATCAACATTGTCAGGAAATGCAAAAGACACAAGATTTCACGGTGGCTGAAGAAATATTAACTGGTCCTTGCCTTCTTGCCCCTTTAAAATGTCTCCTTCCCTGAAAGTACAATGGCCTGTCAGCATACTAATCCAGCCAATCAGAAGTTGGGAGATTCCATTTTTGAGGGGTGTTTGTACATGTATGTATTAAAGGGGCATCCACAGTTTTTTAGCTTAGACAAAAACAAAAAGTTAAGACACAAACACAATTTTACACACGTAGACAAATGGAACATTCATGAAAGTTGCACGGAAAAGTCCGGTTTTCAAAGAACAAAAATGTCCGAACGTTCTCTCTCCAAAAACTGGATCAATTGAGCTCTTTCAGAAACAGATTCAGAACAGGATTGTAAGTCAACAGCCAACCTCTGACAAATCACAATAACCAGTAAGATACCTATCCAACCCTGGCTCTTCAAAGCGTCTCGCTCAAGGACAACACCCCCAACATCTCTCGGAAACAGAACCAGAACCAGAACATCTGACATATCACAATCAACCAAATCTGCCCAGTATTAGACCCATCAAACCCTGGCTCTGCAAAGCGTCTCGCTCAAGGACAACACCCCCAACATCTCTCGGAAACAGAACCAGAACCAGATCATACTCAGTGAACTTCTGACATATCACAATCAACCAAATCTGCCCAGTATTAGACCTATCAAACCCTGGCACTGCAAAGCGTGTCGCTCAAGGACAACACCCCAATATAGACACTCCGCAAAGGTTCTGTCAAAGGATGTATGGTACCAAGACTTCTGAATGATAACAACCCCAAACAATTTGCACCCTGCTTTTGAACCCAGACAATGGGCATTTAGGGAAACCCAGGCTTGAGGCTAGGTTTGGGAATTATTTCGCTACCACCACTTGAGGCCCACGAAACAAAGGGATTGGGACACATGACGAATCAAGCCGAAGAAAAGCTCCAGCTTCGCCATGTATATCAAGCCCTTCATTTCATTTAGAGCACAAAACGGCAGTAGCAACAAGCCTGGACTCAAGCTTCATTTCGTAGGGTCCAATGCAGCCATCTTGGTCTAGCTCCCTGTGGCCACTGTGTAATTCCCTATGGCATATGTATGCAACCACATGGGCACCAGTCTCAACTCTTCAATGTGAGTACTGTGTTAATGAATACACATCAATACTGCAGTATATTACTTTTTTTTTACGGGATCTTTTACTTATTTAACAGGAAAACATGAATCCTACTTATATAACTTGGCCAACATTGAATGAAATGCTACATTGATTCTTGTACATGGTTAGACATTTGAGTTAATTGTTAGTTTTCAAGATTCCAACAACTTTTGAAAGTTTCTGTACAGGTATATTACAGCCAAAGTTTCTTGTATATATTTATAGAAAAAACACACACAACAAAAACAAATAAAAGCAACAAAATAAAAAGAGAGGAAGAATACACAATAATGGTAGATATTCCTGAACTAGCTTGGGGGCCAATTTCATGGAGCTGCTAAGCACAAAAAAAAAATTGCTTAGCACAAAAATGTCTTGCCCAATATAAACACAAACCACCATTAAAAATGCCATTTGATATTCATGGTCAGCGAACAACAGCCAAAGAACAATTGCAAGTGATATACATAACACATGGACATTTGGTTGTTAATCCTGTTTTTTTTTAAGACGGAAATTTCGTGCTAAGCAAATTTTTGTGAAATTGGCTCCTGATCGTGAGAATACGACCTGTAACTTGTGTGAACGTATGAATTTCAAGAGAATGTGATTGCACATGGACAACTAGACATTCTACAAACTGTGTTTCCCGTCACGACCTTTCCATACCCTCCCTTCTATTTCATCTTGAGACCAACCATAAAACCACTTTTGCTCTACTTCCACAGAACCGTTACAATCGACTGATCGACTCCATCTCTGGCGTTGCCAGGGGATACTGACGCGAGCATTGTATTGATTTGTAACGTGGAGTTCACGTCAACAGCATGACATTTTCTACAGGATAATGTAAGCATAATGGGATGCATTCTGGACATGTAGGAACATGGTGCTGTTGCCAAGGTTACCCTCACTGTTGCCTTGGAAACCAACTGACAAGGAGAAAAGCCGAAAGATTTCGCCAAACATTTTGACAGCAACTTTGGAGGAACGATTCTGAATCGCTATACACTGTGGCGACGGATCCACAATCATGTGACAAATATGCAAATCAGACAAGTTTAGCGTGCCAAATTCACACACACACACACAAAACGTGTCGTTCTTTTTCTGCAACATTTTCGAAATATTAACAATTCATTTCTTTTCTCTGTTTTTTTTTCATGGGTAATATTTAGTTGCAACAATTTGTAACTAATAGACACTGTCACCATATAGTGACCTAAGGTACATCTCACAGAATAGACGTTATTCACGGTGCATCCATACTGCATTCGAAGCAGTGCAATCAAACCGAGGCTTGGATTCAAAGTAGTCTGGTACCCGCTTTCTCTTTAGGAATTGGTGTTATATTTTCCAAAGGGTATACAAGGAAGGTGACAAGATGGATGCGCCGTGAATAAGGCCATTTAGGGACTTCTCAACGAAACCGTCGGGTAAATCTGTACACTGGTTTTGGTTTGAGAAGCGACCAATTTTTTTTTTATAAATCTGAAACCGATAGAATGATTATTTCACATCTTTGACCTAAAAAAAAACAAAGAAGGCATAATTGGGTTTGATTATAATGTAGCGTTATTTCGTCTTTAAAGGCAACGATAAGAATAAGAATGCAAAAAAGTTACAATTTGATTGCAAAGATTGGATATACCTCGATTGATGGTGCAGGCTGGAGTAAGAAGGGAAGGGTTTGCAGAGGGGCGCCGGAGGGGCGGAGGAGAAGGGCGGGGTCTACTACTAGTTGAGAATCTTGATGGCTTTTTCAAAGTAGTTGAACCTAGGCTTCTTGTTCTTGTTCATGTGATCTAGTCCCAGCCAGGGCCTGGGCTGAGCCGTTCCGCCTGCAACGCAAACGAAAGACAAATTCGGGAAAAGATGATGATGATGCAAGATTTTAGCAACGGGATGACAGTCAAGACTTTCCCCAAATTGCAATCATTTCTCAACCCTGATGATTTCCGAAATTGACAAGAAAACTCAGGAAAACTCTCCATATTGCAGGATTCGGAAGGGTATACAGGAATGCTGAGAGTTAGGCCGTGTCCCAATAGGAGACTTTTGACTAACCATTGTTAACCTCAAGAGGGCGCCCTTCACCATTCTCAGGAAAAGTAGTGTGTTGTGTTTGTTATTGCTTTTGTGCACAAAATATTCGTCGTTAAACACAACCGGCGTAAAATAAGGGGATGAAAATGCCAGGTACATACTGTGAAGTGTCTGGTTGTGGTGGCAGGGGAGGACATGAGTTCCCCAAGACCGCAAGTGGGCAATTCCAGCGTAACGGACATGACAATTACACAGTTTTTGCCTTATTCAGAGGATCATAAAGTAGGATTGGCAGTTTGCAAACAATTTTATTTAGGCTTATTAGGCTTAGTCTGATAAGCCAAATAAAAATTGTTTGCAAACTGCCAATCCTACGATGTGATCCTCTGAATAAGGCAAAAACTGTGTAATTGTCATGTCCGTTACGCTGGAATTGCCCAAATGCAAAATATGTGAAGATTGGCCATTAAAAGGGGCGAGTTACAAACGATCATGGTGGCCGACGGCAAACAGCATAGTGTTTGGAGCACAAAGTTTTTACTTTGTCAAGCGAGACCTAGCACATTCTTCCTCGCTAAACATAAGAATTTCACCTCACTTTGTGTTTTTGGGGATTCAAATTGGGGTGGGCATTAATCAGTCTTTGTATGAAAGGAAATGAAAGCAGGAATTCTTGCTCACTTTCATATGCCACATTCACAAGCTTAATAAAGTAGGAAACCACCAAAAAAACAAACATTACAAAACTGGTAATAAAAAATAAATAGACTTTGGCACAAAAACAAATAACAGTGCACATGATATTAAAAGGGATAAGAAAAACCCACAGACATTAAGTTTTAAAGGGGCCCTAAGTTAAATCAATTAAAATTGTTGTTTTACAAATAAACGTTGGCACAAAACAAATAACAGTCCACATAATATTAAAGGAGAAAAAAAAAACCAAAAAAACCATAAAACCAAAAAACACAGACATTAAGTTTAAAAGGGGCCCTAAGGAAATCAAGTAAGCTCCATAAAAGTTGGTATAAATTTATTGTAAACCTAATATTTTTAGTCTTCGACTTTTTATTGGGTCGTTTAAATAAACCGAAATTGAATTGAATTGAATTGAACTGAATTGAATTGAATGGAACAAAAACTTACTGCTGTGTATTTGTGGTTGGAAATCCTTCAGATTCACTTTAACGTCACCCTCTGAAAATAAACAAGAACACATACATGCCAATGAAGTTCAAATAATTTGATTTTTTCAGTGGGAGCATGCACCGCGGCAGCGCGTTGCCGCATCTACCTTCGAGCGGTACTCCTTCGGTCTTCTGGTGACCATCCCCCAGGCAGCCATGCGACCCATCCCCATCTCAGCAAAATAAGGATCCATCTGACACAACCACGCGTTAAGTGGATGGCCTACCAGGCGAGTTCTGCCAGTAGGTTCTCTCATAGAGAGAATTCGCCTGGCAGGATCGCTAACAGGGAATCTAGCCACATGACCATACAGTCGTATCTGGCGCTCACATATCATGCAGGTAATAGGTCTCATCTGACTCTCCCTGAGTAACCTCTCATTAGACACATGGTCTGACCAGCAGTTCCCAAGGATCCTCCTCAGAGACCCAGTACCGAAGACATTGACAATTTATCTCTAGAACTCAATTATCCAAATTTCTAGCAATAGGGAATTGTCTAGATTTGAACTAAAAGTGACAGCGTTTAAAAGAAAACTGGCCGAAATTCCCTAAATCTTTTTTTTTTTAAAAGTTGTACATGTCTGCGATGGTATCTATTATCATATGCTGATCCTGAGCAAATCTTAGCCCAGGAAACGAAATAGACTTTTGAAAGTATTATAACAAATGAAATATCATGAACTGAAGAAATTGCACAGTCTGCAGTTCCTACAAAAAAACAAACAAAAACCCACAACTTGAAAAGCAGCACAATAATTTTCCTTTTTTAAGTGGAATGAACAAAAACCCCTACTCCAACTTACCTTCTGATATGTAGGTTGGTCTGCCCATAACCACTATTGCAAATTTGATCTGAAATTTCAAGAAGAAGAAGAAAAAGAAAAACAGGCACACAATGGTTGAATACTGCCGCACAATATCCCAAATTCCCAGCCCATGTAACCGGTGTCATTCGGAGAACACAAATTGCAACTCTGCTTGAAAAAAGACAAGCTATTCAAATGCAAATCAAGGGGGGTAGTTTCACCACAATGGGCAAATTAATTGGAACAATAAAGGTTCATTGAACCTCTCCTTTCAGACAGTATCCCGCATTCAATGGAAATGTTATAGATGCTTCCCGGGTGGAAGGAGTTAAAGGTAATATCATACTTTGGTTGTTATCAAAGAAATACAGATTCACAGGCAAAAATATCAGGACAGATACAGTAACAGTCATCTGTGAAAATTTCAGTCCCATACGGTGCCCACTTTTTGAGAAAACAATGAAAAACAGCCACAGTATTTCTTAAGTCTTTTCTCTTTTATTTTTGATCTTTTAAAAGATCAAAAAAAAAATGTGGTCATTGTTTTACTTATTTCTGGATAAATACACCATTTCAGATAGAAACATTTTAACAATATGTTTTTTTACCACAACCACCTTCATACCCTGTAAGTTATACGGTAATCTGTAAAAAAAATTCGTTTTGGTTCCTTACCAAAGTATGATACTACCTTTAAAATGCAACACAGCAAAACTAAGAAATCATATGCAACTATGGAATAGACTGGTATCATTCATAGGCAAATGCTTCACTCTATCTTCACGCTCTATCTAATAATGCTGATCACAAATCTAAAAGGAGACTCGTTACTACTTACTTTTTCCAGTTCTTTCTCTGAGATATCCAGAATTTCCCGGACTCTGTCTTTGACTTCGGTGAATAGCTCCCCCTGAATGGAAATGGAAATTACAAACTGATCATGATCTTGCCTTGTTGTAGGGAGTTTAGTGCCTGGGTGCCAAGAGTGTCAATAATGGAGATCAATGTGTGTTTACCAAAAGATTACCCACTGTCCTTATCGATCATGAAGACGGGGTATCTCCGATGAGATTATTGCCTGGATTGCCCCTTGCTACTTTGTATCCCAATTCCATGTGAGAAATGCATTTCAGCTCACTTCGGCGTAAATACATTCCATCGGTATTCTTGCAGAAACATGCTGAGTTGCATGGTTGCATCATCAATTTTAGCAATGGGTGTTGGCAATTTAAGCGTGCTCTCTCTGTTCTCATTGTTAAAGCAGTTCCATGAAATGAAAACCGATCTTTAACCACAGAAATTGCGCGCTGAAACAACTGCTGTAAAAATAAGCCATTTCCGAGTTAAATTTGAATAGTATCTGGTACACAGACTTCTTCCATTGCATATAAACACCCCGATTTGAATTCTCCTGACTAAAGACATTGTTGCTATATCACATGATTCGGGGCAAGCTTTTGCTTAGTTACATAACATTACATAACAGGCGTCTTGCACCAATGCACTGTTCATAATGGATAAGAATGGCACAAAGGAACCAGTCCATTCCAGAGATGGGTATCGCTATGCAAAAGCTTGCCCCGAATCATGTGATATTGATCAACAGTGTCTTTAGTCTGGGAAATTCAAACTGGGGCGTTTATTGTGCAATGAAAGAAGTCTGTGTGCCAGATACTATTCAGATTGAACTCGCAAATTGGCTTATTGACGTTTTTTGGTACCTCTTTGATTCGGAGTAGGAACGGCGTTCCGAACGTGCTGAACAGGTCTTTCTGGTAGTGGGCGGCACACACCAGCATATCGCTGTCGCCAAGGCTGACCTGATCTGCAGGAATCTCCTGCAGCAAACAAACAAGTAAACAAACAAGTAAACAAACAAGTAAACAATCAAATGACACACAAAATGTTGAAATGACTTTCATAAGATCCCCATAGAAGAATCATTAACAAATGTTGTCTGATCCATCAAAATGAGTCACAAGTAACAAGCACAGCCGTTTGGCAAACGTCTGCTTATCGCTGAATTTGACACAAAGGCTGTGTCCCAAATCTCTTGCTTGCGACCGCAAATAACACACACGTCTATGGAAACGGCTACAGTCACTGGCTAGCGGCTGCCATAGGTACGGGTGTAATTTGCAGCCGCAGCCAGATATTTGGGATACGGCCTTAGGATCCCCGTTCTTCGCTTAATACAAGGTTTAGTGCTGATTTTCAACAACAAGCATGCTTTTCCAAGACCAAGGACAAGCCAGTCTTCACGGGTTCAGCATTTTCTCAAGAGCTCCTTACGCTACCCAGTCCATGTTTTTGTCAATCGAGGGGCCGATTTCACTAACGCTTTGCGATCATAGGTAAAACCCAAATCAACCACTCAACGGAAAATCAGGGTATGAGGAACGGCTCTGTGGCATGGTGTTGGCATTACCTCAATCCTGTAGGTCTTGGTGCCGGCGGGGTTGAGATGATCCAATAAGGGTCTCCTCCTTGTACTCTTGATAGATCTTGTTACTGATGACGTCCAGTAACCTGCAAACAAGCCCACCGGGAGAATAAGCCATTTGTGAGCTAAAACTCACACAGTACAGGATTGGTAAACATACCCAAACAGAAACGTTCACCGATTTACGTATAACTTTCAGGGTATGAAGATGGTGGTGGTAGAAACAAACCGTTAAAATATTTCAAACTGAAATGGTGATTTATCCAGAAGTTAGTTAAACAAAGACTGAAAACAGTTTTAATCTCGGGGTAGGATCAAAACCATTCTTAATGTTTTATAAGAAAAATTGAGTCAGGTTTTCGCTATTTTCTTGTGACCTTGATGTCCGTCTATGAGCTCAAATTTTCACTGGTTTTTATTTCATGTATGTTTGATCAGACAAAGTGTGAGTGCTGTTCTATGACCTTTATCAATCATGTATCATACCTTCAACAGTATCTGGTACACAGGCTTCTTTCACTGCATATAAACACCAAAGTTTGAATTTCCCAGACTAAAGACTCTGCTGCTATGGCATATGATTGGGGCCAAGCGTTTGCACAGCAATACCCATCTTTGGAATGGACTGGATCCTTTGTGCCATTCCCATCCATAATGAACAGTGCATTGGTGCAAGATGTAGTTAATAGGAGGTAAGAAGGAAGTCAAGTCCTGGACATGCTGCTTGCTCTTACCTTAGCTTGCCGGTCCCGTTATCGGCTAGTGTGACATGGTGCAAGATGTAGTTAATAGAAAGGTAAGAAGGAAGTCAAGTCCTGGACATGCTGCTTGCTCTTACCTTAGCTTGCCGGTCCCGTTATCGGCTAGTGTGACATGGTGCAAGATGTAGTTAATAGAAAGGTAAGAAGGAAGTCAAGTCCTGGACATGCTGCTGGCTCTTACCTTAGCTTGCCGGTCCAGTTATCGGCTAGTGTGACATGGTGCAAGATGTAGTTAATAGAAAGGTAAGAAGGAAGTCAAGTCCTGGACATGCTGCTGGCTCTTACCTTAGCTTGCCGGTCCCGTTATCGGCTAGTGTGACATGGTGCAAGATGTAGTTAATAGAAAGGTAAGAAGGAAGTCAAGTCCTGGACATGCTGCTTGCTTTTACCTTAGGTTGCCGGTCCCGTTGTCGGCTAGTGTGACATGGTGCAAGATGTAGTTAATAGAAAGGTAAGAAGGAAGTCAAGTCCTGGACATGCTGCTGGCTTTTACCTTAGCTTGCCGGTCCCGTTGTCGGCTAGTGTGACATGGTGCAAGATGTAGTTAATAGAAAGGTAAGAAGGAAGTCAAGTCCTGGACATGCTGCTGGCTTTTACCTTAGCTTGCCGGTCCCGTTATCGGCTAGTGTGACATGGTGCAAGATGTAGTTAATAGAAAGGTAAGAAGGAAGTCAAGTCCTGGACATGCTGCTTGCTCTTACCTTAGCTTGCCGGTCCCGTTGTCGGCTAGTGTGACATGGTGCAAGATGTAGTTAATAGAAAGGTAAGAAGGAAGTCAAGTCCTGGACATGCTGCTGGCTCTTACCTTAGCTTGCCGGTCCCGTTATCGGCTAGTGTGACATGGTGCAAGATGTAGTTAATAGAAAGGTAAGAAGGAAGTTAAGTCCTGGACATGCTGCTTGCTCTTACCTTAGCTTGCCGGTCCCGTTGTCGGCTAGTGTGACATGGTGCAAGATGTAGTTAATAGAAAGGTAAGAAGGAAGTCAAGTCCTGGACATGCTGCTGGCTCTTACCTTAGCTTGCCGGTCCCGTTATCGGCTAGTGTGACATGGTGCAAGATGTAGTTAATAGAAAGGTAAGAAGGAAGTTAAGTCCTGGACATGCTGCTGGCTCTTACCTTAGCTTGCCAGTCCCGTTGTCGGCTAGTGTGACATGGTGCAAGATGTAGAAAGGTAAGAAGGAAGTCAAGTCCTGGACATGCTGCTTGCTCTTACCTTAGCTTGCCGGCCCCTAAAACCCAGGATTACCAAAATTTTCCCATTGCTTGTTTATTGACTGCACTGTTTGATTAAAAACATACACATAATATAATGACTTAGCTTACCTGTTGGCAAGTGACTAGAATGGCGGCCCATGCAAAAACACCTGCAATTCCATGAGCAGCGGCCGTCTGGAGAAAAATCTTGGAGTAAATCGGAGCAGCTGTGGTCGTGTCATTTCCCGGCATCGCGGTGGTCGCTGTCGAATTCTGATCCACTACAGTCTGCAAAAGTGTCGTCAAAACCTGGGCCGAGGCAGTGGTGGTGGTGGTGGTGGTGGCCTCGGTACCGAGCACCGAGGCGGAACCGCCCGCTGTTGTGGCCGGTGCGATGGGCGATGACGATGGCTTAACGTCCGCTGGTGCTCCGGTAACGGATACAGGTCCGAGAGCGGCGACGATAGCCTTGTCTTGTCTTGTCTTGTCTTGTCTTGTCTTGTCTTGATAATTACTGCACAAACCGCCGCTACTGGGCTATAACCGTGCAGTCCCTCATTGCAGATGCAATTTTGTTTAAGGTTGGGTGCATGCAGTTGCAAGTAGTGACTTGAATGCTTTATTGTCACTGGCCATCTTCACATTTACCGGTAAGGAATTCCAGACAGACAGAGTTCTTGGGTAGAGGGAGAATCGGTAGCAGTTTTTGTTGGTTTGAATGGTTCTGTAGTTCAGCTCATGGTTCTGTCGAGTATCAGGTCCCTTGTACTCCTTGCATGAAAAATGTGTGATGTTTGATGGAGTAAGTCCATGGGTTTCCTTGAAGACTACAGTGAGTCTAGCTGCCTCCCGACGACTCTGAAGAGTTTCCCACTTTAGATCCCTGAGTATCGTAGTTACACTGCTTGTTTTACGGTAGTCGCCTGAGACAAACCTTGCGGCTCTTCTTTGGACTTTCTCAATATTATTTGTATGAACAGCTTGATATGGATCCCAAATGGCACTGCAGTATTCTAATCGTGGTCGTACTAATGTTTTGTAGGCTATGTCTTTTGTGGCTTTTGGACATTTCCAGAAATTCCGCCTCAATAGGCCCAAGATCTTGTTGGCACTTGACGTAGTTTGTTCGACGTGTTTGGCCCAATTGAGGTTGTCAGACAGCTCGACACCAAGATAGGGGTGGTGTTTTACTGCTTGAAGTGCAGAATCTCTAAGAAGGTACTGGTAACAAATTGGATTTTTCTTGTGTGTCACTCGCATGATGTTGCATTTAGTAGTATTGAATTTCATCTGCCACTGAGATTCCCATTCACAAAGTGAGTTGATGTCCTTCTGAAGTATATCACAGTCGTTAGGGGTTTGGATAGATCTATAGAGAATCAGGTCGTCTGCAAATAGCCTTACATTTGATATCACTTGATCTGGAAGATCGTTGATATAGACCAAAAAGAGCAATGGACCCAATACAGTTCCCTGTGGTACTCCGGAGGAAACCGGACAACTGGATGAGAACTGGCCATCAATCAATACCTTTTGTTGGCGATTTGTAAGGAAGCTTTCAATCCATTTCTTGGTGGGACCTTGAATGCCAAGATGCTCAAGTTTAAGTAGTAAACGCTGGTGAGGGACCACATCAAAAGCTTTGCTGAAGTCCATTATGCAAAGATCAACCTGACCCATGCAATCCAAAGTCTGGGCAAGGTCGTTTACAAGTCCTGCAAGTTGGCTTTCGCATGACCTCCCTTTCCTAAAACCATGTTGTTTGTCACTAAGAACTGAAAATTTGTCCAGATGGCCAAAAATATTGCTACTGATAATGTGTTCTAATAGTTTGCTTACGATGCATGTAAAGGACACAGGACGATAGTTGATGGGTGAGGTTCTGTCCCCCTTCTTAAATATTGGAGTCACATTTGCATGATGCCAGTCCGATGGAACACAACCAGTATCGAGAGACTTCTGATAAATCTTTTGTAGGATAGGGGCTGAACTTATGGCACACTCCTTGAGGACACGTGCTGGTATGTTGTCTGGGCCTGCAGCTTTATGCCGCTGCAGCTTTATGCCGCTGCAGCTTTATGCCGCTGCAGCTTTATGCCGCTGCAGTCGTCAAAATATTCGATGATTCCGCCATCATTTCCCTAAAAAACTTCCCTGATGGGGTCAGTAAGGGTTACGAGAGCACAGCAATGTCATATCTAAATACGATCGCGGTAAAATTTAGCTAAAAAGTCGATTTATTCGGTCCCATCTGTGTCTCAAGACCACCAATTTCTTCCGTGATAAATATTTTATCAGCCGCTGGGTCTTGCTCCCTTTTCAACGCTATTGGTTATTTGACAAAATATTGAGGGCCCAGACTAAATCAGCCAGTGAATACATTGCGCAGGCGCAGTGGGGGATGTTACAAACTTGCATACGTCATCACTGCAGCTGTAAATAATGTGAATGTGTGATTATAACTGTCACTTACTAAAAATAGCGTCTGGTTTCAAAAAGAAAACCCGCACGTGATTATTGATAGTGGGCAGTCAATGCAATATTATTGAAGACATTAATGACTAGCAGGCTTCGCGTCTATCAGAAATAAATCTTAATCATCAAATAACCACAAGGGAAACTGACTGAATTTAAAGTCATTGAAAACTGAACAAAGACAAATTGACTAGAGCGGGATTCGACCCGGCGACCTCAATACCGTACAGGCGCTCTACCAACTGAACCATACAGCCCTACGTTGGTGGTGACCCCAATAGTCAATTATCTTTGTTCGTTTGGCAGTCAGAAGCCATGAAACCACGCACATGCACCGCCACGCCCAGGGATCGTTTCGATGATACACGCAGCAGTGCTGCAACCTGGGAACGGCACATGGGGGATCACTCAAAGAGGATACGGCTTTTTAATTAATATAATCATCAAATAACCACAAGGGAAACTGACTGAATTTAAAGTATGAAAAGTGAACAAAGAAAAATTGACTGGAGCGGGATTCGAACCGGCGACCTCCTGAATACCGTACAGGCGCTCTACCAACTGAGCCATCCAGCCCTATGTTGGTGGTGACCCCAATAGTCAACCATCTTTGTTCGTTTAATTTAAAGTAATTGAAAAGTGAATTGAACAAAGAAAAATTTAATGGAGCGGGATTCGAACCAAAGATAATTGACTATTTGGGACACCACCAAAGAAGGGCTGGATAGCTCAGTTGGTAGAGCGCCTGTACGGTATTCAGGAGATCGCCGGTTTGAATCCCGCTCCAGTCAATTTTTCTTTGTTCACTTTTCATTGACTTTATTTAATAAATGACCATTAAAATAAACATACGCAAAGTTATCTTTATTGTCCGATTGTTATTATTGATTCGACCAAGAATTTCACTAACGATCAACCAACAAAAACGGCTAAATTGCAAAAGTATCACAAGGTATAGGCTAGGCCTGGGCGATTAACTCGATTAATCGATTAATCGCGATTACATTCCTGTGTCGATTACTCGATTAGTAAATTCTGAACTACTCGATTAATCGTGCCAGCGCGATTAGTGCCTTCGAGTTGCGATTAATTCCATGAGTTACTACTATTCTCAGTCGATTGACCTGTACATGCATGTATGGGACTACGTCTGTGTGTACCTACGTGAGGCAGTAACTGCATGGCTTGTTGGCCAACACACGAAATTACCCTACTTTACTGAAGGAATATCAATATTTATGGACGATATTCTTCACGAATTTTGCATTATACCTTGTCAGAACAAAAATGACTGTGCTCAATGCCTCGGAAATCAGAACTGATCGCTGTTGAAACTTGTAAGAATCAATGCATTACGCTAGTGCAGTTTACTGCAGTGCCGCTATGATGAACACAATTGGTACGTGCTGCTTGTATAGTCACTTCCGGGTAATCGCGATTAATCGATTAATCGCGATTATTTCCTCAGCGATTAATCGATTAGTGAAAAGCACTAATCGCCAGGGCCTAGTATAGGCCTAAGCACCTTGAAAAGCAAATAATATGAGGGTAAAGTGGTACAGAAAAGTTAACTAATTACGATGCACACCAAGTGTAAAAGAAAAGCAAGGCATTATAATTGTTATTGAAAGAAAAAATATGGGTGTTTTTTTTTTAAAGAAAATGCCAGATTGCACGAAAGTGAACTTATTCATGCAATAAAAAAACCCAAAACAACAGTGCAACATTATTGGAAATCTAATCCAATGAACAAAGAAAGAAAAATTCGAATTCCAAATTGTCTGTTTTTTTTCCCCATTGGCGTCAGAAGTTGGAATTTGTGGCGCAATTTTCCTGTTTTCCCTAAATACGCCGCTGTAAAAAATGGATCTACATGTAAAGTTGCTTTATAGTACATTTATCAATAAGCACGGACTATTTCCTTATTACAAGTGAATTGTGTACAACCATGGAGGAAGGAAATACGCCACATGGTAATGGTATTGAACTCCAAGCATGCGTGGACTCAGTTAGCCTGTGTCTATAAATGCCATCCAATCAAAACCACCGTTATATACGCTGCAGTCGCTGCTTAATGCATATTCATTACCATCTGTCAATCAAGTGACTGGTGGATGTAGGCCCTATGCCATACATTAACATGATTTATGGTAATGACCTGTCAGTCACTGGTGGATGCATTGGCTATGTACATGGGCGGAAATCCCTCCCCGATCATGGGGGGGACATCAATTTACACTTCATAAGAGAGTAACTTTCAGTATACAGTGCCATGCCTGTGGCCTAGCATACGCTTGCATGTTTGTGTACCGTATCGTAATGTATGGTAGGTGTGCCGATCACGAGTCAGTGTTCTCCAACTTTGAAAAATAAAACTATATGAGGCTATGCATGGTAGAAGTACAGGTTTTTTTGTAACACCATGTGACACTCTTGTGTAGTATGGGGTGGGTCTGCAAAATCCTATCACTTTTTTTAAGAAATAAAGTTACGGCGTGGGATCCGGGGCCCGCTTAAGGGCCCGGCAAAATTTTGATTCTAGATGCTCTGTAGTGCATTCTAAGGCAATTCCTGGCCACTTTCCTCAGACTTTTTTTAGGGAAAGTTGAAAAGATTTTAATCAGACTAGCATGGTATAGAAGTACATAATAGGCTTTTTGGTAACATCATGTGAGTACGTTATTTGGTCTGAAAAGAGCATGATAACGGGATGTTCCAGCCAGTATGCTCTGGTCGCTCGCAAACCTATGACTTTTTTAAGCCATGTAAAGTTACGGCGTGGGGTCCGGGGCCCGCTTAAGGGCCCCGGGAAAATTTTTGATTCTAGATGCTCTGTGGTGCATTCTAAGGCAATTCCCGGCCACTTTCCTCAAACTTTTTTTAGCGAAAGTTTTTGAAATTTTTTAATCAGACTTCCATTTATTTAGCACATAATTAGTAAACAGAACTTAAAATAAAAGATTGTAAATAAAGATTAATACCACTACGTACTCCTATAATTCCTAATTTTCCAAACTTCTATTTTTCAGTTATTGATCTGGGTGGTTTAAGAAAACACGCCAGTTGGGGGTTTCAAAGGTATTAATTTATCTACATAAATTGTGTACATTCGTGGTACCTCATAGTATCGGGTAAGGTAAGGAATAAAAAAGAATATAACAATGCAAACAAAACACATCAAAACGAAACAGGACAAAGCAGAAACAGGATGTTTGTCAGTGTAAAATGATCCATTTGGCCAGACAATTGTAACTTCTCACGTGTATTACCATGTAAAACGGAAACATGAGTTGTGCCCATGGGCGGAAATCCCTCCCCGATCAGGCGGGAGGGGGGGGGGGGGGGAGAGATCTATTTACACTTCATAAGAGAGTAACTTTCAGTATACAGTGCCATGCCTATGGCCTAGCATACGCTTGCATGTTTGTGTACCGTATCGTAATATATGGTAGGTGTGCCGATCACGAGTCAGTGTTCTCCAACTTTGAAAAATAAAACTATATGAGACTATGCATGGTAGAAGTACAGGTTTTTTTGTAACACCATGTGACACTCTTGTGTTGTATGGGGTGGGTCTGCAAAATCCTATCACTTTTTTTTAAGAAATAAAGTTACGGCGTGGGATCCGGGGCCCGCTTAAGGGCCCGGCAAAATTTTGATTCTAGATGCTCTGAAGTGCATTCTAAGGCAATTCCTGGCCACTTTCCTCAGACTTTTTTTAGGGAAAGTTGAAAAGATTTTAATCAGACTAGCATGGTATAGAAGTACATAATAGGCTTTTTGGTAACATCATGTGAGTACGTTATTTGGTCTGAAAAGAGCATGATAACGGGATGTTCCGGCCAGTATGCCAGTAATTTTAATCAGACTTCCATTTATTTAGCACATAATTACTAAACAGAACTTAAAATAAAAGATTATAAATAAAGATTAGTACCACTACGTACTCCTATAATTCCTAATTTTCCAAACTTCTATTTTTCAGTTATTGATCTGGGTGAGTGGGTGGTTTAAGAAAACACGCAAGTTGGGGGTTTCAAAGGTATTAAAGGAGTTGTATCATACTTTAGTAGGGAAAACCAAAACAAGAATGTTCACATATTTACCTATTACTTACAGGGTATAAAGATGGTGCTGGCAGATACCATCACAATTGTTCTGCCTGAAATGGTGTACTTTATCAAGAAATTAGTAAAACAACGACAGAAAATATTTTTGATCTTAAAAAAATCCTGTGTTGTATTTAGAAATATGCCTATATGGTGAAGCAAATAATGTAAACCTCAAAATGATAAACATATTTTGAATGAAGAAAATGCAAATGTTTTACTTCAGCTGAAAACAATACTTGGGTGAACCAGTTAAGTTTTTAAATGAAGACACTGTATTTTATGGGCCTAGGTAGATTTATATACTGTACTCTATTGCACTCAAATTCTGCAATTCCACAGAAAAATCATGAGAACTTTACTTTCATTACAAACGTAATGACAGATGACAAATAATAAATATAAATGTACCTAAATATTTTCAAATATGGCACCTTGTGTTTTTTTATGGATGTACGAGAATTCTTCGGAAATATTGTTTGATTAAAGCAACCTCATTCAAAACGCAGTAAGAAGTTTCGCGAAACTCTGACGACGAACGAGATTAAATCCGTCATGAGTCAGTGCAAAATCATTTGATTCGAGCATGGTGCTCTGTGGAAAAAAACGGTTTTAAATGGATGAGTCGAACGGGAGACGCGTAACCAGATTTGTATACACAAGAATGTATACGTATGCAGACTGTATGCGGTTTAAGTCGATTTCAGTGCAGTAAACGTTACGTGTATGCATGCGGGCCGGCCATGCAGGGGCATCTCAACTGCACGTCGTCGATTTGAGTCGCATGGCAAACGTGACAGTTCACAAAATTTGCCCATTGGGAATGAGCAAGCGGTCAGTGCGCAGACGACAAAAACAATTGCTCATGGTAAAGGGTTAAAACATGGAGGGGACAATCGACATTATGTCCCCCACTTCCAAAATCATGGGGGGGACGTGTCCCCCCTGTCCCCCCCGGGATTTCCGCCCATGGCTATGTACATAAACATGAATATTATGATCTGTCAGTCAAATACAAGTCACTGTTCTAATGCGTCTGTGATTACTGTACGTGGTATTTGATTGACAGCGCTGGTAGACCAATCACACACTACCAAATTGACTCGATCACTGCTCAGGAAATCAGTGGTGAGATAAAAAGCCGAGGCGGCCGCTCCCTAGTCCACATGAAACATCCCATCTGAACTTTGCAGATCATTCTATACAAAGAGAGGCTGATTAAGAGAGGGTCCAATTTTATCAAGAAAGACAATTCCTAGCAAGGTAAGTGCTCTTCAAGTTTGAAACAAGTTGTCTGAATATCAGTTGAGAAGGCCTGACGTTTTATCCTAAGTAGGAACATAATTATTTAAAGGTAGTATCATACTTTGGTAGTATACCGAAACCATAGAGCTATATTAAAATTTTAATAATATAGCTCTAAGACCGAAACAGAAATCTTCACAGATTTACCGAAAACTTACATGGTATAAAGATGGGGATGGTAGAAACATAACATTAAATATTTTCTGCCTGAAATGCTGTATTTATCTAGAAAAGAGTAAAACCAGTGGCCACAATTATTTTTGATCTTTCAATTCAAAGTTCAAAAAGACTTGAGAAATACTGTGGCCGTTTTCACTGTTTTCTCAAAAAGTGGGCAACGTAAGGGACTAGAATTTTCACAGAAGACTATTTTTGCCCATTAATCTGTATTTCTTTGACAAAAAACAAAGTATGACATTACCTTTAAGAGGCTAATTAATTATTGACAAAAGGGTATGTACATGCATTTAGCCTCCGAGAAAGATCCTGCTATAGGATCGAAACGTCAGGCGCTCCTATTTCCAAGCATTTGATATAATTATTTAAAGGTAGTATCATATTTTGGCAAGAGACCAAAAATAGAAATGTTCACAGATTTACGTATAACTTTCAGGGTATGAAGATGATGCTGGTAGAAACCTACCGTTAAATTTTTTCGCCTGAAGCCTGATGTATTTTTCCAGAAATTAGTAAAACAACGAATCTTGTTGATCCTTTAAAAGATCAAAAATAAAAGAGAAAAGACTTAAGAAATACTGTGGTCGTTTTTCACTATTTTCTCAAAACGTGGGCAACGTATGGGACTGAAATTTTCACAGATGACTGTTACTGTATCTTCCTTGTTATTTTTGCCGATGAATCTGTATTTCTTTGACAAAAATCAAAGTATGATACTACCTTTAAGGTCATTTCGGTTGATGAGCAGTTTGCAGCAATTTATTACTTACAATTCTTACACGCGTAAGTTTTGGGGTGTAGATATATTGAAAAAAAAATCACATGCAAATTTCACATTGATGAAGTAGCGAGGTAAGTTTCCAGGATTATCAGAGTCAGTGTTAGTAGACTTAAAGGTACAGTACAGGATTGGTAACATACCCAAACAGAAATGTTCACAGATTTCCGTATAACTTACAGGGTATGAAGATGGTGCTTGTAGGAACACACCGTTAAAATATTTCCGCCTGAAATGGTAAATTTATCCAGATATTTGTCAAACAAAGACCGAAAACAGTTTTGATCTCAGGGTAAGGCCATAAACAAAAAATTGTTGTATTGGCGTAACCCGCCCGACCCAAAAATATGCCCCGACCGTAAACATTTTAAACCAAAACAAATAAAAAATAAATAAATAAATAAATAAAAATGTTTTTGATCTTTTAAAGATCAAAAATAGAAGAGAAAAGACTCAAGAAATACTGTGGCTGTTTTTCACGATTTTATCAAAAAGTTAGCAACGTATGAGACTGAAATTTCACAGATGACTGTTAGTGTTAATGTATCTTGCTTAATATTTTTGCCAATGGATCTGTATTTCTTTAACAAAAAGTATGATATCACCTTTATTGAATCGGATGTGGTCGTTTGTTGTCTACGGAAGCCCGTTAGTGCCCTGGGTGAATATTTTTTTGTCATGGGGGTGAATGTTTTTTTTCGCGATTGCGTGAGAATGTTTTTTGCACATGGGGTGTGAATGTTTTTTTCGCGATTGCGTGAGAATGTTTTTTGCACATGGGGTGTGAATATTTTTTTCGCGATTGCGTGAGAATGTTTTTTGCACATGGGGTGAATGTTTTTTTCGCGATTGCGTGAGAATGTTTTTTGCACATGGGGGGTTGAATGTTTTTTTTTCTCGATTGCGTGAGAATGTTTTTTGCACATGGGGGGTTAATGTTTTATTCGCGATTGCGTGAGAATGTTTTTTGCACATGGGGGGTTAATATTTTTTCGCGATTGCGTGAGAATGTGTTTTGCACATGCGGTGTGAATGTTTTTTTTGTAGCAGTTATCTGGCGGCCGCCACTTTTGTGACTTTTTAAAGAAAAAAAACAGAATATCTTAATGAATGAAGACTTTCATTTATACTTTTGGTTTAATTTGTCCTCTATAATAGGTTTTCCTTGTGTTGGTGTTGTTTACAACAATTTTTTACTGTGCAAAATACACGATGTCATGTAGGCCTATATGTATACACTGTGGTGTGAGGCAATATTCTGAGAACTGAATGATTCGTTCGCGGTTGCGTGAATATATTTCTTTGACATTTTTTGGTGTGAATATTTTGTGTAGCAGATATCTTTCGGACATACTGATAATCTGATACCAATGTTAGGGTACAGTACACTCTATCAGTTCACGGTTCAGAAGTCTTTTCTCGATGCTCCAAAAATCATTAGCCATGGATCACCATCTTACGGCAGCTATTGTATTCACAAATGAGGCTAGCTCCCTTAAATTGAGAATACATTTTAGGTTGATACAAAATCATAATTTAAATCAGTAAAAAAACAAAACCAAAACTCGGATTTTAACCATTTTAATCTGATTTTTATATTCGATCTTTTTATTTAAATTTATCTTTTAATTGTTTAATGCAATAGCATCTTACTATTATAGTCATTTTTTTTAAAAACCCATAACGCATGTCTTGTTTTCACTTGGGCATTGAATTCATAAACATGTTGGGAAAAAAGGGCCCAAACAACATCAAAAGCATACAATGATACTGACTGCCACTAAACAGGCATACTATACATGTTTACTGCTTTCTTGCTGATTGGATGCTTGTTTATGACAACATTCAAAGAGATTTCATAGCTTGTCCATTTGCATGTCAGTATAAGAGCTAATAATGACAGAAGTATTATGTGCACAGTATACATTGTATAGATTGCATTATACATGGTTATACAGACTTGGGGATGATTAGGAAACATTTATGGTTTGCTGGGTGCAATATGTGGTTTATATGGGATTAATATTATTCATGAGTGAATAGAAGTTACATTTATTATTGTAACATTGTAAATTTCCCTGGTACTCATAGGAGTCAGGATGGGGTAATGCTACATGTTGCTGGAGAGTTAAGATTGGGTAGGACTTTGTAATTGATGGTATTGATTGATTGACTGTACTGAGAGATTGTGATTGACTTCATGTGTAAATGGGTAGTAACAACCAGTCCAATTTGGAAAAATGTTCTCTTGGCTCTTCATCCCATCCACCCAACAAAGTCCAACCCTATCCCAACGTCCTCCCCTGCACTATGTAGCACCACCCCATCCTGACTCAAACTCCAATGAGTACCAGGGAAAGTTACAATGCTACAATCATGAATGCAATTTTTTTTCACTAATGCATATCATTTTGATTTACTAAACTATAAAATTCACTCAGCAAACCTAAAGTGGTCGCAATTGATCATGAATTTGTCATATCAGCCTCCATTCCCTAAGCTCCAAAGGACTCGCCTCTAAACAAATCGGAGGGTCAATTCCTGCGCAACCTAATTTCCAAAGCCTTAACAAAAGTAAGCAGTTCTCACCCAAAAATGAATTATTTTCGGACTTTTGGTGTCATAATATGAAAGTTGAGTGTATGAGCTTTCAATACATATCAACCGTTCCCCTCAAGAATCAAATATTTGTTTATTTGGCAGCCACTTCAAAAGTGTCGATTTTTTTTGGACACCCTGTACATTACACTGGGAACATAAGATGATAAGAACATCCCATGTAAATTTCACATTGTAGTGCTAGGCACATACATGTACAGTTCTCAGAATATTGCCTCACACGTACAGTGTATACATATAGGCCTACATGACATCGTGTATTTTGCACAGTAAAAAATTGTTGTAAACACCACCAACACAAGAAAAACCTATTATAGAGGACAAATTAAACCAAAAGTATAAATGAAAGTCTTCATTCATTAAGATATTCTGTTTTTCTTCTTAAAAAAGTCACAAAAGTGGCGGCCGCCAGATAATTATGTGGCGGCCGCCAGATAACTGCTACAAAAAAAAAACATTCACACCGCATGTGCACAAAATATTCTCACCCAATCGCGAAAAAAACATTCACCCCCCATGTGCAAAAAACATTCTTACGCAATTGCGAAAAAAATATTCACACCCCATGTGCAAAAAACATTCACACGCAATCGCGAAAAAAACATTCACAGCCCATGTGCAAAAAACATTCTCACGCAATCGCGAAAAAAACATTCACCCCCCATGTCAAAAAAATATTAACCCCTGGCACTAACCGGCTTCCGTAGTTGTCTAATTTCTTGGTGTCTTATCTTTCTATAACCCTGCACTTTGTTTTCCACTTTTCCCTTCACATTTTAGATGGCTAAGCGACTGATATTTCTCCTCGTTGTCTCCATCCTGACGAGCGATTTACTCAAGCTACAAGCTGATATTACCGATCATGCTCCTGCAGATAGTGATATGAATCCTACTGCTCCAGAGTGTGGTCAAATGTGCTGCCAGGGACCTGCTGCAATACCAGGCATCCCCGGTATACCAGGCCAACCAGGACACTGTGGACCAGTGGGTCCAAAGGGTGAAATTGGTCTACCAGGGCCCAAAGGTGACGGAGGGGAGACTGGAGCCGTGGGTGAGCAAGGAGAGCCCGGGAACCCTGGACCTAAAGGGGAAGATGGCATGGGCGTGCCCGGAAATATGGGTCCACGTGGTCCACCAGGATTAGCTGGAGCAACTGGGCCAATTGGTCTAACAGGGCCCAAAGGTGACGGAGGGGAGACTGGAGCCGTGGGTGAGCAAGGAGAGCCCGGGAACCCTGGACCTAAAGGGGAAGATGGCGTGCCTGGAAGGAATGGTCAACGTGGTCAACCAGGATTACCTGGAGCAACTGGTCTGAAGGGTGAGAAGGGGAACCAAGGGGAAGCACCCACCATCCACCAAGTAGCCTTTACAATGCAGCGGAGGACGAGTTATGAGTCTATTGGCTATAACCGTACGCCCTTCACTAGTACATTAACGCTTGCGCCGGGTACCAACATCAGTCTTGAGACGGGTACCTTCACATGTAATATCCCGGGCACCTACGTCTTTATGTTCTCTCTGACCAAGAATTCTGGTAGTTACCTCAATGTATATCTGAAAAGAAATGGTGCCAATCTTGCCCACGCCAACAGTTCTCCATCAGATGAAGACGATCAGGTATCTAATAGTGTGTTGCTTGTCCTCCAAGATGGGGACGAGGTGTATTTGTATGTCCATGGGAAGGTGCGTGGCTTATACAACTCATTCAGTGGATTCTTACTTTACGAATAGACAAAACCAAATACTACAACCATCCTAAGCGATCCAGGCGCGGTTCTAAAGCCGGGGTTAGTGTCTTTTACGCCACCCACAATATTAATTTACCTTCTACTGTTCCAAAATGAGATTTTTTTACTTAAAGCAAATATTTGTGGGTCCTGTAAACCCTAAAATGAACATATTTCGGAAATATTTCAGTGAAAAAAAACAACTGTTTCCTTACCCCAAATAAATACTGAAAATAATATGGGTGGCGTAAACGACACTAATGCCCCAAAGCCAATATATTTCTGGGGGCTAGAAGAGCCATTATTATTATTATTATTCTCATTTTATTTTTATTTTTTGTGGAGGGGGGGGGGGGGAGGGGGGGCTAGAAGACCCAATATTTTGGGTTCATCTAACACTCGCTTCTGCATGCTATGTCTTATTTGGGGTCGAAAAACATGCCCTAGGCTATATCATACACTACGCGTTTTTTATGTAATGGGAGACTTTTGGAGAGGCGGTCTTGAGTCAACAGCGCACGCGCACGCACGCGCAATACAACGCGCGCATGCTCACAATTGCGCAAGCATGGTTTGCCATTGGCGCCTAATAACTGAAAAGATCCAGTATTTTCAAGAATTTTTTTTTTTCAATTGCAATTTTTTGGGGGTTGGGGGAGGGGGGTTGGGGGTGGGGGGCTAGACAAAATTTTTGGGGGGCTACAGCCCCCTGTAGATCCGCACCTGGAGCAATTCTAGAGGGAATAGATAGGTCAGTGATTATAGACCTTTCTTTTGCAACGTCACAGCCTGAGTTTTTGCCAACCAAGATGGCGGAAACTATGGCGAGCCGTCAAAGCCAGGTAAAAAAACCCCACAATTTGAACACAATTTGTACACAACGTTTCATAAACGTTGAAAGATATTGCTGAATGTAATGGAAACAACACAAGCAATGATGGTATGAATTTGTACAGCTATGGAAAGTTTCCAAATTATGTTGAATTTGGTCATGCCGTCTGTCAAGAAGACGAAATGATTTGCAACATTTGGCCGCCCATACCAAGTATTGCCAACTAGCATGTCAGTGTTTGTAAACAAAAGAAAGATCTATTGCAAATAGCGACCGCTAGGGATTGTGGGATGCACAAGGGTCGAAAGGGCACCACATGGTTACTTTTGGGCAGTGAGTAAAATCTTTATAATTTGTAGAGGAGGGTTTACAACATGGAGGCTCAGGCTCCGGCTCTGTCATCCATATGCTGAAAATATAGGTTGTGGTTTTTCATTGAAGCTGAAGCTGAAGCTCTGTTTTCTTTTTCAAACCAGAGAATCTACTTCTGAGTCATAGCCGAACGCCTCTATTTTGATGGGCCAACCCGTCAATTTAGAATGCACTCACAAAATATGGAGCCGGAGCCTGAGCCTGAGCCTGAGCTTTGTAAACCCACTGTGTTCTAGGGGCTTTTCTCAAAGCTCGGCTCCGGCTCCGGCTCCGGCTCCGGCTCCATTTCGTGAATCCATTCGAAAAAAACTGGGTGTTAAACTTTTGAAACTTTTGGCAGCGGTTCGGAAGTAGATTCTCTGGTTTGAAAAAGAAAACAGAGTTTCAGCTTCAATGAAAAACCACAAGTTATATTAATCAGCATATGGATTACAGAGACGAAGCCGGAACCTGAGCCTGAGCCGGAGCCGGAGCCAAGCTTTGAGAAAGGCCCCTGAACTAGCAGTTCGACCCAGATATATCCCATAATGCTTTGCGGCAGCACCCTCTCTTAAAATATAAAATTTGTGATAAACCTTAAATGGTAATTGTTTAATGTCATTTTGCCAAAATGTAAAAAGCCATGCATTCCATGTAATCTGGAGCCAACTTCATAGAGCTACTAAGCACTAAGCACAAAAATGTGCTTAGTGCTTAGCACAAAAATGTCTTGCCCAATAAAACAAACCACCCTTCAAAATTTCATTTGATATTCATGGTCAGTGAACAACATCTAAAGACCAATCACAAGTTATACACAACACGTGGACATTTGGTTGTTAACCCTGTTTTTATTAAGACAGAAATGTCATGCTTAGCAAATGTTTGTGCTAAGCAGTTCTATGAAATTGGCCCCTGGTGTTTATCTGCCACTAAAGCCTTGAAGAAAAAAAGCTAACAAAAACAATATCTACTGGTAATTTGTTTGTAAACTGTGCTGTAAACGTGTATAATTACAAGTCAAATGTTCTGTTTATTTCGCTACACACATATGCTCTATACAGTCATTTTTTTACTGAATTTGAATTAAGATTCGTTTTAAATGTTCTATGTATACTCAGGAGTGAACATAATGTAAACTTGTCGCTGGCATGCATTTCTCACACAAGTTGCAGTTTTTATGAAGATTACAATTTCTGACAAAGTATGTTATATTTTGATTTTACCTGAATGTTTCGATTCTTCACAAAAATATAAAGTTTGGGGGAATCAAAAGGTTGACTTTTTGAAGTTCGGTTCAGTTCAGATCAACGTGATAATGTCAGAAGGTAAAATGATTCAACCAGGGGCCAATTTCATAGAGCTGCTTAGCGCAAAAATGTGCTAAGCATGACATTTCTGTGTGTTGTGTATCACTTGTGGTTGTTCTTTGGCTGTTGTTCGCCGACCATAAATATCAAATGGAATTTTCAATGGTGGTTTGTTTTATTGAGCAAGTTATTTTTGTGCTAAGCATTTTTTTGGTGCTAAGCATCTCAATGAAATTGGCCCCTGGTGTTATGATGATTTGTTGAAAAGGATGTCATGAAGGTTGTGATTACACCACATGGTATCACATTACACATTAACAGAAGACATCACATTCCTGACAATAATCATACTTCAATCATATATTCCTTCATTTAATTAGAGGGGAGTGTTGATACATCTATAAGGAAACTATCATTCTGGATCAAAATATCAGCCCTTAATAAACGCAATGATTGACCTGGTTAGAGATATTACAGGGTTAGTGTTGAATGTCTAATCAATGCATTGTTCTGGTCAATGCTTAGGCCTACACATGTATGTTTAATTGATGAATAGACATGCAGGAAAATTTGAAATCCGACACTTGTTTTAAGATAAATAAAATACTTGCAAGTTGACTATTATTGTTATAATCCAAAATGATGAGCTTTATATGTTTAAGTATATGCTACTGCGCTGAATTATTGTTATAATCCAAAATGATGAGCTTTATATGTTTAAGTATATGCTACTGCGCTGAATTATTGTTATTATCCAAAATGATGAGTTTTATATGTTTAAGTATATGCTACTGCGCTGAATTATTGTTATTATCCAAAATGATGAGCTTTATATGTTTAAGTATACGCTACTGCGCTGAATTATTGTTATTATCCAAAATGATGAGCTTTATATGTTTCCAAAATGATGAGCTTTATATGTTTAAAGGGAGGGTACAGAATTGGTAAGACAAAATACACTTCATAATCACAGATTCACATAAAACTTACACAGTATAATGGTGATGATAGGAGAAAACATCCCATGAAATGTTTTTGTCTGAAATGCCATATTCGTTGAGAAATAAATGAAACTATTTTCCGATTGGAATAAATCGCTTCGAAGCGTTTTATTCATTCGTTGAAATGTGTACAGTTCTCCGTACACGGGTTTTCACTATTTTCTTGTGACCCAGATGGCTGATTGACCTCAAACTTCTACAGGTTTGTCAGTTAAGGTATATGATGGATTACATAATGTGCTTTCACTGTTAGCAACGGTTTTGTCGCAAACACCAGTTCTGTACCATCCCTTTAAGTATATGCTACTGCGCTTAAGTATTGTTATATCCAAAATGATGAGTTTTATATGTTTAAGTATATGCTACTGCGCTTAAGTATTGTTATATCCAAAATGATGAGCTTTATATGTTTAAGTATATGCTACTGCGCTGAATTATTATTATTATGCAAAATGATGAGTTTCATATTGTTAATGACTACGTTAGGGGGAAACGTTTTGCATTAAAAGTCGACGGTACGGGGGAAATCGGCTGTTAGGGGTAAATTCCACTTCCCCCTAACGTTTCAAGTACCTTTGAAAGAAACATTTTTACTGTCCGTTTTTTTTTATATAAGATGGAGAATGCTCCCATTAGGAAAATATATCAATTTCAAGTCAATCGGTTTTAAGGTTATTTAGAAATAGGTAAATAAAGTTTGCGCACGACCCTATGCGAATTTCGCCCTATCGTTGCTGTTACAGTTATTAGTATATGTTTAAGTATATGCTACTGCGCTTAAGTATTGTTATTATCCAAAATGATGAGCTTTATATGTTTAAGTATACGCTACTGTGCTTAAGTATTGTTATTATCCAAAGTGATGAGTTTTATATGTTAAAGTATACACTACTGCACTGCTTCCATAAATAATAAAATGTAAAGCATGATAAAGTGAATTTTTCACCTGTTGATATCTGTTTTTGCAAATGAACTCTTCATTTCATTGTTTCTTAATTCTATTTAACTAGTCATAATTAGTGACACCTGTTAATTGTTTTATGCTGCTGGATAATTTCTTAGAAGCACCATTCTTGCCTGGCATGAGACTATGTTACGATGTTTCACTGAGTGGACGATGAAAATTCAGGGTTGGGAAGGGGACTTTTTAAGACTGAATATTTTGCTTGTAACCCACAGATGGATGCCTTAAATGTAGTATCATACTACAGAAGTCTTCACAGAATTAACTATAACTTACAGGGTATAAAGATAGTGATGGTAGAAAGATACTGTTACAATGTTTGTGCCAGAAATGCTGTATTTATCCAGAAAAGAGTAAAACCAAAGACCACATTTTTTTGGGATCATTTATAAGATCAAAAATAAAAGAGAAAAGACTTAAGAAATACTGTGACCGTTTTTCACTGTTTTCTCAAAAAGTGGGCACCGTATGGGACTGGAAATGTCACAGATGACTGTTACTGTATCTTCCTTGATATTTGTGCCCATGAATCTGCATTTCTTTGACAAAAACCAAAGTATGATATTACCTATGAAGTGACCTATAGTACCACAAGCTCAACATCAAATACAGAAATAAACACATAAACTGCATATTCACAGAATAAAGAAAAGTACATGTTAACATGTTTAGGATTTGAAAAATATCTCCAAGTAAAATGCCAGTCCAACCCCACGTACTGCCTACGAGTTCTTCATATGTTGTTTAGATTTAGTGCAAACTTAACAAAATACAGAAATAAAAAAAGAAGAATGAAGAAAAAGAGTGATCTGTTTTTGCAAATTAACTGCAATGAATTAAAAAAATATCAAGGAAGATACAGGTACAGTCATCTGTGTAAATTTCAGTCCCATATGGTAAGATCAAAATTGTTTTTGGTCATTGGTTTTACTCTTTTCTGGTTAAACAAAGCATTTCAGGCAGAACAATTTTAACGGTATATGTTTCTACCACCATCATCTTGATATTAGTTACTTACCCTGTAAGTTATACATGTAGGTAAATCTGTGAAGATTACTGTTCCGGTATGTTACCAAAGTATAATAGTACGTTTTAAGAAAAACAGGGCTCAAAACAAATACAGACAAGAGCGAAAATGTTCAATGTCTGACATTTACAAGGTGATTTTTTATTACAATTAAACAATTAAACAAAAAAAAACAAAAAAACAAAAATGAAATCATTTTCAAATCCCAATTAATAACATTTTGTAATATCAAGTGATTTTTCATTTGGTTTTATACCCCAAAGATTGATCTATTACATCATAATTTCATAACCTCACTTTATTTACAATTACAATACAAGTATATTTGAAACCGAGCCAGGCTGCGTACAGTCTACATGTGCACCAACCCTTGCCAACTCGACTCAGTTTTACAGAAAACGTTTCTGTTTTAAATTGTTTAAACAGCTGATTAAATAATGGTTATTATGACCAACTGTGCAATGTAAACAAAAAGAAAAGCTAAATCAATCTAAATGAAACCATTCAAAGAATGAAATAATAATATATACACATATACATACACTAAACATGTATATATACATGTATTATAATGGTTATTAAATATCTACTGTGTTTTCTTACTCGCACCATTATTTCAAATGTCTCCACTATTTTTCTACTGATTTATACTGTGAGGAAAGAAACATTATTGAAAACTGCAATTAGTGGCTGCAGGTTTATATTGATAGAGCTTTGGCTATGGGGGATGGCGGCGACACAATTTTTGAGTATGTTTTGGATTTAAAGGTACAGTACAGGATTGGTATCATACCCAAACAGAAATGTTCACAGATTAACCTATAACTTTCAGAGTATAAAGATGGTGCTGGTAGAAACATACCGTAAAAATATTTCCGCCTGAAATGGTGTATTTATCAAAAAAATTAGTACAACAAAACCAAAAACAGTTTTGATCTCGGGGTAAGATCGAAACCATTCTGTATGTTTTATAAGAAAAATTGAGTCTGGTTTTCGCTATTTTCTAGTGACTCGGATGTCCGATTTATTATTTCGATATCCTAGATCAGAAAAAGTGTGAGTGCTGTTCTGTGACCTTTACCAATCATGTAACATACCTTTAAAATGTAGCAAAGAACTTATGTGTCGTTGTATATTGCATGCCTACTGAAGCTAGGCTACACAAAAAAATCATCTCTACACCAAAAGAAACTGAGCATGTAGATCGGCGAGGAGTTTTGACCTGGTATTTCCGAAGTCCATCTCAAACGATTCGTAGATAAAATCTAGCCTGGGAAGGCCTCAAAACTGGGTCATCCTATCTCGATATTGAATAAGACACGTACAACAGGCTTATCTGCCATTCAGTCTTGCAAATGCTACATGACGGGTAGGTTTACGTCGATATAAACTGGCTTGCAAATGTTCAAAATGTTGGCCTTCTGCGGCAAATGTTTGGTTAAATGAGGCAGTTCCTTTGATTAAAGGTAATATCATACTTTGGTTTTTGTCAAAGAAGTACAGATTCATGGGCAAAAATATCAAGCAAGATACAATCACAGTCATCTGTGAAAATTTCAGTCGCATACGGTGCCTATTTTGTGAGAAATAGTGAAAAACTAGAACAGCGAAGCTGTCATGGCTCGCTGCAGCCTTATGTGCAGTTACAAACATGATAGCAAACACCCATCCATCACACACACATTTTTCATTGACAATAATAACATCATTATTTTGGACAACACACCCATCCAAAAAAAAAAAAATAAAAAAATTCAACATTTTGAAACAATACAAAAAACCTCAACATTTTGAAACAATAGAAAAAACTTGAACATTTTTCATTTACAATAATAACAACATTATTTTGGATAACACACCCATCTATAAAAAAAAAAAAAAAAAAAAAATCAACATTTTGAAACAATAGAAAAAACTTCAACATTTTGAAACAATAGAAAAAACTTTAACATTTTTCATTTACAATAGTAACAACATAATTTTGGACAACGCACCCATCCAAAAAACAAAAACAATGGCGGTTCAAGCACAAACTAAAAAACTTTAACATTTCACGCGGACGGCCGGACGGACAGACGGCCGGACAGACGGCCCGACAGACGGACGGACAGACGGACGGAAATTGGTATTACATAGACTCGCACTGCTTCGCAGCAACTCGCCAAAAAGCACAGTATTTCTTAAGTCTTTTCTCTTTTATTTTTGATATTTTAAACGATCAAAAAGATTTTCGGGCATTGTTTTACTAATTTCTGGATAAATACACCATTTCAGGCGGAACAATTTTAACGGTAGGTTTCTACTAGCATCATCTTCATACCCTGAAAGTTATACGTAAATCTGTGTACATTTGTTTTGGTCTCATACCAAAGTATGATACTACCTTTAAACACCAAAAATCTCGGCATCTCGACATAACAAATGCACAAGGACAGACCTTGATTTTTAAGGAGAGTGAGAGTGATCACTCTCCTCCACTCTCCTGAATGTTTTCCAAGGAGAACGAAAAAATAGAGCTCCTTAACAATGAATCTAAGGAGAGCTGCCTTTTTTTTCAAAACATCACATACATTTTTCCAGCTAACATTTACCCTTTGTGGAAAATAAACAAGCACAATTTTGCATGTTCTCTTTTTCTGACACTGGACAAATGCAGAAACTTGGTTTAGCAAGAGCAAACTGCTCTCTTTATTCACTAGTATGAGTAAGCCCTATGTTTATTGAATTTGAAGGAGTTGGATTTGCAGCTCAAACTCGATTTTTGTTAGTGAGAGCAAATCACTCTCCTAGATTCTCTACGTTGATTTAAGGAGAGCGATTTGCAGCTCTCCTCATTTTTATTAAAATGAAAGCCTGCAAGGTAATTTTTTTATATTTTCAACAAATTAAAAAAAAAAAACAGGGAGTTTCATCTTTGAGTTTCGATGTTTCCCAACTCACAAATTACAACATCTTGTCGTAACCCAAGTGTTAAAGTTGATTGGTGTCCTTATCTGAGGACCAACTGTATGATATTCAGTCATATAATCAGAACTGAATAATAGTACTCATCGTCATGGCGATGTCTTGTCTCCAGGCAACCAGATGAAATCACATGTTTATGTCTACAGTGAAACGAAATAGAGTTTCTTGTGACCGAACATCATATTTCCGTTCCTGAGTAGTGGGGATGATATCAAGCATGAAACTATGGCAACATGAACATTTGAAAAAGAAAAACCTTCCAAGATATCTGTTTGTGGTTGTGATAACATTGCATAAGCAGACCAGAACTGAGCAACAACAAACAACCACAATTATGCCACCGGTCTTTTCTCATTCCTGTACATGCAACAAAACATTTTTTTTTCAAAAGGGGAAAAAAAGAAAAAGAAACTCGGTTAAAGGTAGTATCATACTCTGGTAGCATACCGAAAACAGAAATCTTCACAGATTTACCTATAACTTACAGGGTATAAAGATGACCAGTGATGGTAGAAACATACAGTTAAAATTTCTGCCTGAAATGCTGCATTTTTCCAGAAAAGAGTAAAATCAATGACCAAAACCAATTTTGATCTTTTAAAGATAAAACAATAACGTTGAAAAAGATTAATAAAATACTGCGGATGTTTTTCAATGTTTTCTCAAAAAGTCGGCACCGTATGGGACTGGAAATTTCACAGATGACCGTGACTTTGATATTTTTTGCCCATGAATCTTCATTTATTTGACAAAAACCAAAGTATGATATTACCTTTTTAATACGAGCCTGATTATGAACTTGCCGCATCACCAAATATTAATCTTTTAAGTGAACATATTTCTGAATTTATTTTTTGGCCGACTTTCCACTTCATTCCTAAAGGCAAAGCTACACCGCTACATCGATGACGGGGCAGTATGAAAAAATCTTCACGTTTCCTCAATATTTCGTTTTAAACAAGAAAAACTTTTTTTGGATATGCATAGAACCTTAGAAGGAAAACTTGGAATAATTTGGAGTGAAAAAGGACACAACAGAACAAGAAACATAGAATTGTTAAAAGAAAATTTGTATCATAATGTTTTTTGAGTTTTATGAGTACCTGACTGGAAAATTGCTGACAATGACATTATGAGCAGACGGTTGAAAAAACATGTGACCCTATTCTAGCCAATCAAAATGCTGCGGCAATTCAAAGTCTAGTCTTTTTAAACATTTTTTGTTAATGATAACTATTTATCATAAATTCATCCGGATTTTGGGGCACATCCTGGCTTGGCTCACTGCAATTACAGAACAGAGCGCACTATTGGTAAAAAGCAGATTTAATGAAAGTTCACGAGACATTTCTGGCTTTAGGAGAAAATTTGACATTCATGGTCAGCGAACAACAACAGACAAAGAACAATTATAAGTGATGCACAACACATGGACATTTGGTTGTTAATCCTGTTTTTAGAACCCCCCCCCCCAGAAATTTTATGGTTGGCAAGTTTTTGTGCTAAGCTGGGCCGTGAAATTGGCCCCTGATCTTGCAAATAATTAGGCCTGTTGAGCAAGCCCGGTTTTGTCAACCCTCCTTCCAGTACCCCTACCCTAATATCCATTCAAACTGTGCATGGTAGAGTCAGGGTACTAAACATTGTACAACAGACTCTGGCAAGCTTGTTTAAAAAAACAAACAAACAAACAAACACACAAAAAAATGATGATATAAAAATACAAAAAGACAAATCCAGATGCATCAGGCCATATTTATGCGGCTAGGGCTTGCAAGTGACTGCATAGACTCGAGTGCGATACCAAGCCATATCCTGTTTCGCTAAACCGTTTTCAGTCAAAAGTAAATAAAATACGACGCAGTTTACTTTGAACGTGTTTGAGCCTGGAGGAATATATTACACTGTATGATGGAACTTTAATATGGCAAGTGCGAAAGTACGTTTTGAATGATATGATTTCTAAGGTTACAGGTCAAATGTTGTCAAGAACGTTTGTCCCTCCTTTTTTGGGTCAGAAATGTTTGAAATTGAATCGACATTGTCAGGAAATCCAAAAGACGCAAGATTTCACAGTGGCTGAAGAAATATTAACTGGTCCTTGCCTTCTAGCCCCTTTAAAATGTCCCCTTCCCTGAAAGTACAATGGCCAGTCAGCATACTAATCCAGCTAATCAGAAGTTGGGAGATTCCATTTTTGAGGGGTGTTTGTACATGTATTAAAGGGGCATCCACAGTTTTTTAGCTTAGATAAAAACAAAAAGTTAAGACACAAATACAATTTCACACACGTAGACAAATGGAACATTTATGAAAGTTGCACGGAAAGTCCGGTTTTTAAAGAACAAAAATGACCGAACGTTCTCTCTCCAAAAACTGGATCAATTGAGCTCTTTCAGAAACAGATTCAGAACAGGATTGTAAGTCAACAGCCAACTTCTGACAAATCACAATAATCAACACTGCCCGGTAAGATACCTATCCAACCCTTGAAAGGGCAAAGCGTCTCGCTCAAGGACAACACCCCCAACATCTCTCTGAAACAGAACCAGAACCAGATCATACTCAGTGAACTTCTGACATATCACAATCAACCAAATCTGCCCAGTATTAGACCCATCAAACCCTGGCACTGCAAAGCGTCTCACTCAAGGACAACACCCTCAACATCTCTCGGAAACAGAACCAGAACCAGATCATACTCAGTGAACTTCTGACATATCACTCTTCAATGTGAGTACTGTGTTAATGAATACACATCAATACTGCAGTACATTACTTTTTTTAAGGGATCTTTTACTTTTTTAACAGGAAAACATGAATCCTACTGATATAACTTGGCCAACATTGAATGAAATGCTACATTGATTCTTGTACATGGTTAGACATTTGAGTTAATTGTTAGTTTTCAAGATTCTAACAACTTTTGAAAGTGTCTGTATAGGAAAATTACAGCCAAAGTTTCTTGTGTATATATTTATAGAAAAAACACACACAACAAAAACAAATAAAAGCAACAAAATAAAAAGAGAGGAAGAATACACAATAATGGTAGATATTCCTGAACTAGCTTGGGGCCAATTTCATGGAGCTGCTAAGCACACACAAAAATTGCTTAGCACAAAAATGTCTTGCCCAATATAAAAACAAACCACCATTAAAGAAAAATTCCATTTGATATTCATGGTCAGCGAACAACAGCCAAAGAACAATTGCAAGTGATATACATAACACATGGACATTTGGTTGTTAATCCTGTTTTTTATAAAGACAGAAATGTCGTGCTAAGCAAATTTTTGTAAAATTGGCCCCTGATCGTGACAATACGACCTGTAACTTGTGTGTACGTATGAATTTCAAGAGAATGTGATTGCACATGGACAACTAGACATTCTACAAACTGTGTTTCCCGTCACGACCTTTCCATACCCTTCCCTTCTATTTCATCTTGAGACCAACCATAAAAAGACTTTTGCTCTACTTCCACAGAACCGTTACAATCGACTCCATCTCTGGTGTTGCCAGGGGATACTGACGCGAGCATTGTATTGATTTGTAACGTGCAGTTCACGTCAACAGCATGACACATATAAAGGATTATATGTAAACATAATGGGAGGCATTCTGGAGATGGGAAAATGGTGCTGTTGCCAAGGTTACCCTCACTGTTGCCATGAAAACCAACTGACAAGGAGAAAAGTCGAAAGATTTCGCCAAACATTTTGACAGCAACTTTGGAGAATCGATACTGAATCGCCATATACTGTGGAGAATCGATACTGAATCGCCATATACTGTGGAGAATCGATACTGAATCGCCATATACTGTGGAGAATCGATACTGAATCGCCATATACTGTGGAGAATCGATACTGAATCGCCATAATCCTGTGGAGAATCGATACTGAATCGCCATATACTGTGGAGAATCGATACTGAATAGCCATATACTGTGGAGAATCGATACTGAATCGCCATATACTGTGGAGAATCGATACTGAATCGCCATATACTGTGGCGACGGATCCACGATCATGTGACAAATATGCAAATCAGACAAGTTTAGCGTGCCAAATTCACACATACACAAAACGTGTCGTTTTTTCTGCAACATTTTCAAAAGATTAACAATTCATTTCTTTTCTGTTTTTTTTTTTCATGGGTAATATTTAGTTGCAACAATTTGTAACTAATAGACACTGTCACCATATAGTGACCTAAGGTATATCTTACAGAATAGACGTTATTCACAGTGCATCCATCCTGCATTCGAAGCAGTGCAATCAAACCGAGGCTTGGATTCCAAGTAGTCTGGTACCCGCTTTCTCTTTAGGAATTGGTGGTTATCTTTTCCAATGGGTATACAAGGATGGTGACAAGATGGATGCGCCGTGAATAAGGCCATATAGGGACTTCTCAACGAAAACCGTCGGGTAAATCTGTACACTGGTTTTGGTTTGAGAAGTGACCAATTTTTTTATAAATCTGAAACCGATCAAGCCCATCTTCCGGAAACCACCTGGCTTGATGTTGGCCATACATTCAGACAGACCGTGGGAGACAGTGGGAGTAGATCTTATGGGCCCATTCCCTAAAGAAATCACAAAACTATTTCAAATTGATAAAACGTCTGTCCAAACAATTCAAGCATTAAATAGGGATTGGGATGACTTGCTCGACAGATTGCTGAGCACGACCCACATGTCGTGCTGGCTACACAGACTTGGCTTTCGCCAGAGGTTAGGAACAGTGAATATTTCTCCCCTAATTTTTCCATCGTCAGGAAAGATCGTATCGAGACAGGGAACAAAGGTAGCACCAGAGGTGGGGTACTCATCGCAGTGAGGGATGACATCATAGCCACTCATTGCTCAGAACTTGATGTCGACACCGAGGTCTTGTGGGTCAAACTAAAAATTGTCAAAACGAAGCTGGTCTACATCAGTGTATTTTATCGCCATCCCAAACTGGGCACTGAGCCTCTCCAAAAAGGCTCAGCGCTGATTGGAGGAAAAGCTTGATGATTTATGACCAACAGGAGTTGTAGTACATTCAGGACCTGGTAAAAGTAAAACACAGGATTACCAATTAGTTTACCTACCTGTCTGTTACATCATGTACTTACCACTGGCTAGTCAGAAGTCAGATACCGATCGATCAAGCTGCTGTGGAAGTTGAGGTTTTTCACACTTTGAATTTGAGGCTCTGAGTCTGAGTGTCAGTTTTTGTTTGTAATAAAGTGCAGGATACCGATGTTGAGTTGCAAAACATGGTAACCACAGAGCAGCAAAGTGCAGTCAGTCCGCTATACTGTGTACATGATTACATGTACGAAATTCCGTGTAAGTGTCCTCAGTCTCCTTAGCTTGTCTACATTCCATGGTGTCCTTGGGCAGCCGAGTTCACGAGTCTCTCCTTTCCGAGTGCCACACACACGGTCAGCAATCTCAGCATGGCCAGTCCAACTGGGTTCACTTCTCACCAGATGAAACATTGGTACGCTGACTTTAGGGATCTAAAACTACAGCAGGGACAGAATACCAGGCCGTGCCAAGCCTGCGTGTCCAGTCAACGTGAAAATACAGTTCTAGAAATGAACACGAGACAAACTGGAACACAAAACGAAAGTTATCGAGAAAACTTTCAGACTTCTCGTCTGAGCTTAGCGCAAGTACATTATGTACATACGGCATGTGACTGCACGTGCTCTACACAATACTGGTTGATTTTGTACTGTAGACGTCTGGGTACCGTCTCATCCAGGTACCAATAAACAGTTTTTATGGAGAGCGCCCTCTCACTCTCAGTTCGTGTCAAGTTGTCACTCATGGTATTAAAATAAACATCAACCACAAATCAGTGCAGTGTGAACTCATCAAGCAAACAGGTGTCTCACATTTCCTTGAAGGGGAATCTTAATAACCTTTTGCGTAAAATAAATGAAATAAAGCAAAACATTAACCCCCGTCCCTGGGTGGGCTTGAACCACCAGCATTTCCTTGAAGGGAAATCTTAAAAACATTTTGCTGTCAACAATTCATGGAGGATATGTACCAGCATAGAGGAAGGAAATCCTTCCCCCTCAAACAATCTTAGAAGTTATTTTCAACTTCCAATCAATTTCTGGCCTGCAGCTAATTTCATCTTTTCAAATGGGAGCTTATTTGTCGCTACCCCGAAATGTCTTTTATAAATTTAAAGTCAGCTAACAATATTTCCCTGTTTTCATTACTTCTCCCCACCCCTGCCCTCCCCCATTCGACCCCCCCCCCCTCCCCTATTCCAAGCCCCTCCCCTTCCCATCCCTGACGCATCTTGGACGCAGTTGCTCACTTTCCAGTCATAGAAGTCGGACCGTAAAGAAAAAAAAAATTTTGTACACACCAATCCAACAGCACAATAAACTGTCCGTCATTACTGCAGTGTCCCCCCTTCTTTTTGTCCAGCACTCTATATTACTGGGTGTACATCCAACCCCTCAATACAGATCCCAGGCTAATGAACCCTCCCCCTCAGGGCTTGCTGGAATGTGAGCATGTACCTGATGTCATGTCCCCAACAGAGGGCGGCAGACACTCTGCTCAATAGACGCAGACCAGTAAATAATTTCCCATAGGCTCCCATGCAAAATGACCAATTTCCAAACAATTATTACAAATACTCACAAGTTTCTCAGGCAATAAAGCCATACACCAAAATGAAGCTGGAAAGTTCCATTTTCATTTTCTTCTCAATGTTATGGTTTCTGGTTGTTGGGGCTCTTTCTACATGTACATCTGTCATACATGGGTGGTGGCATTTCCCTGCCAATCCTGGTGGGGGTGGGGCCAAGTTTCCACCTCCCCTGATAATTTATGAAATAGGAGAATGTCAATGGCAATGTCCCACTGATCATTTACACTATTTTGCTTGATGCAATCTTCATACATGAGTTTCTCTGGAAACAGAAAACAAATATTCTCTTTTTAAAATGCATTTTGAAAAATATATGACCAAAACAACAACAACAGAAAGTAAGGAAAACAAAACAAACAGCACAACAAAGATGGACATAGTAATTCCTTCAAATAAAATACGGCATTTTCTTTTCAGTACATGATGTAAAGGTTTCTTTATTTATTCAAAACTGAAAACACTTGTGGTATAAAGGTCCCCCAAAGACCAACAATATCCATTGCTGGTTCTTTGTATTAACCACTCAGAGGTGGGGGTATCATCAGGAACCACCTGACTCATTGTTGCCTTCTTTCAAGTGTTTCAACTTACACTAACTAGACCATTACCCTATTGCATGATATCACCAGTGGTGCAGACTCTTTATGCATCAAGGCCTCCACAATCAGGTGTCAATTTACAGAGAGACATGGATGTAGAGTGTCTTAAGAATGAAAGAAATTGATAGGAGAATGGAAAAAAAAAACAAATTACACGAGCGTGCTAATTGGCATAAAAGAGGTCAGCTGCCAAAAAGCATTCACTACAGAGTGATGTCATGGATCTTTGACTCCGTGACCAAGACATTGTGGGAGGATTTCTAGCAACCAAAAGAAAAACAAAAAGAAAAGAGAGCAAATCTACAGGGACCAGGGATGAAGTTGTCATGAAAGCTCAGCATTTAACAATACCATGGAGTATTTTAAGATATGCTGATCATACAATTCTAAAAGCTATTGCAAACTTGTCAATTGAAAAAATATTTTAATAATCACACTTTCTTGACAGCTGTGAGAAAAATCATGCAATGTCACTTCAACTTTACATTTTGTGCTGCAACAAACATGCAAGAACAATAACCAAGATTTGTGGTCACTTATAAGATACATGTATGACTTGGAAAGAGAAAAAATACTACAACACTTCTGCTTTCAACTACATTAAAGTGTCTAACAAGTAAGTAATGGCTAGTCCTTAATTTGTAACATCTAACAACTGTAGTTTGTCATTCATGTGCTGTTGGGATGCTCATAGAATTCAATACAAATCAATGAAACATAGAAAATAACTTCAACATGAGAATTCTCATCAGAGTTTCACAGATTTCTTCAGTTTGCTCTAAAATGTGAGTACCTCCTGCAGTTCAGTAAATGAATGAATGTTATATATTATGTGTGACAGGACTTCATACAATGTGAATGAAATGTAACCAGGATTCATAAAACCTATATCACCTTTGATAAACAAATTCTTAGCTTTACTTAAATTTATTATGCAATTCCATTAATGTTACATGAGATCACATTTTGCTTTAATATTTTACTATCTTTGTTTCCATTAACTGTAAAAGAAGGAATGTGCAGATCAAAGTGGACCTGTAGCAACATAACTCAAAAGGAAATGATTGACAGAATAAATTGTCATATACTCCACTCCACTGTTGATGCTCACTGCTCAAGTCCACAAGTTGTTGTTGAGGATACCATGATTATCTCTGTAGTTCTGTACACACTGATGGCTTTTCACGTGTATCATTCATCAGGATGTTTCACTGCATGTCATTTATCAATGAATGCTGCATGGTAGCAGTATCACTCTCCTACTGGTTGGCTGTACTGTGTGTCTGTACAGCTTCTGCAATGTAGTGAAGTTCAATGATAACACTGATGTGTGTTCACTTCATGTCAATAATCTCAATGGATTTTCAGGACTCCTGCACCTTTACCCATGCAGCACAGTTGTGCCTTCTTCATCAGGTTGTTAGTTAGGCATGTGTACCAGTCTTGAAGAGAATCAGTGACATTGTTGAAATCTGATATCTTGGAAGATCTCTGACTGATGAGAAGAAACACATCACAAGCTCAGTACCTGGCACAGATTCATTGCTGTCTTGGAGAGAGTGAAAGTGATGATGATGAGGGTGCAGGCTGAGGATGTTTGTTCCAATCATGTTGGATGTCAGTTGTCATAACTGCACATGTTGATTCATACATCAATTCTTCAGGCAATGACAGTTCTGATACTGTGTTCAAGGTGTCTCTTGCTTAACATTCAAGTTGCATGTTGATCTTTCCAAGAGCTCTGGAGAAGATTCTCAGGTATTTCAGCAGTGTGGAGCATTTTGCAGTGGCAGTGGAACATTTTGACAAAACATTTATTTGCTGCTGTAACACTACAAGTGTAATACGTTTGCTATATACCGATGAAAACAACTTGAACAAATTCACTAATATACCATTTTCAAACCGTAAACCAATATACATTAGCTGAATATAAACTGAGTATGGGTTATAGCCTGAACCGTCAGCTGAGGTTTGAAGTCCCAGTGACACCCTGAAGTTGGGTCATTCCAGGGTTCATGTGCTAACACCAACTACCTGATAAATATTCATAGTTCAGCTGTAGTTGCTGTTAAATACACATGTATATATATCTGTTAGATTGTATATTGTCAAAATACTGACAAATTGAACAAAGATGCTAAATAATACAACTTGAATAACCTCATTCACATTGCTGCCCAACTCAATAACAAGTCACATTTTGATGCTGTTTTTAAGGCACTAGAAGTGTAATGAATATAAATGAGACATGTACATTACAAACTAATCTGTAGCACTTTACTGTACATTGAGCCATTATAACTTAGGTGATTCTTCCTATAACACAATGTACCCACCGAAACACAAGAAAGGTTTTTTACAATGATAAAACTATTATTCTTAATGTAGTTTCACTGTATAAAATTGAAAAATTCAAAGTTTGCAAAATATCTTTCTTCCGATGTCTAAATGTGGTTGAAAGCAGAAGTGTAAGATCTGAGGATGTAAACCATAACACTGGTGAACACTTGTCACACTGATGTGAAGATACTTACCTGGTATTTCATTGTGGCATTGAGTAGTGACATTGCAATTATTTACCCATTGTCTGAACAAATGATGTCAATTCCTGTATAATGACTACATAATAATAATATAAATATTCAGAAAAACATGTATGCAAATTGAGAGTACATAATTATTACATGTATGTATGAACATCAGCAGAATCACACCTTTCCTGCACACTAAACATAGTACTGTCAAAATACTGAGCTTGCATTCTACAGATTACAAAATGGTGGTTTGGGTTGGGATTGTAGGAAAGGAGGAAAATTAAGAATTATGTGCACAAGCTGTGCTCGATCATCAATAAAAACATCATGAGTGTGATGGTCAGCCAAAACCATTGGCAAAGACAGAAGAGCTATGAGGCTTACCTACATCCAAGGTGATGTACTGCATAAAGTGTGGTTACAAAACAGAAGAAGCAGTACTGCATATAGTAGAGGGAATATCTGGACGCACTGGCGAGTAATGCCACGACCGATGGACGTATTTAAAACGTTGGTATAGAGAAACCAAGAAGAGCTACATTCACTTCAGTTAGGCCTATAGGTTATGACAGCCTCAAAATTCAAACTGACAAAGATTTTCTTTAACAACAAGTCACTTCGTACAAACAGTTAAAGATTGCGCAGGACGAAAGATTGCGCTCAACATATGCATGGTATGGGGCTAGTATTGTAATAAGGTTGTCGGTTGTCCGAGTAACTCGGACCCTAAAAATCGTGATTTCACCTCCAAAACTGTCGCAAGCGGCAGGCTATGGACCAAGGGAGAATCCCAGATTCCAATAATGACAAGGTTTACTCACATTTCTTAAAGAAAAGAAGAGAAATTTTTCCCTAGAATGGGAACTAAGACCTGTTTAAAGGTAATATCATACTTTGGTTTTTATCAGAGAAATACACATTCATTGTGCCCACTTCTCTTTTATATTTGACATTTCTTGGCAAAACATGTATACATACCTATGCAAGTGAAGGCTGAATACATGAACCAGTAACAAGAGTGCGCCAAATTCGGATTTTCCCCGTCAAAGAACAATGGAGCCGCAGATAAATTACGAAAGATTACAGTCTGAAATTCAATTAATCAGAAATGAAGGTGATGACGTACATAGAAAATCCAAACGACAGGCGAGCTAGTTGGCAAATTGCCAACAAAGTGGCACTTTTTTTTAAAAGATCCTGGTTGAAAAATATCCAGTATTATCTCATAAATGGATAGTTGAGAAACTGCAATCTGTGCGGACGGTTCTCCGTAGAAATGAGATGCTTTCTTAAAAGATGAAAGCAAAGTGAAGGCATTAATAGTGTGTGTGTGTGTGTTTTTCTCAAACAGATTCAGGAGCAATTGAATATTGCGAGACGCTCTGATTCACAAGTGACCATCCATGTGCCAGCACAGCAACAAACATTGCAGCGTTAAGTTGAGGAAGTTGGTTTGGAAGAAGTGCAGCCTCAATATTTCCATGTCATTCAGTGGAAACACTTGAACGCACTGTTTGGTGATGCCAATTGGCATGTAAGGATAGTGAATAGGCTGGTGACCATTTCAGTGTAAACTTTGACATCCTGTCATTTACCATTGTTGAACATTGGCCTCTTGAGACAATTACTTGGCAAATTGTCAAATTAATGACCAAAACAGATCTGAAATTATTGACTAGGTGCAGTGTTCAGAAAGGGCATGCAGCAAGTGGTGCCATATATTTTGTTGCAGCCTGGAGGAAGTACCTGCTGATAATGTATGTTTCACCTGTCCTGAGTGCAAATAGCTTAGAGGTATGCCCCATGACCTTCAGAAAGCAAAATACTTTTATATTCATACCTGCAGCAACATAGTGACATACCCCTGCTTTAACTCCAAATATGATATTTAGCTGTTTCGCATGCAGCGGAACAGCTTTTGTTTTTCTTATATTTTTTGGCTTTTCCGTGTTCAACGGAAAAGGTATTGTTTTTGTTCTGATTTTTTTTTTTTTTCTTCTTCTTCTTCTTCTTCTTCTTCTTCTTCTTCTTGTCGTTTGGAATTCCTATAGACAAAGCACAGGGGCATTCTGCACCCCACTTTGGCCATTTTTAAACAACCGATCTTAACCAAACTTGGTCAAAACAAAGTCCCTATAGCGTCAATGTATGCCGAAACTTTTCGTCATCATGACGTCATCAGGTGTCACGTGACAGTGTCTTAAAGGGGCAAACTTCAGACATCAATTATGAACGAACCCTAAGTCCGATTGAGTTGAAACTTGGTATGTATCTAAGTCGGGAAGTGTTATATCGAAAAATTGCAATGACGTCATCATGACGTCATTCCTTGATTTTTTATGATTTATTGAAATTTTGGGTCATTAAAGTTCTTTTAACGATATCTTGTAAACGAAACAAGATATCTTTGAATTTCTTTTTGATAATTCTTCAGCATACACCATAGATAAACACCGTATAGACAAAAATTCGGTGACGTCATCATGACGTCATAAAAAATGCGATTTTTATAACACATAGTAGGAACGGCCGATCGCCTTGAAAATTGGTACATTGGTGGATTGGAGGTTCGGGATTGTAATTCTGAATTTACGTCAAGACAGCGTCATTTTTTTATTTTTTATGATTTTTAAAAATATTTTTCACGCTATAGCCCATTGACTTGTACAGGGCAAACAGGAAGTAGCTCCTCATTTAAAAGTGGTAAGAGCTGTGATCATGATTCTTTCACCAAAAGTCAATGTTAGGCAAGGTCTTTCATTGTGACACATTGCTTGACCTCTGTGACCTCTACATCCGGTCAAACAGGAAGTAGCTCCTTATTTAAAAGTGGTAAGAGGTATGATCATGATTCTTTCACCAATAGACAATGTAAGGCAAGGTCTTTCATTTGTGATACATTGCTTGACCTCTACGACCTCTACTTCCGGTCAAACAGGAAGTAGCTTCTGATTTAAAAGTTGTAAGGGCTATGATCATGATTCTTTCGCCAAAAGTCAATGTTAGGCAAGGTCTTTCTTTGTGACAGAAATATGACCAAGTCACGTGAGTGTATGATTAAAGGTGCATACTTCAAAAGTATAAAACTTAAGATCTTAATCAAATGTCTTTGTGTGTATAAGGTTATGTTGATTTTTCTATAAATGGGAAAAGCCTTGTGTTCTGTTTTTAACAGACACAATTTCTAGTTTTTCTTTCTTTTTTTTCTTTTTTTTTTATTCCACTTTTTCCCCATAGACATAACACAGGGTTTTTATACAAGTCACTTCTACCCTTATGCCAGTTCCGATCAACTTCATACTTGGCACATAGTTAGACCACCACCCCAGGTCCCATGCCGAAACATTTCGTCATCATGACGTCATCACGTGCACCATGACGTCATCATAAAAGTGCAAATTTCAAGGCTCTTTATCTCCGGAACTGCAAGTCCGATGCAACTCAAACTTGGTATGGAAGTATATGGGGACGTGATATAGACAAAAATTGCAGTCACGTGTTGATGACGTCATCGTGTGATTTTATACGAATTATTGAATTTTTGGACCTTTTCTTTATATCTCATGAACGACAAATCGTATTTTCGAAATTATTTTGGTAAAATGTTTGTTAGGTTATAGGCATATGCCACAATTTACCAAAAACGTGTGACGTCATGATGACGTCATCAAAAAGCCGATTTTCAGTTTCATATATAAGGGAATATCCGATTGTGATGAAACTTTGTGGGTAGGTAGGGAATGGTACTAGTATACTAAATGTGAAGTGACGTCATGATGACGTCATCGGCTGATTTCATCGCCTGATTGTTTATTGATTTTTTTGAATAATTAATTTTGCCATTTAGAGTCAAACATAACAAAAAACACGGGCTTTGGAACTTTTTGGACCGCTGATATGGCTATCCATAGTAGTGGGCCAATTGTGTACACGTAAACGTAGCACGACGAGCTAGAAAATCAGTCATTTTGCTGTTTCCACCGCCCATAAGCACAACCATAGGGCCTACATACTATGCGCGTTGGCCTATAGTAGACTGCCATTTCTGTGTTTCTCATGGCCGTGTGTATGTACATCTATCTGTATGGGTGTATTGATGGACGAGTGACGACGCTCCTCGTAGTTGCTTAGAACAATTAAGACACCGCTGATAAACTATTTCTCTGTCCTGGGTCAATTTTATATATATTATATATATTTCCTAAAACATACGCGAAACAGCTCAGTGTTTGTTAACTACAAACACAGGTCTAGTTTTATGTTGTTTTACATTTCAAAACAGGGCATGTGGGCTTCTTGTGTCCAAGCATAAAACAAACACCAGACAAACATATCACCAGACACCAGGTCTGTAGGCACTTGATGTGCAGCCCAAATGATAAAGAATGTATCCAGAAGAATATAAGAGAGGTTACCACAGACAAACTACAAGAGGCAATTCATTCTTCTTTGTTTTGCTCTTTTTACAGACAGAGCACAGTCTCTGCAATGCAAAGAAGATATTCTACTTAATGTTCATATTGTTTGTTAATATCGTTTCATGGACGATGGGGAAATGAGCAAGTCACTGTGGCACTAGAGTCACTGAAAAATCTCATATATACAGAAGCAAATGGAAGGCACAGTGTGCAACCACGAAGTATGGAAGGAGTTTAAGTGCCACACCGCCGAAAAATGCCACAACAAATGTGCATATCTCCGAAGAAGGTACAGAGATGTACCAAAGAACAATGCTGGACAAAAATTGTCTTGCAATGAACAGGTTGAATGATGTCTGAAGGACGCATTATGTATCCTCAAACTTGAAAAACAGTGGAAGCAGGATTTTAAAAGAAGACTTCATCTGGTGGCAGAGGATGTAGAGTCCTTTCCTATGTGACATGTAAAATGATTAATTACATTGATGTCTTTCATAATTTGTCTAACTTTATCAATAGACAAGGACGGAGCCCACGTACAGTCATGCTTTCATTTCAAGTGATGCTGATGTTCCACCACACCAAGAGCGGACGTTCTTAGTGTTCAAAAGCTCACTACTGAAGCTGTTCGAGAAGTGCCACTGGTGTTGCTCTTCTAATGTCAAAGTGACAAAGAGAACTGTAGCTTGACAATAGGGCAACAGTGCCACAAGTGCCTACGATGATTCTGCTGGGAGTCCCAGCCTTGGTTTGCATCAATACCAGCAGGGAGTGTTCTCCTCTCTACTGCCATCATGTTTGCAGGTGCAAGTCCTACATAGACACTGCACCTGCTGAACAGCATGGGAGTTACAACACACACCATCAGAACTTTCTATAACCACCAGGCCAGGTATCTAGTCCCAGCTGTTGAAACAATCTGGAAAAACCAAATGTAAATTTTTCCACCAGGGGAAGTGAAAATGTTATGATAAGATTCACCCGAAGTTGAAACTAACTGTTTGGTCTGTACGTTGTATTACCATAAACAAATAACATCATAATTTCATACCAGGCAATACGACAAACAACCAGGATTTCAGTGCATTAAACAATCACTCAACTCTGCCTCCAATTAATTATTCGTACTGTTAAAAAATAAAATTTCTTTTGAAAAATATAGGCAGTCATTCAAAATGACGAGACTAAGGTGTACGGTCTCACCCCTGAAGGAACACTCTACCATTCTATGATGACATAAGGAGAAGAGATTGCTGAACGTTAAGATGAAAGCGACACTGATCCCCGATGATGATGACAGCAACTCAGATGACAGCGACGAGGCGCACTCCATCACAATACAAAGGTATGGATCTCTTGTGCTCTTTCAAAGTTTGTGAAAATTCCAACGTCATGTTAAGTGTGTCAACAATGTCCGCATGCATGGGAGAAACTACAATACTATTATTTGCAACTCTTTTTCAAATTAATAAATACTTAATTTCAGATCCACCTGGGTTTACAATTACGTGGGATACGTGTTCATCGAAGGCATCAGTCTTCAGAGAGGTAAAACCGGATTTTAATGTGGGCCTTGGCGTTTGCGGCGGTCAACAGGGTTGATTTGGAAGGAGGTGTGATGGACGAGGATCAGCCACTTCATAGAGCTGAAGAGATACCCCTGTCGACCTTCCTACCACAGCCAGAAGACTGGATGGCATTACGATGTCACATGAAGACATTGATCACTGGATGGCATTACGATGTCACATGAAGACATTGATCACAAGAATGATTACAGGAGGAGTGCTGCAGTCTCTCAGCAATATCGCCCAAGGAGCTGTATCAGCACACATTCCACATGATCACAGTGCAGAGTCGGCTTGGAAGAGGTAAACTTCTCAGAAAATGTTTTGGGAAGATACTCAAACGTGGGAAGCCTGGCCCATCAAAAGGAAACCCCTGTCGGCAATGGGTTTATTATGGAATTGAGCTTAGAGCGCCCAATGACGAGGAAGGATTAGAGGGTATCATGTCCGACAAAATATTTGTGCCAAGCAGTTGGGGCAAGAACCGTGCAGACACCCCACCATTACTTAATGGAGTGGACAACATCCTCCGAGGATTTCACGTCACGCCCGCTGAAGTTGTGGTGCTTCGGGAAAGAGTTGCCGCTTTAGAGCAACAGCTAGAGCAGGCAAGAAAAGATGCAGATACAAGACCAACTGTGATCAAACATTATACCGGAGGTCTTCCACCTTCTATGATGCTGACTAGAGACCTTATTCCACCAGGTAAAATCATTGGGTCTGGCACTTATGGAGAATGTCAGATGTCTTTCTATAAAGGAGTACCGGTATTGGTAAAACAAATGAAAAATGCTGACAAACTGCCGCCCACGAAGCTACGCAAGAACGTCCTAAATGAGTTATTTCTCCCATCATGGTACAACAAAAATGCATGTCCATGTTTTGTGTATCACTTGTGATTGTTCTTCAGCTGTTGTTCACTGACCATGAATATCGAATGAAATTTTTAACGGTGGTATGTATGTTTTATTGGGCAAATTTTGTTGCTGTTTGCTTAGCAGCTCCATGAAATTGGCCCCTGGTTGAAATCGTCAACGTTTAATTTTGTCACATGTTTGTAGTCATTTATTTTAATTATTTATTTATGTTTGTTTAATTTGAAAACAAAAATCTAGACTTGACATAATTTTTTAGAGGACGAGCAGTAAAATACATACATGTAATTCCAAAGACTAAAACCGTTACCATGAAAATGCAAGAAAATAAAATAATGGAATAAAGAGGCCTAATTCAATAGTTGTGTAAATAACAATGTTTGCAAATTGATGTTTTTTGCGGGAAGATGGCAATTATGGTCATGCTTTAAAATGTTAATTAATGTTTACTTCAAAAAGAATTGTAGCCTACAAGGAAAACACCTACCGAGCAGTACTGAAGATTGATTTTTGAAGATCCAGGCATTATTTCATTTCGATGTTAACAATGATTCACCTGCTATACACCCACCATTTGTGTGTAAACTGTGTGAGCTCAAGATGAAGAAGTGGTGGATGAAGGCCAAGAAAAAGATGAAGGCAACTTGCAATATTGAGCTGGCGATCTTCCAAGAAGGTGTATGTAAGCGATGTCAAGGGGATGAGGCATTGTCTTTGACGAGTAGAATGGTGGAGAGGTTGAAGATGGAGGGAGTTAGGTGTGGTCTCATTCCATGGGAAGGATCAGAAGGCTTCATTTCATGAAGATGAGCAGTGAAGGTCATCCAGTTGCCTACTTCAAAATATTCAGTGACCTGACGTGGCAGTTGGTAGTTTCGGATGTTGTGATGAAACCTGGGAATCCAGTCATTAGTGATGTACCTTCTGTTTTCGCTTCTCCAGATGATGTGCAGAAAGTCTTCGACAAAATGCAATCGTTTGTAGTCTGTGTTGGGAAAGGTGAAGATGGCCAAATCGTAACAAGAGTTACCATGAGAGATTCTTTCGTCAATAATACCATCCGCCATGAGAAGTGCCAACTGATGAGCAACAAATCAAGATGTTGTGTATCCACACCCAAAAAGAAAAAAGACAAGCACATTCAGCTTTCCACTCCCGCTTTGGCCTTGGTCCGTAGGGCTAGGGTCGAAATTGTCTGCTTGGCTGGCCTGAGGAATCGGGTCCAGAGACAGGCGGATAATCTGAAGGGAAACCTTGATCGTGGTGAAGCACCTGACTGGTGCAAGGTCAACAAGAAAATACCGACCCTGCCTTTCGGCATTACTTGCTCGTCCGAGATGGTCATCTCTTGGAATAAGAAGACGGCAAGTTTGGCGATAGAGCTGGGGGAGTTGATCTTGGGCCTAGTATCAGTCCAGGCTAGCCGCGATCGAGATTGAACTTCGAGAAGCTTAAGAAGCAGTGGCAAAGCTGGTTATTGCAAACTTGAAGGAGGAGGGAGAACGGCGCTGGGCTTTGCAGGTCCTTCATATCATCACCATGTCGGCGGAGCAGAGGGCCGGTCTTCTCCCACATGCATCGAAGCCTCAGCATCATTAATATAACTGTGTGACTATACTTATTTGTCTTTGGGATTTGAAGATATGTGGCTCGTGCTGTGTGGCTAGAAGGAGATGTGGAGGAAGAGGGTGTGATCCCCAAAAATGGATCTCCAAAGACACTGTATTCTGGCCACCCAAGAACACTGTGAGTGCAATGAAAGAGCAATGGGAGCCAGTGGAAGACTGGATGTCCTTCAAGCTGGTGAAGGTGAAGTTCTCTGCAGGTAACAATTTGAAATAACAATTTTGAAATATTTTCAGTGACCCTGAATGTGGTATCCAGTCATCCAGATGAAGGTGTATCAGGAGAGGACATGTCATCATTAATTGAACCGAATTAGAACAATTAGAAGTGTGAATTGTACAATGTGTATTATGGAATTGTTTGTATTGTTTATTCTTATTATTTTATAGTTCCGATATCTGTGGTGTAATTTGCTTCATTTAGTTTTGTACGATCACTGGAATTATATGAGCCCATGCCATTATGGAGAAGTACGAATATGTGAACAGTGAAGATGGTGATTCCCCAGACAGTCATGGAGAATTGTGCAAGCCAGCACACTTACCGATCACACCGACCCTCACGCGCCAGGTCAACTACTTCATCAGTGAAGTCGTCAACTTCCAGTGCCCACATCAGAGCCAGAATGGAGAGAGCAGTACTAGAGGAGGAGGCCAAGGCCCTGGATGAGCAAAATGCCATCCAACTTGAAAGTCTCCAAGTTCAGATGGAGATCCAGCAGCGTCAGCTCAAATTACAAGAGAAAGCGTGAACTTGAGCTGAGAGTCAAGTGTGCCAGAGCCGACGCTTTGGCCAAAACATATCTGAAGCTGAGGATGGATCTTCTGACGTGTGCTTCAAACCCAATGATCCTACGATTCAACCTACACACCCAAGCACCCTCTGGAATACGACCACGCCCGGACACGCCCCATCCCAGTCTGCACAGCCTAGCTATATACCAACACCATACTTTGTCCCTACACCTGTTGCTGCTGCTGTACCACCACAGTCACACCAACCTGACATGAGTAATTTGTTACAGGAACTGATAACTGACACCCGTTATCATCAGCAATCCCTGGTGGATGTGCTCCAATTGCCCAAGGCGGAACTGCCTACATTTGATGCCGATTCGCTGAAATACTAGTCCTTCATCAGAGCATTCCAGAACACCGCCGCCAGGGAAACCAACAAGAGATGTAGCCAAACCCACACGCTTGCTCCCATATTGCACTGGTAAGGCGAGAAGACTGCTCCAGTGCTGCACAGTAAAGGAACCTACAGAGGGAAATGCCCTTGCACTACAACTGCTAAAAGAAAGCATGATAGTTAAGTTGGGGTTTAACACCCCAACACAGGTTAAGCCCCATCAGCAAACCTTCGTCGATGTACCGTTGAACGGGAAGCTGAAACATATTTATAAATGCCAAAAATTTCGACCGACCGACCCTCCCTCAAGGTGAAAAAGAAATGAGAACCACAGTAATAAAAAGAGCTGCCCTAACGCAGAATTGAAAAAAATGTCTGCAGCACCATGCATCATGTACATGTACTTACCTTACTCCTTAGCCCAGGCATGGAGGAAGGGACTAGGCTAGCAAGAAGTCAAAACCCACCGAGTTGATGTAGACGTGGAGCTTACTCTTTGCATCTTGGAAGTACACATTACAAGCTAATTAATAGCACTCAATGCACTCCATGTATGCTGGTATGTCATCAGGCCCACGTTGCACATTCAAACTGAAGGAATACTTTGTTGTCACAAGGTTCATGTATACTGTATGTTGTTGCGTTCATGACCTCCACAAGTCCGTTGTCCGTGCATGCGATGCGTGGCAGCCTGAACCACAACTATTCGATCATTCCTGAGACTGGTCATCATCAGTCACCAACTATCAACATTCATGACTTCCGGGAGGTGACTAAACGCAACCTGGAAATGCATGTTTGCACCTAGAAGTACGACTGTCCAAAACATTTAGGAACATTAAAACTTCAGCAACATCGGCAACCCAACACCAGACTTGTTTACTTCCACAATCCAAAGCAAATGAACACGCGTTCAGTCAACATGTGAGATATTATACAGTACGTATATGGAATTCCATTGTGGAGTCTGGGTACCTGCTCCAGGGACACAGAGCACCATACTATGTCCCCATCCCAACAGAGGGCGGCAGACACTCAGACCAGTAAATAATTTCCCATAGGCTCCCATGCAAAATGACCAAATTCAAACAATTATTACAAATACTCACAAGTTTCTCAGGCTATCAAGCCATACACCAAAATGAAGCTGTAACTTCAATTTTTATTTTCTTCACAATTTTCTATATGGTAACCGATGGCCTTTTGAGAAAAGACCATCTAAAGAAAAATGACCCTAAAACTGCCAAATTGACTGGTGCCTGACTCAAAAATGTACCCCTCCACTACATGGCAAAAATAGAGCAACTTTAGGGCCTGATTTCATCGAAACAGCTCAAAGGTGGAAATCCAAATCTGGTGAGGGGTTCCATCCATTTTTTCTTTACAAGACAAAAGCAAATGCTTTTATAAAATGATTTTGAGGCTATACAAAATATTATTAAGCTCCACAGACTGATTTGGACCTACATGTATTTACTGGTCTGCATCTGTCAAGATGAAATTCACTGTGCATTGTCCATTGTCTAAAGCCTGGTGGTATCAAGAGGTTTTTATACCACTTAGGGTCACTGCAAATATTCTAACATTGTAGGAGGATTTCATTTATTTTGAATAAAGAACCATTCACCTTTCCTCACTTGAAACATTCTTGCAATTTTTGAAATGCAGCAGGGGGAGGGGGGTTGGGGAGGGGCTCTGTCTACATGTAAATCTCTCATACATGGGTGGTGGCACTTCCCTGCCAATCCTGGTGGGGGATGAGACCAAGTTTCCCCCTCCCCTGATAATTTATGAATTAGGAGAATGTCAATGGCAATGTCCCACTTCATACATGAGTTTCTCTGGAATTTAACAATAAATCTCCTTGCTCTGCCACCAAAACAACAAGAAATCAACAAAAACAAAGAAAAGTAAACGACACAAAACAAACAGCACTATGAAGATGGTTATAAATAGAAATTCTTTGAAATAAATACTTTTCAGTACATGATGTAAAGGTTTCTTTATTTCTTAAAAATTGAAAACACTTGTGGTATAAAGGTCCCCCAAAGACCAACAATATCCATTGCTGGTTCTTTGTATTAACCACTCAGAGGTGGGGGTATCATCAGGAACCACCTGACTCATTGTTGCCTTCTTTCAAGTGTTTCAACTTACACTAACTAGACCATTACCCTATTGCATGACATCACCAGTGGTGCAGACTCTTTATGCATCAAGGCCTCCACAATCAGGTGTCAATTTACAGAGAGACATGGATGTAGAGTGCCTTAAGAATGAAAGAAATTGATAGGAGAGTGGAAAAAAGCCCAAATTACATGAGAGATGCAATTGGCATAAAAGAGGACAGCTGCCAAAAACATTCACTACGGAGTGATGTCATGGATCTTTGACTCTCAGTCTGTGACCAAGACATTGTGGGAGGATTTCTAGCAATCTGTCAAGATCAACAGGAATCTTCTGTTTGAAATTCTAAAAGAAAAACAGAAAGAAAAGAGAACAAATCTACAGACACCAGGGGTGAGGTTGTAATGAATGCTCAGCATTTGACAATACCATGGAGTATATTTAAGATATGCAGATCATACCATTTTAAAAGCTATTACAAACTTGTCAATTGAACTATTGAAGACATGTTTAATAATCACAGTTTCTTGACAGCTGTGAGCAAAATCATGCAATGTCACTTTAACTTTACATTTTGTGCTGAAACAAACATGCAAGAACAACCAAGATTTGTGGGCTTTTATACGGTACATGTTTCACTTGTTGAGAGGTGACAACACTTCTGCTTTCAACTACAGTGAACATTAATAAAGTATCTAAAAAGCAATGCCTACTCCTTTAATTTATAAAGTCCTTGCATGAGATCTTGTTTTGCTTAATACATGTACTTAATTACTACCTTTGTTTCATTAACTGTAAAAGAAGGAATGTGCAGATCAAAGTGGACCTATAGCAACATAACTCAAAAGGAAATTGTTGACAGAATGAATTGCCATATGCTCAACTCCACTGTTGATGCTCACTGCTCAAGTCCACAAGTTGTTGTTGAGGATACCATGATTATCTCTGTGGTTCTGTACACACTGATGGCTTTTCACATGTATCATTCATCAGGATGTTTCACTGCATGTCATTTATCAATGAATGCTGCATGGTAGCAGTATCACTCTCCTACTGGTTGGCTGTACTGTGTGTCTGTACAGCTTCTGCAATGTAGTGAAGTTCAATGATAACACTGATGTGTGTTCACTTCATCTCAATAATCTCAATGGATTTTCAGGACTCCTGCACCTTGACCCATGCAGCACAGTTGTGCCTTCTTCATCAGGATGTTAGTTAGGGTTGTACCAGTCTTGAAGAGAATCAGTGACATTGTTGAAATCTGATACCTTGGCAGATCTCTGACTGATGAGAAGAAACACATCACAAGCTCAGTACCTGGCACAGATTCACTGCTGTCTTGGAGAGAGTGAAAGTGATGATGATGAGGGTGCAGGCTGAGGATGTTTGTTCCACTCATGTTGGATGTCAGTTGTCATAACTGAACATGTTGATTCATACATCAATTCTTCAGGCAATGACAGTTCTGATACTGTGTTCAAGGTGTCTCTTGCTTAACATTCAAGCTGCATGTTGATCTTTCCAAGAGCTCTGGAGAAAATTCTCAGGTATTTCAGTGTGGAGCATTTTGCAGTGGCAGTGGAACATTTTGACAAAACATGAATTTGCATGTTTGGGCTGCTGTATCATTACAAATGTCATAACATCAGCAGTGTAGTAAACAGCTGCTGAAGAATGCATGTACATTGTTTAGTTTGCAAACCTACACTCAGTAAATCTAATCATTTGTTTTACAATCTGCACAACCCAGAAAACTGAATCATCTATCAAAGCAGTACATCATTATAAGTCTATCATTATAAGTTCAGATGCAAACATTGGTATTACATCTTTGTTACTTGTTTCATCTCTAGACTTGTTAAATAAAGCTTCAAGGATAAAATACAAATATGCAATATACAGATTCACAAAGCTTCAAGCATTAACCAATATTCATTATCTTAATATAAACTGAGTATGGGTTATAACCTGAACCGTCAGCTGAGGTTTGAAGCCCCAGTGACACCCTGAAGTTGGGTCATTCCAGGGTTCAGGTGCTAACGCCAGCAATCTCTTAAATATTTGTAGTCTCTAAATAAATGCTGTTTTAAAAACGAAAACTGAAAAAGCACTGCTTAATTTAAAAGCACATGGATCAATCCACAATCTTCTAGATATATGGTAAGCGTGTGTTTTTAAATTTAACAAAGTCTAAACACAATCCTATAAAATAGAATCTTTACTACATTGTAATGTCTTAATGTGGTTGAAAGCAGAAGTGTAAGATCTGAGGATGTAAACCATAACACTGGTGAACACTTGTCACACTGATGTGAAGATACTTACCTGGTATTTCATTGTGGCATTGAGTAGTGACATTGCAATCATTTACCCATTGTCTGAACAAATGATGTCAATTCCTGTATAATGACTACATAATAATAATAGAAACATTCAGAAAGACATGCATGCAAATTGAGTACATATTACAAGTATGTATGAACATCAGCAGAATCACACCTTTCCTGCACACTAAACATAGTACTGTCAAAATACTGAGCTTGCATTCTACAGATTACAAAATGATGGTTTGGGTTGGGATTGTAGGAAAGGAGGAAAATGAAGAATTATGTGCACAAGCTGTGCTTGATCATCAATAAAAACATCATGAGTGTGATGGTCAGCCAAAACCATTGGCAAAGACAGAAGAGCTACATGTATGAGGCTTAGCTACATCCAAGGTGATGTACTGCAAAAAGTGTGGTTACAAAACAGAAGAAGCAGTACTGTATAGTGAAATAGCTCACAAGGGCAAGAGGCAGGGAACATGCAAAGTATCTTGATCTTTCTTGAATTGGAAAACTAAATATGTGAACTGAAAAAGAGATAAATTAAAAACAACAAAAATTGATCATTAAACAGAAGAATGATAAGGTGAAGGAACTTAGATACAAGAACAGATGCCTGATATCAAGAAACAAACAAAATGCCATGTAAACCAAAAGCAGTGCCCAGCACCTTCACCAAGCAGAAAAGACACTGCTACAAATGAGAAAACACATCATCTATCAGGGTCAAATGAAGGACAACATCCTACCATCAGCTTACAAAGAAAAGGCAGTTTGTTTGTCTGTTTCCAAATTCTCTTGTAGGCCCACCAGTCAGGATGACCTTCCCCGGTTTAATGTTAAAATTCCCAGGGGGATTCATTGACAAGGTATGTACCCAAATACCTTGTCAGTGAGTGGTTTCAAGCTGATGTAGTTACAAAGCCAGGTTGTACACTGCCAAGAATGATCTCAACCTTGTGAGGTTTACATCAGTTTCACAATGGCAGCGGAATGAATGTGCATGTTGTAGTGCTTCATGTCGGCACAAATGATTTATCTTTATCCTTCTTTGACCAGAACTTGAAGAAATTTACAAGATTGCTGCGCTTGGCACAGGAAATGTTTCCTGTTGCCCAAATCATCTTGAACAGCATTATACCTTGGTTTGATTTTGAAGACCTCAACGAGATGGCTACAATACACAACAGGTCTGTGCCCAAGCTGTGTAAGCAGCATGGCTGTATAACCAATGATTTCCAGTCAGCAGATGTCTTTGAGTTTGATTGTCTTCATAGGGAAGAGGGCAAACCATAGTATGTCAGAAGCCATTAAGACAACAGTTTGTTCAAGGAACTCTCCTCTCTCCCACTTTGCTCTGCTTGCACCTGCAGACTATGATGATTGGTTGGGAAAAGGCTGGCATTTGAGATTTTGCATTTGCAACAAGTGCAACTTTCTGGATAGGGAGATGAAGCCCTTTGAAGAATTCACTCCGGATGGAACCATCAAAATTAATCATATAGAGGGTTCCAATTTAATTTTGAAATTTGCTTGTGATATTGGTCACAAATTTGATTTTCACACAAATCTGAAATCTCAATTTTCCAAATCTTAAATTGTTTGCTTATTTGGGTTTCATGTACATGTACTAAGGATACCTGTACTTGATATTTGTTGCCCATAGTTTCCATGTAGCTTTAGGGTCATTCTCTATGCCAGAGACATCTAGAGCACCCCACACCAAAGGACACATTCATCATGTGCAGCAGATTCAATCATTTGAATGTGTGTCCTAGGAATCCATATTTTGAGGATGTTGTGGCTTCAAAGAAAGGTTATGAGGGACAGATCCCCATCAAACTGACAAACATGGATACCTATGTGAACGGGACCATTCACCATAAGAAGTGCACCCTGATGGTAGAGCCATCTTTAGGAAGATGTGCTGTGTGCAAAGTGCACAGAGGAGATTTGGCATCTGCACACAGTCAGACAGTAGGCTGAAGACCAAGCAAATCAAGATAGGATCGGCCTCATCAATTGCCTCAAATTCATCGTTATCGAGGCAACGACTTTAAGAGAAGGTGGTCAATCTGCAGGCAGAGAGGAGAAGCTTGTTGAGGAAGAATACAGCATTGGAGGCAGAGTGGATACCATGATGGCCCAAGAGAGTTGTGTCTGTCTCTGCAACAAGATGAGGGTATGGCGGCATCATTCCATAGTTGTGAAGAGGCCATGAAAGATGTTCTGGAAAGATGAGTCAGCAGCTCAGCTCATGTGGGAAGAGCAAAAGAAATCCATCATGTGTGGGAAGCAAATACGCTGGCATCCTGCCATAATGAGGTGGTGCATAGCTATGCAGGTGAAATCAAAAGCAGCCTACAATGTGCTTTGACAGGCTGGGTCTCATTGCTTACCCCATCCAAGCACCCTTCATGCATACACACACTTTGCTGTGCCAAAGACTAGCTTCAGTCAGGCAATGTTAAAACATGTTGTTGAAGAGTCCTCGCAACTCGAGGAAGAGATCCTAAATAATCTCAAAGATGAAAGGGAGGCCCACACTAAGAATAATGAAGACGACGAATATGATGTGTTTTTTCGATCAAATTGTATTTTAAAAATCATGATTTTTTACTAATTTTCAGAACAACTACCTAATTTGCATACAACATTTCAAGGCCAAATTCATCAAAATTCATATTTTTTGAAGCGCAATGCCATATGCTTTCTAAAAATATATAGTTTGTCAGGGTTATCATCTCAAATGTGTAAGTTATATTAAATTGTTTGGTGACAGTCAATTTGACTGAATAACACAATACTCTGCTCCTTAAAGCACAGACAAGGACGTTGGCCGACCACTGCAGGCTGATGACATGGTTGTAAAGCGAAAGAAACATAGGAAAGATAATAAAACTAAAGGCAAGATATAAACACATGTACATGTAGTCCACAACAGAAAAGTATTTCAAATTCTCGTGTTTGTATTTCAACACATCACAACAGTTATGGCACTCCTCTAATTAGAAAAAGTTAATGATATATGTAATACTTGGTTTGAATTTGTACGACAAAGTGTTAAATCAAATGTTACTGTACATAAGGACATGATAATACAGATGTACTGTATTAATGTTTAAATTTAACTCCTTCTTATTCTATGCCATTAATTTGTGCGAAGAAAGCGATTATTGTAAATTTGTAGTTTGCACCCATGAAAAGTTTGTGTTTCTACTTGTTGACTGCATGTAACCACTTTCCACTGAGTAAATGAAGGATTTACACAGTTTAACAAAGGAGCATTGCTAAGTGTAAAATGTATCTTATTTACAAATTAGTTATTATGAAGATGGCATTAGTTTTTTCAACATGTAAGATTGAGCATGGTCAGTTGAGTTACTGTTGTACATGAAGGCTTATTAAAAAAACAAAATCAGCAATTGAAGCTGGACACTCCTCAAGATCCCTAGAATCGGTGATGCATAAAATGCAATGATATTGACAGCCTCCATTGACCAGGTCGAAGCCATCATAAAGTCATGGTTCAAACATGCTGCGGACAGAAATGGAGGGAGGCAGAGGAGGGGGATTCAGGAATTCAGGAATCCTGATATTCTAATCTAAGACATTCTTTAGTAATTACATGTGGCTGTCGAGTAAATCATCTCAGTAATATGTACATAAGCAGTATATAAGCATTCATGGTCATTGATTAATAGTCAGATGCTGAATGTACGTACTGTGAATCATAAACCAGTTGCAGAAATTATTCACAAGACACAGTCATGGGTATTGTGAATGACACTAATGATACGTCATGCGTATAAAAGATTGTTCATAACTAAAACTTGTTGTCATTAATATAGGTCCCAGTGGGTCAACAGACATGAACCCATACATGACCCCATTAATTGATGAGCTTGAGGAACTAGACTCAGGAGTTCCTTGCTTCGATGGCAGCACGGAGGCCAATTTTACACTGAAGGTGCGAGTTGTAATGAGGGTCTTTGACAGCCCAGGTGCTTCAAAAGTGCTGAAGACTGCTGCTCCGATTCATGTCCGAGGACAGACCAGTTTGGGAGTACAGAGCTTCGCTCAGCACTGCTAGCTACGTGTAAAGAGGTGCAATTGGACATGGGCAGACAGGTTGATGAACTCAACAACAGAGCCTTGGATGGCACAACTGCCAGCATACAGAAGAAAGCCAAGACAGCAGCATCGAGACTTGAAAAGGCTACTGGGAAGAAAGGCATAGAGGAACTGGCCAGGCTGTCATACTACTCCAATATTAACATCCCAATTGAGCTGATGCACACGATTCAAGTGAGTTCTGTTATGAGTAATTTGTGTGATGTTGACCTGATGTTTCGTGGTGTATTTGAGTGTGTGTTTGTCTGGGAAAAAGTGACATCTGTTAATGAAGTGTCAGACAAATTTGTCAGACCGCAAAGTTTATCATCGGACAATAAAGGCCCGAATGCTTCCGATATAGAATGTGCAGCGTTCATGCAGATTATACCATAATTCATTTCTACTTTTTACCATTATTAATTTATATTTTTATGTCTTTACTAATTATCTTCACAGGTGGTCATGAACAAGTTTTGTCGGCCTCTTGACTGAGAGAGATGACAATGAGAACTTATACACTGCGGAGGCTGCCCTGGCTCTTCACTCTGATACAGCCAGATTTGGCAGTGAAGAGAGGAGACAACGACATTCTCCTCCTTCAAAGGACACACAGATTATAAATGGGAAACGGGTTGCAGGGCTTTAACAGGGGTAAACGAGAGTGAAAGCATGAAGGCCAAACAAGAGGCAGCCAAGTTGGAGAAAATGACGGGCAAAAAGGGAGTTGAGGAAGTTGCTTGGATGTTTGAGCACAAACGCCTACTGTTTGAACGACCTCTAGCCTCGATATAAACTAAACTGGCCATGGCTTTACACGTAGGCCTTATTATTAGGTTTTCAAAGATGTATGTTTACAAATCACAGTACTTGCAAATAAGCTTTTTTGCATAACTACTGAAAACAGATTAAGTAATGTCTAGAAAACAATATAAAAAGGTTGATAAAATTTTGGCGACAAGTGGAAATAATTTATTTCATTTGCCGCTACATCGGTGTATGCATATATACTCCCGTTGCAATGGGAAAACAACTCCGTGGCAGATGTAGCAGCTTCCATTGAGAGTGCTTCAGAGGTTCTCCAGAAATACAAGCCAAAGTAAATAATTACTAAGTATATGATGCACTTATTTTTAGTGTTAACTCATATTATATACTTTTTTTCATGCAGTGGTAAAATTAATTACTTTTATAACTTTTAATACTTTTATACTTTTTAAAGTGTTCTGGCCTTTTAAGATCACTCCAATGCTGCAAAACTTTGAAGATAGCGTCTTTCAACATGGACCTCTTACTGGAGAGGGAGACATCAGTGGTGCAGTTGTTCTCAGTTGTCTCTACACTAGCTTAGAGGATCGCTTCCAAGACATGAACAGTGGCGTACTCTCTGATTTGGGAATAGCAAGTTTCAAATTTTGGCCTTTGTGATACTGAATCTTTGGAAGATAAAGCTTTGGAAGGTAAAGTGAAAGTCCTTTCCTTTTGTACACTTTCATGTAATTTCATGTTCTTATGCACTGACGGTATTATTGATGGAGCGAGAATAACATGCAGTGTTAATTTTTTTCAGATTTTGGTTCAGAGCATGTTAGTCAGTTGGTCAATCATTTCCAACCGGTCCTGGAAGAGGCAGGAGTCCTAGAAGAGCATGTTGCTGTCGAGTGGGACCTCCTGAAAGCTCGGATCAGTGCAAAGTACATGTACATGTAATTCCAAAGACTAAAACCATTACCATGCAAATGCAAGAAAACAAAATAATGGAATTAAGAGGCCTAATTCAATAGTTGTGTTCAATAACAACTTTTGCAAATTGATGTTTTTTGCGGGAAGATGGCAATTATGGTCATGCTTTAAAATATTAATTAATGTTTACTTCAAAAAGAATTGTAGCCTACAAGGAAAACACCTACCGAGCAGTACTTAAGATTGATTTTTGAAATTGCATCACGTGCACTATATAAGAATGGTTTATTATTATTCCAATTCAATTAAAAAAAAGCTATATGGAGGAGGGAAACAAATTACATTTCTTACATCATGGATGATCATGATTATGAGTTTTTTGTATTTTTGTTTGTCTTATAGTGAGAGCAGAGCATTGCTCATGAAGTCACCGTAACTATGGCTGATCCGCATCATGAGTGTCTGCGGTTATTTTGCCGGCTTTGTGGGGAAGAGAGAGCCATATCTGATGATCGCCAACCTATTGAGAAAGGGCTACTCACCAAGCAGATCCAGGCATTATTTCATTTCGATGTTAACAATGATTCACCTGGTATACACCCACCATTTGTGTGTAAACTGTGTGAGCTCAAGATGAAGAAGTGGTGGATGAAGGCCAAGAAAAAGATGAAGGCAACTTGCAATATTGAGCTGGCGATCTTCCAAGAAGGTGTATGTAAGCTATGTCAAGGGGATGAGGCATTGTCTTTGACGAGTAGAATGGTGGAGAGGTTGAAGATGGAGGGAGTTAGGTGTGGTCTCATTCCATGGGAAGGATCAGAAGGCTTCATTTCATGAAGATGAGCAGTGAAGGTCATCCAGTTGCCTACTTCAAAATATTCAGTGACCTGACGTGGCAGTTGGTAGTTTCGGATGTTGTGATGAAACCTGGGAATCCAGTCATTAGTGATGTACCTTCTGTTTTCGCTTCTCCAGATGATGTGCAGAAAGTATTCAACAAAATGCAATCGCTTGTAGTCTGTGTTGGGAATGATGATTTTCCAGATCTGATAAACATCACTAAAGGTGAAGATGGCCAAATCGGAACAAGAGTTACCATGAGAGATTCTTTCGTCAATAATACCATCCGCCATGAGAAGTGCCAACTGATGAGCAACAAATCAAGATGTTGTGTATGTCAAATATACCGGAGTGAGTTGATCAAATGCCGCACAAGGCAGAAGGCGAAGACTGCTTGGGATATTATATGTATCCACACCCAAAAAGAAAAAAGACAAGCACATTCAGCTTTCCCCTCCCGCTTTGGCCTTGGTCCGTAGGGCTAGGGTCCAAATTGTCTGCTTAGCTGGCCTGAGGAATCGGGTCCAGAGACAGGCGGATAATCTTAAGGGAAACCTTGATCGTGCCGAAGCACCTGACTGGTGCAAGGTCAACAAGAAAATACCAACCCTGCCTTTCGGCATTACTTGCTCGTCCGAGATGGTCATCTCTTGGAATAAGAAGACGGCAAGTTTGGCGATAGAGCTGGGGGAGTTGATCTTGGGCCAGTATCAGTCCAGGCTAGCCGCGATCGAGATTGAACTTCGAGAAGCTTAAGAAGCAGTGGCAAAGCTGGTTGTTGCAAACTTGAAGGAGTAGGGAGAACGGCGCCGGGCTTTGCAGGTCCTTCATATCATCACCATGTCGGCGGAGCAGAGGGCCGGTCTTCTCCCACATGCATCGAAGCCTCAGCATCATTAATATAACTGTGTGACTATACTTATTTGTCTTTGGGATTTGAAGATATGTGGCTCGTGCTGTGTGGCTGGAAGGAGATGTGGAGGTAGAGAGTGTGATCCCCCAAAAAATGGATCTCCAAAGACACTGTATTCTGGACACCCAAGAACACTGTGCAAGCAATGAAAGAGCAACGGGAGCCAGTGGAAGACTGGATGTCCTTCAAGCTGGTGAAGGTCAAATTCTCTGCAGGTAACTTGAACAATTTGAAATAACAATCTTGAAATATTTTTTAGTGACCCTGAAAGTGGTTTCCAGCCATCCAGATAAAGGTGTATCAGGAGAGGACATGTCTCGTGGCTATCGACCAAGTACACACAGTAGCAGATTGGTATTACTCTAAACACAATCTGCTTAAAGTCCATGCTCCTAAAATAATAACTTTTGTCCTACTGTAAAACACTTATTGTACACTAGTTCATATCATATGAGACCATAAGCCGATTTCATAAAGCTCTGCGATGCGTCGCATCTATGCGGTGAGTCCATAGAGAAACTCTGCGACTCGTCATAAGTTTTATGAAATCGGGCCCATGACAACTACTCCCACCTTTGTTTATCAATGAGAGACGAGAAACATTCTTCGTTATTTAAACCCAAGATACAGTTTGACGTCATTGTAAAACATTCGGCATTCTGACCGTTCCGACTCAGCCTTAATCTCAGCAGAAAGAGTTTTTGCAGGGCTTGATTATCTTTGTCACAAAATGCCCAATGTAAATACCATTGCTTTTGAGGGAATACTCCTATGGGGCCTCAACAAGACGAGAGTGTATTTAGATGACATGGATGACGATCATCGATAGAAGTATTTAAATGATGCCAGGAAACAGAGAAAATCTTTCCTCCAACTTTACCAGAGAAAAAGCAAGTCAATCAGAGACAGAGTAGCACAGAAACTTCAGATCAACAATGATAAGAAATTAGCAAAGCAACTAGCTCATACAAAATGTACAAGTTTACTTCATTTATTTCTTTAAGGACATTCTACAATTGCCACAAATCAAGCTCAAAGAGGCCAAAGACGTGAGATGGCTTTTGCAAAATGCTGCTGTACGAGCTCTTAAGGGAACACTTCCAGCAGTAATATTGTGTCTTGAGAGACAAACACAAGAGTGCCATGATGCACCAGCACAAGGGCTTGCAACATTAATGAAATCATTTGACAGCCCTGATACTTCAGGTATACAGTACTTCAAAAATTCAACTTTTTTGCTGTGCCCTTTTCTTGTCATTGCCGCCGTGCCCTTCCTCCTGAAAAAAAAAATCAACGATAACCAAGTTTGACGTTCATCTCTAAAAATGAAACAGAAAATTAGCCAAAATAGAAACCGATATCGCGAGGTCTGTAATAACATTTTGCCCAAAACTTTAATCGCAAATAACAGTGTGTACACACACGGCGGCGGGACGGAATACGATCATCACAAACCAAAATAGTATGGTGCCGTCAGCTTCACACCACGTGTAAGCAGCACGTACATGTACATGTACGTGTACACCCCGAGTCGGTACCCAGACTGTGAAACACGCACAGGCACGCACACACCATTGATCACCAGTATACATGTATAGTGAAATGGCCGTGTCCAAAGATTATATAGCGCTATGCGCTGGCCGTGTCCGAATCACTTGGCTACGGCCGGAATTTACGCACGAGTCAATGGTATTGGCAGCAGCCAGTTCCCATAGACTCGTGCATAATTTCTTGTATGCGCTGAAAAATTCCCTCAACCTCATCAGGGGAGGATTTGTTTTAACTCCACTCAACATACATCTATTGAGGTAAGATATGATAGTTCATTTGACAGTGTGGTAGCCTATGAGTGGTTGTGGTATTAATGTGGCAAGACCAGTTAAGTGGGCAAAGTACATGTATTTTGTAGTGTGTGAAGAGTTGTTGAAAAGCATGCAATGACATGGAGATTAATTGATTTGTTATAAGTGCATTTTTTTCTGAAATGATAGACACAGTTTTTGTTGTTTTTATGGATTAGGTGAGGTATTTAAATTGGTGTCAGTGTGTGAGTATTGTAGGATACATTTGTGGTTTTGATAAGTGTTGAAAGAGTTTCTGTGATGAATATTTGTATTATATAGCACCATGGTAGCCCACTGCTCTATTAGGCTCAGGTGGTGTGTATACGTACATAGTTAAGTTTCTTTATTTCATTGAATTGTAGTCATCATAATTCCAAATTGACTGGATCAGTGGGATATGGGAAACCAGCAATATGCGATTTATTGTAGTTGTTAACAAAGTGTGTGCTTTCTCTAACTAGCTCTTATCATTGGTGGTGTTCCAGACCTGATAGTAAATTAGTTAATTGTCTTTATTATGGAATGTTGTTGATTGTATTTGTATAGGTTCCCACTGAGAAGAAGATGACAGATATCAACGTTCTTGGTTTTTCAGAGGAAGATAAGTAAGAATGATGCGCAATAATATAATATTGAATGTGTGAAAAAAAATTCTGATAGATTTAATAGAAGTGTTGCATATTGGAGAGCTGTACAGATTGTTTTGTTGTTTATTTTTGTTACTATACAGCAACATGTTGGCCCTCTTAAACAGCTGAAGAGAACGACTACATTGTTAATAGAGACGTGCTCTTGTCTGCAATGGACGTGGCTAGTGTGGATGATTTGGTGCTGCCACAAACTATCACAGTGAATTACATAAAGTCTTTCTTTTTGAGCGTGGCGTTCTCCGCTGCACCTGGCCGAGAGCTGAACTCTCGCCGTAGCCATGAGTCTCGCGCGGTTTCGCGAGAGTTGCGGGGAAAAAAGAGACAATCACCGCGCGGACTAAGAAAGACTTGGCCCCAATTAGTCTATAGGGCCTACAGCCCGAGGTCCCGTTTTTACAAGCATTCAGAGCATATGCAATCAAGTCAAATCAGCTTTTGTATTTACAGTGACGTATTTGGAACGCATGGCCTGGATGTACTGGGTCAGTACACATTCCATCGGTGAGGACCGAACAAAGAGAAACTAATTTGCATTATAATGAGAAGAATTCGTCTGGTGCCTGTACATCAAGCTACGCAGTGTCTCGTGCCGACTTTGAAAATTTAACTGCGTCATGAATCTCGATCTTTACCTTAGAGCTTCCTCAAACTCTACGTTCCTTTGTATTGTTTATATTATTATTAAATTATTCCATTGTTTTTCAGAGTGATTTTAACTAGCAAAGCAAGCACGACTGCACAGGAAATTAGGAAAGAGTCAATTTTACTACTGGTGAGTTACATTTAAGATTTTGTCATGAACGGAATGATGGAAGAGATTGTGCATGTTGGAACTACCTAGCTAAGTTTTGTGTACGTACACCCACACCGTGCACACTAGTACTACTCGGTATACTGTACACTCAACACTGTACTTTGGTATAATTATAAGGATGTCTCAAAATGTACACACATGTGGGTAGCCTGCAGTTATCTGTTTCCGATGGGTTAATGGGAAAACCTCTATAAAACAGAAACGAAATAAAATTTCAGAAAATCACTTCACTAACTTTGAACTGGACACTTCCAGATTATAATCTGTAAAAATCCTCGAAGTTGAAGTCTTTTCTTTGGAAATATTGTCCGTCATTTACAGCGACACCGATTCCGCTATGTAAACAAAGCGTCTATTGTGCGGCAAAGTTTGTTGACATCGGAGTAGGTATGGCGCACCAAGTCACTCAAAAATTGATGAAATATTGTTCTGACTCGATTTGATCGAACTGGGTTGATGGAGTCATTTATAAAAGGTTCTGAAACGGTTTTGATTCCAAGATCGTGAATGATAAATTATTTTTTATTAATAAATGGTTGAATCAACAAAATGAGAATTTGGTACAGATTATGGTAGGTAAAATTATTATCACAACATTTTTATAATAATTTATCTGGCATCATTATGAGAGACCTAAACGTGGATATCTTAAAGGGTCACTGCGATGCGAATATTATGGCCTGAACATGTGCCAATCAAAAAACTGTACATGGGAATTGTGATTTTACCCACTTCCTCACATTGATTCAGGGTTAAAAACAGGTTTTTCAGTTTGTATGCTAATTAGAATTTCCATATTCATGAGCAAAACTGTGATGTCATTTTGGGAACTGAGAGCAGTAACTCAATTGATTTGTGCACAAAAAGTTCCGGTTGTTTTATAGGTTTTCTGACAAAACTTTCCCCCTCAATGGGTTTTTTCGTGCTGAATATGTTCCTTTCACTCAACTGGTGGTGTAATTTTTTGGACAAACCATTTCTGGGGGTCATGTTTGCCTCTTCATTTGTTTATGTTTTTTCATTATATTTTGGCTGTTGGTTCCCTACATGAGTATGCATGAAAATCCCCCATTTTGCAAAGCCGTTCAAAAGAAAACCAAATGCTTTGTTTTTACGTAATAACATCTTACTATCATAACATTTTGCTTTAAAAACCCCATAAATGCTGCCAAATTGCTTCTTCTTGTCGCTTTGACATTGTGGTAATTAAAATGTAGCCAAAAAAAACCAAAGCAACAGAAAATGTTACTGACTGTCACTACAGGCATACTCTACTGCTTCCTTGCTGATGGGATGTTTAAGACCACATTCAAAGATGTTTCATGGCTTGTACCTGTGGTCCATTTGCATCTCAGTATATGTGTATTAGAGCTAATAATGGCAGTATTACTGTGCGAAGTCAAGATGTAGTGATGTACACAAACAAAACTTCTGTGCAGTTACATACATGTACATGAGTTACATACATGTACTGTACATGTACTGTATGTATTATTATACTGTGTGTATAATTATATTCATTGTACAGATTACAAGTAATGCTGTACACATACTTCAGAATACTGCCTAATTTTTCATACACGTGTGTATACGTGAATGCGTATTTTGTACAGTAAAAACTCATTGTAAAAACACAACATAAACTGTTTTAAGACACCCTGTTATAGTGGAAAAATTAAGCCAAAAGTTAATGCAAGTCTTCTTTCTGTAAGATTTTCTGTTTTTTGTAAAAAAAAATTTGAAATAATGAAAAAATCATGATTGATTTTTTTTGAGCGATTTTTAAATTTTTTTTCCATTGATTTAAATCATGATTTAAATCAATGATTTAAATCAAGTGATTTAAATCAAACAACCCTGCCTCCAATGTTAATCAAAATGTTAATTAGGGTTGATTAGGCTTGGCATGACCTTTGACCTATTCTTAAGTGACCTTTCCACCACAATTTTCATTCCTACGTTAGTGATTCTCAATCAGCTATCCACCCTCTACAAATCCCAAGTGGTTTCGTACTTGTACCTTTCATGTTAATTAAAACGGTAATTAGCCCAGGGGGTCAAAAGGGTACATTTTTTGGGTGTTTTTCCCAAATTTGACCCAGTTAGAAGTAACATTCTTGAAACTTTTGACATCCCAGTGGTGTATCTTTACTCCCTCTTCATTTTGAGACCAATTTCAACTTAGTGTGTAATGAAGGTCAAGAAATATGGCAATTTTAATGAGTTCCCGGCTTAATTAGTGACCTTTGACCTGTTCTTATGTGACCTTTCCAGCACAATTTTCATTCTTACGTTAGTGATTCTCAATCAGACAACCACCCTCTACATTCCTGATTTGGTTCCACACTAGTACCTTTCATGTTAATTAAAACCTTAATTAGCGCTAATTAACGTCGTCCTTAAGTGATCTTTCCACCAGAAATTCCATTCTTACGTTGCGGATTTGGATTAAGTGTGGTGCCTGCAGTCATTTGGCATAGAAATGACACTTGTACCTTTCATGATAATTAAATCCAATTTTGGGGGGTTTTCGGGTGTGGCCCCTTGCCACACCCACCACCTGCACAACGTAAGAATGGCTGTTCTGTGTATGGGCTGGGTAGTACTACACCCCCAGCACCTCAAACCTTTTGTACCTTCCATGTTAAATAAACCTCACCCAGCTCCCGGACTAACACAGAAGCCACTCGAGAGATAAGTTGTGTGGATAAGATGTAAGTTTGTTTGTTATGATAGCACATAATTATGTGTGCGTGCGTGAAGTTTACTGTGTGTGGTAATATTGAAGTGCATGAACTTGTTGACAACTTGTGGGGAACTTTTTACCCTGAATGTTACAACCATATCTTGTTGCTTTGATCTTATGGCAGATTAAAAGCTGGTAAAGGCAGAATGAAATTAATTGTGTTAAATTACATTTTGTCCAAGCACTTTAAAAAAAATCTACTTGTACGCACAAAGCCAAAATAAAACCCAAAGAAGTCAGCATTACTGTTCTCATCTCTGTTTCCCTTTGCGCCAGTGTAGTACGTCAAGAAAGTTGCGTTCGTATTTTTAAACAATTACTCTATGGTTTAAACAGTTAATCACGTGCAAGCTTGCTCTATGCATGCAAGGGAGTTTTTTGTTAGTATGGCAGATTTTATATAGTTTTGTAACCATAGCAGTCGTTTGTACGAGTTCATCTGGCACAATTAGCTCGTGGAAGAAGTAACGTTAATTTACTGAAATATTTAGTTGAATTTTAAATTCAGAGAAAGTTGGTTCGAGATTAGTACACCGAGTTTGAAGTTATGTGGCAATTTTCCCCCACTGTTTCTGATCCTGGGGCTGGGAAATCTACTAATAAGCTTGATTGTGCAGATCGTGACCGAGAATATGATAAAAAAAAACGGCAAAGATCCTACCGGAAGGAATGGGAGTCAGAATTTAAGTGTTTTTCCTATATCGGAAAGCTTGGACTTATGTTCTGCAAGCTATGTCGAGCTGGCAATATCACGGGCAACGGCAAGAGGCAAAATGTCTTCTACAAAGGAACGGATAACTTTAAGACCGATTTGATCCGCGCTCACGCTACCAGCGACAACCATCACATTGCAGTAGATCGGGAGAAGGTCAGACAGTGTGCCCCCAGTACAAGCCCAGCAGAATGTCATGCTGAAATCAATGAATATCATGGCAGTAAATCAGCTAAACCTTCTCTTCCGGAACGCCCATGCCATCACACTAAATTGTCGGCCATTTATACTTTATTACAGCTACATCAACTATAAGCAAGATGCAGACCATTTTCCTGAGCCATTTGCAGAGTACAGACTTTCATTCTCACAACCAATGAATATGGAGTCAGCCAAGGGAAGAGTTATGAGTTTTAAGACTGGACGCATTTTAGAACTGTATGAATTATGTAGTAACAAGAAGGATACAGCTATTATGATATTTAGCCTTGCTCATGCTAACAACCCAATACATCATTCAGTGTTTGAAAGTCTGCAAGTTACATGTAAGGTTGGAATTGCAGTCCAGAAGAGAAAGACGCCGAAAAGAAACAATAAGGCTGCTCTTCCAGCATTTCTTCAGAGTAATTTTGTTCCTCCTATACAAGCAACTCAACTACCCACATCCACAGCACCCACACCTTCCACATCTGAGAATGTACAGAAGAGAAGCAGTGAACAGCTGGAAGAAAATAGTACATTGAAGGAGGACATTCACATCTTGCAAGAACAGCTAAGAAAGTCATCAGAGGAGGCAGATAGTCTATCAGATAAACTGAAGCAGGTAATCACCAACCAGATGGATAGCATTGCTTCCCACTCAAAAGATATGAAAACAATGAAAAGTGAAATGAAGAAAGTCACGGCAGAGTACCATACGAAGTCACAAGAGTTAGATAAAGCAAATGCCACAGTTGTGAAGCTTAAAGAACAGTTCGGTAAGAAGTCAGCAGCTCTTAAAAACCTTGGAAAAAGAATGAAGATGAGCAGTGACAAGTTGGAGAAGGAAACGCAACAAGTCCAGGAACTGCAGGAAACTACTAAAGACTTACAAAGAGAAACGGAAGACATCAGAATTACTCTGGCAGCTACGAAGAAAAAGAAGAAAAATGACTTGAAGAATCTAAGTCAAGTCATGGGCGGAAAGGACAACCCAGTATGTGAACTATGAAGCAGAGATAAAAGAGCTCAAAAACAAAGTGAAGATAAACAATGCATGCATTGCAGAGCTCGAACAGCTCAATACAGTTCTTGAAGATAATGTTATCCATACGTTTGAAGGAGGGAGATATGTCAATGAACTTCGACAAACAATTATGACCTTGCTCACTGAATGCAATGTGAGCATGAGCAAAATTTCACATGTTATACACACTGTATGCAAGAATCTGCTTGGGAAACTACCAGAATGCTTGCCATCATTGGGGACTCTTTCCGAAGCTAAGTTTGTTGCACAGAATCAAATGTATCAGTGTATGCAAGAGGGAGGTGACCCAACCTTTCTCACTGGAAACACCCTGCATAACGACGCAACCACCAAATTCCATCACCACTACCAGGGGTTTCAGGTCACATTGCTGAATGGAAAGCAAATGACCATAGGACTTCAAGAAGTTGGAGCATCAGATACAAGAACAATCGTGGATGCCTTTCAAACAACAATAAATGATATTGCAGCAACAATTTCCCATGTTCCTGAGAAAGATCAAGAAAAAGAAATTGCATCACTCATTACATCGCTCATAAACACAATGAGGGACCAAGGACCAACAAATCCCCTGTTTGATCAACAGTTACAAACTATTCAAGAGGAACTCTCCTGCCCAAAGTTATTGAGAACTGGGATACGCTAAAGTGATGACAGTAAGAAAGAAATATCAAGTATGGGCAACTTCCTGTATAAGATGCATCTCCTGGTAAACTTTGCTATAGAAGCAGATAATGAAAATAAACGAGAGGGATGTTCGTTGCAAAGGGAAAAAAACCATATGCTTTTGGAACAGATTGGTGCGAACTGCCGCAAAGGCATTTACAAGGCATGGCAGCGATTCTGGTGTTGATGGGTCCGGTACCAAACTAATCAGACCAGAATGTCGGTGATTGGCTGCTGAAAAAGATGCTTGCTTAATGCCGGCTGCCAATTGGTCGGAAGTGTCAGAGATGGTTCCAGAGGGAGTAAGATTATCATTTCCACTCTCTCATAGAGGGAATAAAAGAAAGAGAATTTTGTCTCGTCAGGCACATTTGGCAAAAGAACACATGTAGGTAAATTGATGGAATAAAGACTATTGCTGTTGTATCATACTACCATTTTGGTGTGGCCTATGGTATACTGTACCAAGTTTGCTTCTCACCGAAAACTGCAGGGTGATCGCAATGATAGTAACCATGGTATAAACAAGCTTTTCCTTCAGACTTATGTTGATGAACTGCCTCTGTTTAAAAGCAGTAATGTGCAGTTTTGGCCAATTTTAGGTTTACTACAAGGCATTAGTGGGCCATTCATAATAGGTTTGTTCACAGGAAAATCCAAACCAATAGATCCTGAGAAATTTCTCAATGATTTTGTCACAGAAATGCTAGAGCTGAAAACAAATGGTTTGACCGTTAATGGTGTAACTTCCTCCAGTCCAAGAATATATACAGCTGGCCATACACAAACTGCGCCTTTGTACTCACGCTATATAGGCTATGTAATTGAAGCTCTGGCTCAAATGAACTTTCAATTCTTGTAACATTTTGTTAAAAAGATATGTTTGCAGTCCTTTTATTCCGCGAATCTAACGAGGTAGAACTTGTTCTAAAACATTAGTTGATAACTGACAAGTTGGCATTCTGGCCACCCTGGCGGTCTTCTGCGACAATAACAAAAGCCGTGAAAGACAACCTACAGCCGGATGAGTCAACCCATTCCTACTAAAGGGCAAGTTTGCCTCGCAGATCCAGAGGGCATTTGACATCTGTCTTGATGACGATGACAGCAGTGTACATCCACCTTTCATAGGCAAGCTATGTCAGATGAAATTACGCAAATGGTGGAAGAAATTTGGCCTGAGAAACATCAAGAAAGCAACCTGCAACATTGCATTCATTAGAAGCTGTGCAGTGCGAGAGTTGTTCGACGAGTCTTTCTCTGTCAAGACTGTCGTCAAAGCTTGCCAATCATCAGACGGAGGCGATGAAACATGGCTTATTAACATGGTTTGGTGAGGATTGCCTCAAGATTATGAAGCTAGATGCTGTGGGTGATCTAGTTGTTAATGCCTCTGTTTTTGGTGATTTTTCTTGGCAGCTTTCCGTCGTTGATGGGGTTAAAGTTTGTGAGAATTTTTTTCCATGACCCTTTCTTCACCGCTTAATGTTGATGATTGTTCCCGGTTGTGTGGTCTTATTTCATCAAGGGAGGTCTGTGTTGGCAACAGGGACTTCCAGGAACTGGTTGAGCTGAAGAAAGTACAGGAGATACCTGTGTTCATTACACCACAGGACACCTGCAAGCTGGGTACCATCCGGCATAGGAAATACCATTTGCTTGTGGAGGCATCAGGGAGATGTGACGTGTTATGTGCAAGATCCACCAAAGTGATTTGGCCGGTATGCTCATGTGATTAAAGTCCAAGTTTGAGAAAGTTGTCTCTTCATCAAGCAGCATGCCGAATAAAAGTATGACAACAGAACAGCTGAGACAGAAGGTGGGCAGTCTGCAGAGCGAGCGACGCATCCTGAAAAGGAATAGCATGGTGCTGGAAGAGAAGATTACATCGATACTAAGAAAGGAAAGTGTGGAGCTTGATTCAGTGGATGACAGCGCACTGAAGACAACCATGTTAGTGGGTGATGAAGAAATGTCACGCTATACTCACAAATCACCACAAATCTATGTATCTCCCTGAAATTCACATTATTCCTACATAAATATTAAAACATCACAGGAGAAATTTATTGTGGATTAAGTAACAGAAAATGGAAAAAAAAGCACTTTATTTGTGTATAGGCTTGGCCATATCAAAAGTGTTTTTTTTCCCCAACCAGAGACGAATAAATACCACATTGAGGATTAATTGTTCTCATAACTTTCTTCATAACCATGTCATTTTTAATGTCTACAGGCATCCACAGACAGGTCAGTAAACCGTCAAAATCAGAGGACCCCATAATGGCGTGACAGTCAATACACACGTACATGGCTGACATCAGAGAACAAGTGTCTGAAGAGAAGGAGTGGGGCACTCCAAGAGAAGGTCCACTCAATGATGGAGGAAGATAGCATTGCAGTGTCTGCAAGTAGCAGCGATCTTCTTGCACAAGCCATGGTGGAAGGGGAGTCAGAGTTCATGTCTGCAGTCCCTGGAGGTTCCCATGCAGCATTACTATGGGATCAACAGAAGAAAGCCTTTGAGAAAGGCAAAGGGATGAGATGGCACCCTGCCATCATAAGATTTGGCATTGCCCTGCAGAGCAAATCGTCAGCCTAATATGATCTTCTTCGAGAAAGTGGCTTTCTGAAGCTGCCACATCCAAATACGCTCCACTCGTACACTCATTTTGGTGACCTGTCATCAGGTTTCAACTCTGATTTGGTTTTGAGGGTGGCTGAAGATGTCAAACTTCATGACCTACTTGAACACGAACACAATGTGTCAATCATGTTTGATGAAATGAAGATCAAAGTAGGATTAGCATATTCAGTTCGTTCTGGAGCTATTGTGGGTTTTGTGGATGTTGGGTCCATTGTGATTGAGATTCTGCAGTTTGAGGTGAACTGCGAAGGAGGAGAAGTTCCTGTTGCAAGTCATTTGCTTGCGTTGATGGTTTGGGGGATTTTTACATCGCTATGGTCACCAATCGGGTCCTATCGGGTGATGGGAAGAACCTCTTTCATAGCATTTTAGAGCTGCATATTCCATACATACTTATAACCAAGCCCAGAACAGACTTATGTTGGACATGCCAACGGCATAATCAGAAGATCTACCTGAGTGCGAATGCCAGTGTAGAGACGAAGCGGGAACTACTTGGGAAGCATCTGGAGCATCTGCGTCAGGGTGACCTTGAGCGTAAGATCTACGGGCAAGATGTCGCCACTGCTAGGGACGCCATCAAGACAAATCCTGTCCAGCTAGGAAGACACTCGCCACTCTCCATGGAGGGAGCTATGCATTACAGTTTTGACTTTGCCTAACAGGTTTGTAGATTCTATGTTTGTTCACTCGCTCAGTCGATGACAGAACCAAACGATCAATCGACAAAACTGAACAATCAAAGGACTGAATGGCCAACGATCAAAGTATCAATTTAAACACGAACGATAAAAACATCAAACTGTCAAAGAGCAAAACCAAAATAGCATCTAGTGCATGCCAAGCGATCAATAGAAAAACAGAAAACGTTAGAGAACAAAACGAAATGATCAAAGGACAAACTGAAATAAACTAAACGATCGCCAACATTGAGGGCGGCATGGATAATCTGCTGCGCATGCTATCTAGGCTGCGCCTATCTCAAATCTACAACTGCATGCAAAGGAAAAACTTTTTCTATCTTCATCCAGATTACTGTCTTTCTTCATTGGTACTAATTAAAGAATCGTCATGATAAGGGAGGATACGGCAAACCGGTTATTAGTTGCATTCGACAGAGTGATGGACGCGTTACCGCCAACAGTAACAGAAGCCAGCGCAAGTAACGTTAGGCCTAACATTAGTAGGCCTAGCACTAGCAGTAGTACCGGCAGTGCATCCAGGCCTGCTAAGTGCTGCTACTACATGTACAAGTACTAGTTGTGGTCCGAGTTTTTGCACAACCGGAGCTACCCTGGGTTATGCGAGCACTAGCACTAACAGGACGAGTGCAATTAGGCCTCCTACCTCTTCTGCTTCTAGGCCAAGATCTAGTGGTAGCACCAGCAGTACTACCTTAAGCTCTGCAACGAGGTAGGCCAATGCTAATGCTAATTTAGACCTACAGTATGAGTAGTATCAGTGTGACTATGAATGAGTAGGCCTATGACTATGATGGATTACAAAGCAAAACAAAACTGCAGAACAATCAGAAGGAGAACATGTTTACCAATTAGTAATTTACTTGGGATTGGCTCATCCTTTGTGACATATAAATTGTGAAACAGTTAAATTTACATTAGGCCTTACTATTAGCCCAACATGAATTTATTTAGGAAGTGTACAGCCTCAATTTTTAGGAAGTGCATATTTTGTCGGCACCGTCATTGTTTTGATTGGCCAATTTCGGATATGTGCAATGCTTTAAATGTCTACTATTTTGATCATTTTTTTTCCAAACCGCACCAGGTTCTAGATGAAAGCGAAACACAAGGATTGTTTGCTGCCAATCTGCCGTCTGTGGTTCCCCTCGTGCACTACCAGAAGATAGGCACCCTGTCCCAAAAGAGAAATTCACTGCTGAAATCCTGACAGCTTTAGGCATATCTGTTGTCAATGATGATGTAGGCGTCCATCCTCCCTACCTCTGTAAAATTTGTGTGGTGAAGTTGCAGAAGTGGAAAGTCAACAACTCAAAGTGCAAGAAGGCAGTCTGCAATGTAGAGGTTGTTGAATTTAGTCGGAGAGAGTGCGACAGATGTACAGCGGTGAAGATTTTCACTTTAGATGACCACTTCTCTAAAGCTGTTGAATTCTCACTGATGGTGTGGAGAGGTGATGACCGATTAAGAATCTTTAAGCATGACAAGATTGGAAATCCAGGTGTCTCTTTCACAATTTTGGCAGATTTCTCTTGGCAGTTAATTGTTGATGGCATCACATGTGATCGGGGCATTCTCTATGCCAGAGACATCTAGAGCACCCCACACCAGAGGACACATTCATCATGTGCAGCAGATTGAATCATCTGAATGTGTGCCCTAGGAATCCAGATTTTGAGGATGTTGTGGCATCAAAGAAAGGGAGTGAGGGACAGATCCCAATGGATACATATGTGAACGGGATCATTCACCATAAGAAGTGCGCCCTGATGGTAGAGCTGTCTTTAGGAAGATGTGCTGTCTGCAAAGTGCACAGAGGAGATTTGGCATCTGCACACAGTAGGCTTAAGAACAAGCAAATTAATATAGGATCAGCTTCATCAAATGCCTCAAATTCATCCTTATCGAGGCAACAACTACAATAAAAGGTGGTTAACCTGCAGGCGGAGTGGAGGAGCTTGTTGAGGAAGAATACAGCCTTGTAGGCAAGAGTTGACACCATGATGTCCCAAGACACTACGCGCTACAGCAGGAAACTGATGATGAAACTGAAACATGACTGATGGACATGTAACGTTAGGCATTAAGTTATAACTTAAATGTTATAGGCCTAATATAATTTACAATAAAAAAAAAATCAAATCTCAGAAGAGTGGTAAGGTCTACACGTTTGAAGCTGCAGAAAAAAAAAAAGATTGATAAGGTGGTAACAGGTCAACTCGCCTCCTAGCCGCCCCTTACAAACTCGTCTCCTTGCCTATAATATCCCCTTGCATAGGCCTAAATGCAGTTTCTGTATTTCCTGATTCGTATTTCCAAAACTTAAAGTTTGATGGTCAAAGAAATATGCTTTAAGCATATTTTCTATCCTGACGTTATTTTTGGTGTATGTTTCATTTGAAAGAGGAGAGAGACATGGTCATCCTGGGTGAGATTCGCTCCTTCACCACCAAGAACGAGCAAATGGCTTCCTCAAGAGTAAAGGAGCAGAAGAGACGGGAAAGACAGAGGTCATCCTTCTTGTTCAACAACGAGCCTGTCTGCAAGAAGACGTTTTTGTTTCTTCACCAGTATGTATTTTTTTCTTGGAAGTACTGGGCATTGGGTTTATTTTGTAAACGCTACTTCTTTTGTAATTTCTTTTGCAACAGTGTTTTGGAGTTCAATAATGGATACTGAAAAAGCTTTCCCCTGCATCGACGCTAACAAACTCATATACCTTATAGGCCCTACCTTGCAATTGATAGTCTTATACAATGCATTTGAAAACAATAATGTGTAAATATTTGAATCATTCCAATCATTTGCTTGTCTGAAGAAAAAAAAACTCTCCTCAGGAAAAAACATTATGATTTGCAACAACTGTTTTCTAAAATTTCTTCAGTATTTTGTTGTAATAATTTATTTTGAGGGACTAAAAGAGTATTTGTATACAATTCCTTTTCAGTATGAGCCACAAGAATTTATCTGCTCTTCAAAAACACTACAGAGAAACAGATGCCGATCGAGAGTCCATGGCAACAGCGGTAAAAAAACCTTCCCGAATCACCTCAGCTTTGATGATCGAGTCAGCATTCGAAACTTCATAGGAAACTATGCCAAGACGCATGCTGTGTCACTGCCTGGTTGCATTCCAGGGTGTAAACGGGACGACCTACAACTTCTCCCATCTAGTGAAACCAAGGCCAATGTGTGGTGGAAATACAAGCTTGCCATGGAGCAATCAGGTAAGCTTTCATAAATTGTAAGTTTAAAAAGAGACAATATGGGCCTTGATAATGAGTTTGGTCTTATTTTTTTCTCTTGCCCAGTTTGCAGGTGTTTTTGCTAGCCAGTTGTTTTCTTGTCCCAAACTTTGTGGGGATACTAGAAGAAACTCCTTAGTGTCCCACTTCTGTTGTTGGCTTGTTGGCAAACAGTTAAAACAATATGGTCGTTTCACAATAGTAAGCCACCATGAGTTTGCAACGCGTTAGCCAATTTGTGAACAAACTGCGCATCTTTCAACATGCGCAGTTTGTCGACAAAATCAATTCCTCGCATTGTGATTGGCCAATGCGCTGCAAAATCATGGTGGCGCAATATTGGGAATCTCCCGTATTTCTTGCTAACCGGTACTTCTACCTTGGCTTCTGGTATTTGATAAATAGTTTGACAGTGTGCTAGCATTGGGTCACCGGTCACAGTAAATAAATTGAACTTAAGCTAGATTCACTATTTTGTTGATTTTTGTTGTTTTCAGGCAGCAGAGCGGTGGCACTTTCGACATTTCGAAAAGTGTGGAATGCCTTATGCCCTTTCATAATTTGCCACAGACCAATGACTGAAAAACAATGATGTACAGATCTGCAAATCTGCCGGACACTGAGAAGCAGGCTCGCTGTCTACTGCAGCAAGCCCATCTCAACCAGGTCAGCCAAGAGAGGGGATTCTACAGGCAATTGGTTCATCAGGCTAGGGAGACTGCCGAGAGGCAAGGGCCGGGTGAGCCACTTAGGAAGGAACAAGGCCTGTGGAGGATGAGTAGAGACAAGTCACTACTCTTTTGACTATGCACAGCAGGTGCACTATCCGGCAGACCCTTTGCAGCCAGGACCGGTGTACTTCTTGACTCCTAGAAAGCTTGGCATCTTTGGCATTCACTGCGAAGGTGTTAAGCAACAGGTCAACTACCTTGTGGACGAGTCATTCCTAATTTCCAAGGGAAGCAACGCTGTGATCAGCTACCTAGATCACTTCTTTGGCACCTACGGATTAGGTATCTGCTCTGGCGCTGCATGTGTGGCCTGCACAGATCTATTGAGCTACACTTCATGGTGGTGGGGCACACATCCCGCAGCTCGTTGGCGATGAGTCCGGCAATACCTTCGTCCACCACTTTGATTGACAGGTGTTCCTGGGTCCCTTCTTTAAACCTAAGGGATATTCAAGATAGAATTTCATTCAAGTTTTTCTTTCACCTACACCATCTTCAACGCGCTTTATCTTTGAATGCACTTTCCGTAATTCAGAAAAAATGAATATGCAAAAATCAATATATCTCAAGAACGGAAAATGCTACAGGGGTCAAACAAACACCAAATGAAAGCTTATGAAAAGGCAAATCTAGATATGTATAACACTCATTTTTTCCAATCTGCGACATAATACACCTTTTTGCAGAGCCGGTCACATTTTACAGCACAGTCAGTAGTAGCCAGTTTGAATGCCCAGTTTGTACCTGGACGAAAATGCATAACAATAGAACAATGAAGGCTCACAATGAGTGACAAGAAGACAGCAGTTCAATAGGTCTTCCTGCCGATGATAGGATGGGTATACTGCAAGTTAATATCCCAGGAAACTTGCCCCCGCAAGACCACCGATGACTTGCTTGACTTGTCGCAGTTTGTCGGAGGCGTTGATATCATAATGCCAAATCAATTGCGGCACGTTTTGGCGAAGCTGCAGGAGATGTCGGCCCAAACTATGGATTTGCAAGCTGAGGTCCGGGAACTACGGGCTGAAAGGTGGCCGTCTCGCCAAGGGAGCAGGGAGTTGAACTACGTGCCAGTTTCCAAAGACCAAGTGGTCATTGGATCAAAGGACAATTCAATGATTTTATCGAAGGAGGTTTTTGATGACGTCTATGTCAAGTCTGCCAATCCGCAGGACTTTGTTTTAAAACTTGTGGGGAAGGTTTTCACCGTCGATGAGCTGGCTAAATGCAACTACCATAGAGGGAAAGTGTTTAATGGAAAATGCTGGGTGGAGAAAGCTCCCCTCAGGAAGAAGAACGAGTTTAAGGCCATAATGGCCCAGGCCATTATTGAATTCCCTAGGGATTTTAGCAATGGGAAGATGGAAAAGATGGTTAGAGAGAGCGTGAATGGCAAGTGCAGGAAGGCTGCAGCTTTAAGGTGGTAATTGTTCTAATATGCGTGTACTTGATTGATTGAGGTAAAGTTGATTTCTTTTGAATGTAATACTGACCAATGTATTTGTTTTCATATTACATCGATCATTCTTGGTTATGCTTTGAAGCCTTTGAGTTAGGAGGACCTGTCGCCTTTCGATCCTAGCAGGACCTTTATCGAAGGTAAGGCTAAAGCCTTCGATGAAGATCCTGCTAGGATCGAAGCAAGTCAGACCCTCTTAACTCCAACCATTTGTACAAATTTCAGGTCATTATTTTGGCCGATTAGTTTACAGCAATTTATTACTTGTATTCATTCTAGGTTTACATGTATGTTTATTATCATTCTCGGTTTATTTTGGTCATCATTTTAGTCAGTCGTAATATAAATCTATACCTGTTCTATACTCTAGTTTCACCGGATTTATATAGGCTTTAGTTCGAAAAGTTGTCTGTAAAATTTTCAGTCCCATGTGCCCACTTTTTGAGAAAACAGTGAAAAGCGCCCAGCGTCATTTTTTATTGTTACAAAAATCGAAATGTTTCTCTCTTTACTGAATAAAATTATACATGTACATCATTCTTGACGTAAAATGTATAACTTAGGCCCCTATAGGTGAATATGTTTGTTTCGGTATGCTAACAAAATATGATAGAACCTTTTACAGTTATTGTTAGCATTAAAAAAATTAAATCGAACGTAATATTAAATCAATAATTTTTCGTCACATGCCATGAGTAACTAATGCCACTTTATATGACTTTTTTTTTATATGTAATCTGGTGTTGTATGGTGTGGATGAGATGACCATTCTCAGCGACCACTTTTCACATATTCTTGATGAGCAGGGTTGTAACAGGAAGGGTCTGCAAAAGGAGTGGGTGGCTCTCAAGTTGGACATCTTTCGACATCATATGGGAGAGAAGTTTGTTCCCTTGTGGGAAAAAGTTTTTGACAACCCAGCGTCAATCGTATGTAAATATTCTACATCTCGTTTGCATCATTCTTGTGTGCCCGGTGGCAACTGCGCAAGTGGAGCATATGTTCTCCTTCATTAAGAGGATTCTGGGAGACTGGCGCCTGAGTCTGCGTCTTGACACAATAGATACGTTGCAGAGAATAGCTGTTGATGGGCCACCAGTACAGAGTTTAACCCAGCGAGCAGTGTACAGAAGTGGAATGAAGCGTCCTGAGAAAAATCCCCCCTACCTCTAGAAGTTTCCAAAAGGACCGTGTAAATCATAACAAACAATACAAAGTGAGAAATTTTACTTCCATTCGTTATAAATACATTTTTCCCAAGCTCTAACGATAATACTTGAGTATACAGTGCTTACCTCAGTGTACAGGTAAAACAAAACAAATTCTTTATCATTCACTGATGCAAATTTACTGAAATGTTCCTTCTCTTTATGTACATTTTTTATATCACGGAGGAATAATTAAGAACACTCTGTCATCTGATTGTTCTTATTCCTCCATGATAGCATTATACATGTATAGACCTTTGTACCAACTACCAAGACGTAGTCTAACTTCATAATACGGTTCTGCATATTCTACATAAACTCCCAAAATCGTTGTTAACGATTGTTTTTCATGTTGTCCCCGTTGCTTCTAATGCTTTCCCTTCCTCTTTTTCCCATTTTGAAGTACCTTTGCCACAATGTACTAAGACGCTCATATTTTAATCATTTATGTCTGTTTCTGACAGGATAATAAAAAATGGTGGTGATGGAACCATGGAAACAGGCTTGGCAGACACATCCACTGCAGACCCATTGAATACAATAGACACATAGCCATTGGACTGTAGTGATTCTTCAGACACAGAAAGTGAAACTGCAAGCAAGCTAAATTTGATGGACCCTGATCCTTTGGAACTTTCAAACTGCAGCAAGCTGACGGACACAGAGCCACTTTTATGGTCTGGATCAGAGCCAGAGTCAGACAGCTATTTGTCACCGGAGGAAGCATTTTCTGAGTTAGCCTCATCAACACCAGTTAAGACAAGTAGCAGCAGAACTGTACCACTGCTTGATGACTCACCAATCGGCTGTCACTTGCATGAGAGGCGTCAAAAGGTTCAAAGAGATCCCATACATGTCCTGCAGGAAAAAAGTTGTAGCTACAATTGCATGAAAACACTTTCTTTGTTAGACGTGGAACTTTGCCAACTGCAAGTTCAGAGCCTTAACAGCACTGAGAAGCGGCAATTCATACTTGACAACATAAGGGACAAGTGTAATTTTGTTGGAACAAAGCCAAGGAGCAACTTTATTGTCCATGGATGGCAAACCAGTTTGCCCTAATGCTCGGTGTGTAGCATATGATGAAGAGATATGTATGTGCTCAGGCTGTTGAAGGAAGCACTGGTGATTGTCCATTTTTGCTGTGGCGTCTAACGAACAGAAATATCAAGAGCGTTTGTTGAATGGATTTCAAAAGATACAAGAGGGAAAGCGGGGAAAGGGAGCCAGTGACTTCTGTGCAGTACAGACCTGTGCATTTTCTGTCATTTCTGGCAGTGCAGGTGATGTACAGTGGGTCAAGTGTGCATGTGTGTGGTATCAATGATGAATGTGGATAGTTCCACACTGACTGTATGGGATTAAAGGGTGTCAATGTTCAGAGCGTTAGGTTTGTGTGTCAAGTTTGTAAAGGGGATGTAGCCACTGTTAAGGATGTTGTCCAGAGGCAACTCTTGCTTGTGGAAAGATATACACAGATGCTCGCTGACCTCAAGAACAGAAGAGACAAAGGCAAGAAGTAACTGGATGGCATTTTCCAGGAGGTGAAATCCCACATGGGTCCTCTAGAGAAAGAACTTGGGTGCATTTTGGAGGATGACCTCGGGGTTAAGAAACATTTTGGTTTTTTTATTTCTCAAGGAGCTGTTTTTTGACAGACAGGGAAGTGGTAGTGCTTTCCTCAAGATTGATTTATGAAGCTTATTCAGGTTGAACTAGAAAAAAGTAATCACTATGTGTAGAAGAAAATAATTAACTTGAAACCGTTAGTTTTGATTATCTCAAAATAGAATTGTGGGCAGTTGGTGCTGAATGAATTGTCATTTTTTTGCTACCCGTACATGTAAGTGTCTCAAAATTAACGCCATAATTTTGTTGATTTTCAGATACCAGAGTGTGGCCAGTGCCAAGTGGGAGTACATCCATCCTTCCCTCTGGCAGGAAATCCCAAACATCTGCAAACTCATAGATCTGCTGCTGACCATCCCAGCAAGCTCTGTGGATGCTGAGCGAGGGTTCAGTCAGTTGAAGCTGTTGAAGACTAAACACCTGACCACCCTGAAGGAGAATACTGTAACTGACCAATAAGCAGTCATGCTGTAGTCCCTGGCTGTAACTGACTTGAACCCCCAGGAAGCAGTAGACTTGTGGCTGAGAGGAGGTGTAATGTGCAGGAGGGTGCCCAAGTCACATGATGTACATGCACAAGATTCTGAGTCTGATACTTCTTCTTCGGACTCAGAGTTGAAGTCTGACAGTGAAGCTACCGATCAGCCTCGTGGAAGGGGAGGGGCTCAAGACGCTCATGGAGACGGCAGTACCGGGATATACATTGCCAACAAGAAGAACAGTGTCTAACCGATTACGACTCTTGTATGATCAAAAGAGACAGAACGTGAGAGACTTCCTTGCAAAAATGGACAATGTCTCATACACAACGGATTGCTGGACAAGCATTAGTACCAAAGACTACATGATAATAACATGATAGTAACATCACACACCATAGACTCAGAGTGGTTGGTTTCACTATTCTTGTGTGGAGCTGGAGGAGGAGCCTGATGGAGACTGGTGGTGTTCACACAGGTGTAAGCAATCAAAGTCCTGAGTTTATAGGCCTTTGTTCATCATCAGTGTCAGCTTTATGGATTGTTCTGACATCATGTGAAGGCAGGTTCTTAAAACCTGAAGCACATGATACAATGTGGAGAAATGTTCATGACTACAGATTTAGTTCATGTGCTGAATGGGGGAAATTCCTGCAGGGTCATTCAGTGTCAAATCAACCAATGGGGCTGCAGGTCACCTCTCCGATTTGGCTGAAATTCATTTCTAACAATCATCTATATATATAATGAACATATATGCAAAATAAAACATTTCAACTCCAAGTCGTTTTGGAATTAGGGCCTGTCAAAGTGGGCGTGGTATCGACCTTTAAAAGCGTGCGATACTCGTTATTGAAGAAATTGTGTTTTGAAATGTCCTAAAGAGCAACTTTAAAATAAGATACAAAGCTGAAAACTTGTACTCAGGGTAACTTGCATCAAAGGAACTCCAATCTGGCCTTAAAACAATTGTATCTCATCCCCCTTTCTCTCTACAGGCAGCTCAAAACTCAAATTTATTCTGCGGAAATAATTAATTTCCATTTTCAGGCCCCCATAATTAATACTCAGATTGATCATTAGAAAAGCTTCATATTGCATATGTGTATTAAAGAGGTACATATGGTCACCCCCAAGCAAGCGTATTGCCCTTACAAATTCAAACAAAAATTGGCAATGCTCCAAAGTTGGTTCCAGACAGAAAATATTTAAAAAACGCAGAAATTCCCATTTTCCATTACCTAATCCACATACCCTAGCCAGGTACTTTTAATCACTCTTTATAATTATTTGCAATTGCTAGTTGGGGACTTGTTGATAGCATCTGTTACAAAAATTCAGTGTTTAAAGATGCATATCCACACACTGTCTGTATTTTCTAGGTGGCTGCAATCTGTGTATTCAAAGCCAGGCTTAAACAGTGCTATGGTGGAAGTATTGAAGAAACACAAGGAGAGTGATCCAGACAAGTACAGCCATGTCTGCCTAATGATAGATACCATGGCCATAAAGAAACACCTTCACTACGATGCTTCCAGTGGATAAACTGTGGGCTTTGTTGATCTTGGTGATGGCCCAGATGAGAGCACCGAAGCAAGTGAGGCCTTGGTGTTTATGGTGGTTGGACTTCAGCCTCATTGAAAAGCTCCAATTGCATACTTCCTAACCAGAACTCTGAAGCCAGTAACACAGAAAGTGCTGGTCGAGCAAACCCTGCAAGCTCTTCATGAAGCAGGCATTAAAGTTGTGTCTTGTGTGTATGACCATGGATGGCCAATGTACAAATGTCAGCATGATGACAATGCTTGGGTGCGAATTGACCCTGGGTAAACCACTAAAGCCGTATTTCATCCATCCATTTTTTGGAGAGCGTGTGCATCTCATAATGGATGCTTGCCATATGCTGAAGCTAGCAAGAAATATGCTTCATGCATACAGCCCTGTCTCTGGCCCACATGGCGAGATTAATTGGTCTTTCTTAGACAAGTTAAGTACACTCCAGGAAACCGAGGGACTTCATCTGGCAATCGACTGTCTTCAAAGCATGTGGACTTTGAAGGGCAAAAGATGAAGGTATCCCTAGCTGCACAGACACTGAGCAGGTCTGTTGCATCAGCATTAACCATGCTCAGCCAGTCGAAGGATGCAAACTTCCAAGGGTGTGAAGCAACCATCAAGTTCATTCAGGCAAGGTTTTCTTCAGTATACCAAAGGCAAACCTGAAGATTCAAGTAGTAAAATGAAGAAATGAATCATGTGTTTAAGAATGTGTTATTCAGTATTTTTATGCTTTCTACTTTTCTTTGAATTATGAAGTAAATATCACAGCAACAGACAATTCACAATGATTCTTGTTTTTTTCTTATTAGATAATCGACAGATTGTTTGACATGTCCAACAGTCGGAATCCTGTTGCAAGAGGTTATAAGTCCACACATCGCCCAGGAATGTGGAATTATTCAATGACCTTCATTGTTGACTCGTACTACACTGTTCTTATGACTTTAGGTAAACTGTGCCACAACAACAATACCACAACAGACTCAAGGGCCAAAATTGCTGGACTTTTCAAGCAAGGACTTCAAGCCAAGACTAACTTTGGGTTGATGATTTGTCTGAAGATGTTTGGAGTTTGGCCAATGTGAAAAAGTTGCCAAAGCAATTCAGGGCAATAATATGAATGCTGAAGGAGTCCTTCAAAGTACAACTGTCTTAATTAATCATCTAAGAAGCAGGCATTCCTCTGAGCAATGTAAGGAACTAGTTCAAGATAACAAAGAATGTGACACAGAAGCTAGAGTTGAAGATACCAAAAACTGGACGGCATTTCAAAACACCCCAACATTACAGGAATACTTTGGCATAACGCAGATTCCTGGAATTCAATGATGACTTAAATAATTCTCATTATGGATTGTAATTGAGTATTGCATAAGCACATGCTTGAATAAGACATGGATACAGTGTATGTAGCAATCATTCGTTTGAGAGTTATTTGATTTGCTAATTTATCATGAAATGGAAGCTGTGGTGTACATATGGAATCATTAATCATTCTTGGCAAATACATCACAGAACCCTGCATGAGTCTGCTAAGTGAACCTCGTAACATTCTTGAGGTGAATGATTTTTACCAGGAAGATGTCACCACACTAGAGAAGTGGATATCAGATCCTTCTTCTATGCTAAAGACAACGTCTACCATATTTGCCTGTGTGGCAATGAAAGAAGATATGTTCTGTAGTGAACTGCTCACATTCAAGTCCAGAGAAGAACAAGCAAGAGTGGAGTTGTTGACAAGATTGCTGGAAGAAATCAAGAAAGTCATTCTGAGGCAGCTTATAACTCAGCTGCCCAGTGGATACTTCTGGGATCCAGATGAGCAGCTGAAAGAGCAGGCACAATCAGTAAGTTCCCATAATATATCTGGGGAATGGAAGTGTGCCATGGTAGACCGGCATACATGTATATTATGTACCACAAGCTAGTTCACAATATCCGTATGTTGTAAATCTTGGGGTTAACAATTTATTACTATATGACATTGCTATCAAAGGTATGAGCAATGAGGAAGTCCTCTCGAAAATACTAAATCGACATCACATAACTAGTGACAAAATTGACTTGCCTCCAGTCATTAAGACCCTAAAACAAAAACAAAAGGTGATGTATCAGAGATCTAAAACATGCATACGTGCTGGAGGCAAGTCTTTGGGAGTACAGTTGAACAAATGGAAACAATCAGAGTATTCAATTAAGTTACCGCACAAATCCGGTAGTCCCACTAAACGAAAACTAGAAGATGACTTGAATGATCAGCGAAATAAGCGTATCAAGGTTGAACATGAGTTGACCTCAATGATAAATGAAATGTCTAGAATTAGAACATCAGGTGGATCGGTTAAAAAATCAAGTGAAAAGACAAAGAGGTCAGAGAGGTCAGAGAGGTCGAGGCAAAAGTAAAAGTTGTAAAAATTCACAAAAATACAAAAACCGAGCCAAATTTTTTAATGACATACAAAACATTGCAGAGGGAAGTACAAAAGATACTGGCCTAAAACCTGTATATGTTTGTATATTATGTCCCATGCCATGCACATACAGTGTAGTCTGAATCTAGTCCTTATGGATGTTACCAAAGGCATCACAGAGGCTGAACTATCCGAGTCACTCCCAGAGAATGTTAACTAGATCGAGCCATTTGGAGAGGCATTTCGAGAGGTTTGTCATTTGGTGAGAATTGCAGTTGTCCTGCCAGTTACATCTGCATCATGTGAATGTTGTTTCTCAGCACTCAAATTGATCAAGACTGTAGTGCAAAACTCAATGGGCAACATCAGATTAAGCAATCTCGGAATTCTCTCAATTGAGAACGAACAAGTGCAGAAGATAGACCTCAACCATTTTGTGGATGAATTCACTGCCTTCCTGCCTAATTACCTTACAGGAACAATAAATAATATCAATAAAGATCCACATGAGCCGGAACCTGTACACCACATTAGTTTGATCTGTTAATGTGTTGTTGTACTGATACACTGTACCTACGACTTGGTAATGCTAAAAAGGCTTATTAGCAATGTGGTTAGCATTTTGTTGTGTGATTCATTCATCAGTTGTTTCCCTTTCTGTTCCCCTGAGCTAAATATGTATGTGAGTTCTTATGTGATTTTTTTTTTTACATTTGTGAGATTGTTAATTTTGATGATTTATTCATCATTTCATTACAGATATCAAAATTTACCAGTTCTTCTGTGCCTTAAAATTTGAAACTGGTAGGGATGTATAGTCATGACTCTGGTGTGACAACCAATGCCAGCGAATTGTTCAATGCGGTCATGAAATGTGTCTTGGAAAGAAAAGAGGTAGCAGTGGACAGCATGGTCCTTATAAACATCTGTTCCATGTCATGTCCTTGCGTGTAAAAAAGTATCTAAAAGAAAGCAGAAAGTGAAGACTGAATTGTGAAGTTAAAGCAGTTTGTTATAGTTGATTAGTTTTTAATATTTCTGTGTTAGTAATTAGTAGAAAATGTACTGACTACTTACCAAAATGTAGAGGTACTCTAGTGGAGTAAAATTGTTTCTTCCATATTTGGAACTTGTAAAAGAAAAGTTCTCAATGTAATAAAGTTAATTTTATAAGGATTCCACTTTTCCTGCATTGGTTTGAAATGTATTTGTAATATTTTCTTCCTGTGAATGATATGCCCTATTGGTATTAAGAGAAAAATAGTTTTCCCTGGCAGTTTTCCGAGGAATTGTACAAGCGATGGGGCATTCACCATCATGTGTCTTCCCCATATCACCCTCAGGCCAACGGCCTTGACGAGCAGTGGAACCAGACACTAAAGATATCCATTGCCAAGTTGGTGAATGAGAATCAGCATGACTGGGAGGAGTATTTAGGTAATTTTGATATTATATTTAAATTAGGTAACATGGACTACATCAGTCAAAAATATCCACAGTAATTAAACATGATTGTTTGTGTTTCATTATGTGCTGACCTCATTGTGTTGATTTCTTTGTATGCAGACCCTGTGCTGTTGGCATACAGGACTTCGGTCCTAACTTCCACGATGTTCACACCGTTTTTCTTGCTCTACAACAGGGAAGCCAGATTACCTTGCGAGGTTAGTTACTATCACTTTATGTCATGTTATCTACAACCAAGGGGAAGGGCTTGCTGAACTGGGGCCGATTTCACTAACATTTTGCGATAATCGCTTGGCCCAAATCCATCGCTAAACGGAAAATTCCTACACAAAGTAGCGATCAATTTTCCATTTAGCGATGGATTTGGGCTTAGCGATGGTTGCAAAGTGTTAGTGAAATCGGCTCCTGGTTACTGCGACCTGATAGTTCAGGGAAGACATGTCAAAGTTTCATGTGTCCTTTTTAAAATTGTGTTCATTCATATTCAATTTTGATTTAAGCTGAAGGAAGACAAACCACAGGAGGAACACCCGGAAACTCCTGATTTCCAGACGTTGCAAGAATTCACCAGAATAGCGACAGAGCAGGTAGAAGCTGTGTAGTGTCGTGTAATTACTGATTATTAGCTGATCTATATTCCAATGTCAAAATTATAAGCTCGGAACCATTGACAAATTTAGAATCCCCACATACAGGTAAATGAAAACATCAAGGCCGCTCAAGAGAACGACAAGAAAACCTATGCGAAGAGAAAGGGGAGAAATGTCAAGGTGTTCCAGCTGGAAGAAGGCATGCTTGTCCTAAAAGAGGAACTACAGGAAGATTGAATGCAAGGGGAGCAAGCTGGAACCAAACTGGATCGGACCATACAGGTTAGTTCTGAAATGTATGAAGACATCGCAGAAGTTTTGGTCATTCATTATTTTAGTGAGCATTGAGTTTAACATGTATAGCGCCTCCAACGATATTACCATCGCGGCACACCCCGACAGATGCACCGAAAAGGAGGTACGATATAGTCGTGTGGGTTTATCATTTACCATTCTCGTTATCTCGAATTTTACCCGTATTGAAAAAAAATGGACCTGTATTTGATGATGTTTTTTCATTGTTTAGAAGCCTGTCCAGTACGGTGGTGGACACCCTATTGTGCCCGATGGTTCATTACCCATTGATGAGGGCATCCCAGTCGTGCAAAGAACAAAGACGAGGCGCCCCGACGCACGCGAGGATGAATCACCTCCGGCGGCTAAAAGAATTCTTAAGTCGGCCTCCTTTTCATCATCGAAGGGATTACCTTTTGATGATGACGACGACACTCTAAAACTCGACGATGATGATCCCGATCTGTATCGAACCCCGCCACGAATCGAGGATGAGGAAGAAGACAGCGGGGACGAACACATTTCGGATTGGATGAGACCCGAAGACTATTATAGAATCGTATCCGTTCAATCTAAGTATGTAAAGAGATTTCAAACCCAAGGCAACGGTTACCCCCAGTTGTATAAACAACCGGATATAATACTCAAGGAGCAGTTCGTCGATGGCCTTGATCTGGAGGGATTGAGGCACTCCAGCTGCGACCTCCTCGACAGGGACCTTGAGATGTCCTTTGCCTCTTTGCGGAACTGGGTGATTCACCGTGATGAACAGAGGTTCCAGCTCCAGTGAGGCGACACTAGGATTTAATAATCTTATATTCTGGTATAAGGCCTTTATCATGACTCCAAATTAGTCATTTCCATGTCTGGATGATTTACTCCCTTAAAGATTACATGGAAGTGGTGGAAAGCAGCAAAGCTCAGAAAGTAGCAGCAGATAAATATTAATGTTGTAACCTATTCAGCGCATGAGAGTTGGGGGGGGGGTGCCGAGGGCTGCGAGCCTTGCCATCATTCTGTGAATGCTAGAGTCAAGTTGTTGGATCCAATTCATCATTTTATTTTATGGCGTGGTTCCAATCGTGCGAAGATTGTATATTATAGCAGCAGTGGTTGTCCAGAGATTGAGATCTTGGTGGCTGAGGATTTGACCTGGCAAGTCAAAGTCTGTGATATTGATGTGAAGGAATCTGGCTGTAAAGTTTTTAAGCAGGTACCAGTTTCAGCTGATGTTCAGTATGTGTCTAATCTGATGACAACTCTAGAAAACTACAGCACCTTCATTGGCAACCCAGATTTCAAGAAGCTAGTCAAGGCCAATGAGAGTCCAGGTTAGATTACCACCACCATAACTGTGAATGATTTTGTGCAATTCCACCCTTGTACCACAGTTTGGCACAAGAAATGTTGCCTGCTTATTCCAAAGCGAGCAATCCAGTGTGAGGTATGTGTGATATTTAAGGTGGACGTAACAGTGATGACATCTCGTCTTCCAGGAGCAATGTATTGGGAGATTTCCACCTCATCACACATCAGAAATGATGTTCTCTCGAGTGCTGATCTGCAGAAGAAGGTAAAAACTGCTTAAGGTCGAAAACAAGACCCTAAAGCAATGCAATGGTGGGATGAGGAAAGCGTGTTGGTCAGTCAGGGTTATGCTCTCCAGCATATGATGGAAGAGAAGGAGGATGATTTAAATTACAGGTGACCAAGTGGTTACGATTAGTTTTGTTCTTCCTACTGTGTTGGACCTTAACTCACACCTGAAGAAGAAGAGAGATAGTGACAGACACTGCAGGCCCCTCATTAATGCCCTCACAACATCCCTTCACCCACAGTTCAGGGGCATCTCCAGAACTGTTTGATGACAGAACCCTCAGCTGGCAGCCACAGTGAGCCATTCATCGATAAGGTGTATATGCTGGCTGCTGTTCTTGACCCAAGGTTTGGATTGGCATGGGTGGACATCGGTATCAACACAGACTCCAATCCAGATTCTGTGAAGCACACCAGAGATGAGTTGAGGGAAATGCTAATGGGAGACTTTGGAGAACCGGTCTTCAAGTCAAAAGTGCAAACGCACACAATTGTGAGCATGCGCGCGATGTTTTGCGCATGCGTACGCATGTATGCTGTTGACTTGAAGACTGGTTCTCCAAAGTCTCCCATTAAATGTGGTATTTAGTTTCAGATTTTGCATCAAAGCCGGTGAAGCTGCCCTACTCAGTGGAATTTGACCCATGAGAAACTTGCCAGGGTAAAAAAACAATGCTGGGCCATATATGTGCTGTACTCAGCGATCCAAGCATCACCAAAAAAGCTGATGCTCACACCGTGGAGCTCAAGAATGACCACTGGAAGCTCAATTTTTCTGATTGGCAGACTAATATCTACGTGATGTCAGGGCAGGTAGGACGTGTTTACGTTCCATCTGTGATTTCATGCAATCTGTAATAAAGGTATTTTGTAAACAACAATTGTAGAGTTTTTAGTGTGTCTTTGTGTGTAACAACAAAGAACACCACCTGCAAGGCACCACACCACTAGTTAGACTTGGGATAGACATGATTTCAACCTTTCCACTTGACTATATGAACCTTGTTTGTCTGGGGGTAATGCAATGACTTGTCAGCTTTTGGTTGAAAGGTCCTTTTAGGACAAGGTTAAGTCTTCAAGTTTAAATGGAGATACAGCAGCGTCAGTTCAAACTACAACAGAGAAAGCGTGAACTTGAGCTGAGATTTAAATGCGCCAGAGCCAACGCTTTGGCCAAAACGTATGCTGAGGCTGAGGGCTTATCTTCAGACGTGTGCTTCAAACCAAATCCTACTATTCAACCTATCGTACAGACAGGTCTTCAAAGATATGCTTCCACAAGTTCGTGGGATGTTTCAACAAGTTGAAGCACTACTAAGACTTCTCCTGACATCTCCAGCCAGCTCATCCCAGGCGGAAAGCTGCGAGTGATGCATCCAAGTAAGCTTGCAACTATTTACATCAAGTTCGAGGGTGCATATGGTAGTCTTCTATTAATGTTTCCATGACAATAGAAATTCCTTTTGGTATGTACTGCTCAACTTGAATAATTTTATTTCTTTTCATTCAGCATGCAGTGGGACAATGTAACTGACTCTATCCTGATTGGGGAAGTAACCATTGCCATCGTGTTCCAAACAAGAAAGGGAACAGCCGCTAGGGGCAATGCATGGAAAGCTGTGGCTGCTTCAATGCAGAATCAGAATCTGGACGTAGATTCAAGAGCAGTGCGTGATCAAATCACACATCAGAAAGACAGAGGGCCGTATGCATAAAAAGTAGCAATTGCTTGCAAGCAATTGCTTTAAGCACAAGCAATTGCTTGTCAGACAAAAGATCAAGCTTAAGCAATTGCTTAAATCCATATGCATAAACTTTTGCTTCTGCTTAAACCTTTTGCTTGCATTTCAGCAGGCAATTGCTTGAGGTTTCAACAATAAGGACGCCACGCCAGTGCAAAAACCATTCATGGGAGAACAAAGGCGGATTACGTAATGTAACGTGGGTGGGGAGGTGATCAGTACAGGATGCCTAACACTCATACAAGCTCTACAGCAGGCAAAGACCAAAAATCATGACCAGTATTGGCAAAAGGATGGATGAAAAACAAATGAAGAGCGAAAACAAAACACAAACAGAATAATTTGCGATAGGTCGCTGGAGCTATTTCTTCTCGATTTATTCTACCCCTGTACAACTTCGGGGTTTCTCTTACGATCATGAACACGATAAATAAACGCAAACATCATGATTAAGCAAGAGCTCAAGCTGGTATGACGGAGCTTCAAAAAACGTAAGCAATTGCTCATAAGAGCAAGCAAAAGGTTCGTTTTATGCATACGTTTTCTATAGCAATTACTTATCTTATTTTTATGCATGCGGATTCAAGTAAAAGGCCAGTACAAGCAAATGCTACTTTTTATGCATATGGCCCATTGTGAAGGATGACAACAGAAGGGAAAAGGCAGCCAGCAGTATTGCCGTGGAAGAGACTGAGGAAGAAAGAGCCATCCGACAAGGAGAGAAGACCTTATGCAAGATGAGGAGGACATTGAGCTGTCCAAGCAGAAAGGGGATGAGGAGAGGAAAAGGGCAGAAGGGGCGGAAATGAGAAAACGTGCATGTGAAACGTATGGGAAACACGTCAAAGGTATTTTACAAAACAAATTATAATTTTGAATATTCCATCATGTTTTACTCAAACTCCCTGAAAGACATTCCAAAATAGTTGATATGCAAATAATGTGTGCATCACAAGCCAAACCTCTCTGTAAAAACAGTGGAACCCACTGTATACATGTAAGAGTAAATACCAACAAAGACACATGGACATTAAGGTAGCAAACGATACCACAGATCCAAGCTACATATACAGTAAGTACATCAATGATAAGCACTTCATTACCCCAGGGGCCAATTTCATAGAGCTGCTTAAGCACAAAATTTGCTTAAGCATGAAAAGTCTTCCTTGATCAAACAGGATTCACACGTTTTACAATCGCCCATACAAGGGGAAAAAAAAGAGCGCCCTCACAGTGTTCTTGCGTGCTCGTGATTGGCCAACTTCAGCCGTTGGTGATGTCACCACTTCGAAAGAATATTTTTGTGCGACTCTATATGAAACATAACCAATGGTTGGTCAAAAAGTGACATCACAGTGACATTGTTCAGCTCATCCATAAGAAACTCAACAAAGAAGACCTCTGGGAGGATGCGCACTTTCGGAACAAGATATGGCTAAAAGTAGTTGTAAGTAATCAACTACATTTTCCTAAGCCCCCTCAAATTATTTGTATAGTTACATAGGCCATCTTTGGGTGTAAGTTTATTTCACACCATCTGTTCGTGTTGCTGTGGCTGAAAAAGATTATCACAGTAAAATTGCTTTGCCAAGTTCAATCATGCCAAAAATCCTTAAAGTGTCATGCCAAGCTTCTATCATGTGATTGAGTTAACCGTTTTTTTTTATCCAAGTCATTAAACCTGATCTACAAAAAGAGAGAAGGAAGTGTAATATAGAAATTCAGATAAACTATTGATGGATTGCTAGCAGCAGTTACCAATATAACGGCCAAAAAGCATGGTGAATACTGACCATTGACCAAGCACCTCCAAAGAATTTGGAGATGCAATTGCATTACATTTTCTATTACATTGTATTATAATTTTTCTTGTCATTTTCACAGGGAGACAAGGGGGGTTCATCAACCAAGCTGGCGGTGCAGGTCTGTAATTTCAAGGACGGGAATTCTGCAGATAATACTGACCTCATCGCCATGTTCAGCGCCACTGACTCCTACACAAACATGGACAAGGTGTTTTCTGTTTTCGGGGGGAGTTGGTGGTGCTGGAACAGAGGTCCCAGATAATCAGATAATGGTGGGCGCAGAGCATATAATATGTAGAGTTTTTCTTAGTGGAGACTACAAATTTTTAAGAAAGTCTCTGGGCCACATGGGGCCAAATGCATCCTACCCATGTATATGGTGTTATGTCTCATTACAGTCATTAAGTGCTAAGAGCGAAAGGGTGAGACGAAGATGGTCAAAGCTCTCCTTCATGAGAGGGAAAACTTCATGTGGATAGCAACGGCATTATCTGGAGGAAGGCCGGTACCCGTACCCAGCTTGTTCGACCACAGAAGTTCAAGAAACTTGTCTATACTGAGCTCCACGATCACGCTGGACACCTTGGGCCAGAACGAGTCATCCAGCTAGCCCGAGACGGGTTCTATTGGCCGCACATGGCATCGGAGATAGAACACTACATCACCAAGGTGTGCAGGTGTATCATCCAGAAGAAACCAGCTAAGCAAACAAGAGCACCTCTTGTCAACATCACCACTACCCAACCGTTTGAACTGGTGTCCATTGATTATATCCATCTGGAGCGTTGCAAGGGAGGTTTTGAGTATATCCTGGTGATCGTAGACCACTTCACACGGTTTGCTCAGGCCTACCCGACCAGAAACAAGAGTGGGAAAACAGCAGCGGATATCCTGTTCAATGATTTCATTCTGCGGTTCGGATTCCCCCAGAAGCTGCACCGCGATCAAGGGCGAGAATTCGAAAACCACCTGTTTGCAAGACTTCAAGAGCACTCTGGCATCACCAACTCCCGTACGACACCATACCATGCTCAAGACAACGGGCAAGTTGAACCACTGGGTCAGCAAACGTCTGCCAGAAGAGCTCATTCAAGATCTGGCTGACAATAAAGCTGACCCCAGGAATATGATTGCATGATGCCGTTATTTTACTTTTTCTATACTGTAATACTTAACATTATTCAATTGCTACTTTTGTAAGTTAAGTTAAACAAACAAGTTATATGATTCTAGCCTTACAATGTTGTATTTTGTTATATCTTAAAATTCCCTTAATTAATTGTAATTATTATAACTATTATCATTCAATGGAAAGGGGGCAGACCTTCGTACAAGCTCCGGCTTCTTGTCTGACCTCCTCATACTATTAGCTTACCTTGTGAAATGTACTCAATGTAATAATATTATAATAGTATGAAATAAACCTGAACCAGGCTAAGGATGCAACTCCATACATGCATGTATTTATGAGTCAATTATACATGAATCTCTTGAAATACATGGCAACATTTGTCATTTTAGTCAACAAGGTATGGACAATCTAAATGATACAATAACAATCCTGTCTTTTCACTCTACTAATCACTGTAACACTGAGGCCTTTATGAAGGTGATTAAGAAACAAAACAGGCTGTCAGAACCCATCATATCCCTGATTTGATACCGTACAAGAATGGCACAAAAGTGCCTGCATTAGAGACACTAATGTGTATCTGTTAGCATGCTTTGAGTATCCATGTAGGTATGGGGAAATGCAAGAAGTGTTTTCAATTATTACGCGCCAACTACTGATACATGAAAACCATGTGTAGGATATAAGTTGCTTTTTAAAGAGGATGAGCCGCACCAGAGTTTGTTTTTGTTTTCATGCATCAGTACATAAAGCAGACATACATTTACCCAGAAAACATAGTTGTGTAGTTCTAGAATGCGAGGAAATACATTAAACGTTCCAATTTTCACGACCCTATTTTATCGCCTTTGTCTTGTGTGTGGCCGGCCGGCTATGGTGTGCATTGACGTCTAAATTTTAGCTTACTTGTGATCGTGTCAACATTTCTACCTCCATTGTTTCACATTCTTATTCCTCCTTCGCGGTAATTTATCTGAGGAAATGCCGAAATCCTTTGCCATAGGTGGATGAACGAGAAATTCATTCAAAGATCCTGATCTGACTTTCTTCAGATTTCCCAAAAAGGAAATCATTCGGAAGCAGTGGGTTCGTTTTGTAGATACAACAAGATCAAACTTCGTACTGGGTAAATGGAGCTACTGTACACATGTACGTCTGCCGGATGAGCCAAGAACAGAATTAAGAGCTAAAATGAAAAGCTGCAAACTCACAAATTTGATATCAGAATATGAATTTGGAGATTTAGACTTTAGTCAGTTGCGTTGGCATCATGAATCCCTTTACTTTCACTCAACAGTTCAAATGGTGAAGAGGAATAAGATGATATCAAATTGGCTTAAAACCATTCAAACCAACACATGAACAAGACAGTTTGTTTGAATAATGCAATAAAATGTCATTTATTTAAAAAAAAGTATTACAATAAGATGCTAATTATTATGTCACTTTCATTATCTTGTTATACACAGCTAAGTCATTCACAATGGATGAAACAGCTGAAGAGGAATTCTTCAATGCACCACAGATAAACACCAATGAAGCTAAGGCATCACCAATAAACAAAAGAATAAGCTTAGAAGGACAAGCGCAAATAGAAAAATATATATATATTTTGTGGTGAATTTGTCTATTTCAGGATTAAAGACTTTTTATGAGAATTTCCAGTGATCAATTAGCTTACATTGTTGTTTTTTTAATCATGTAACATTATTTGTGTATGTTATTTTTCAGAATGATGGAGATTCAAAAGAATCAAAGGCCATACCCTAATGGGCGGCCAAAAGGGCCAAAATCAAACAAATGTTCAGAAGGACAAAAACATCATCCAAAGATCAATTTTATTCAAACAAAGGACAAATCAACAAAAGAACAAATTCACGAGAAGACAAAATGTAAATCAAAGGACAAAACTAGAAGAAGACAACTTCACAAGAAGACAAAATCGAACAATGACAAAACGACAAGAGGACAAATTTACAAAAAGACAAAACCAAAATCATACAAAGGACAAAACGGCAAGAGGACAAATTTACAAAAAGACAAAACCAAAACCAAACGAAGAAAAAAATAACAAGAGGACCGATTTAAAGAAAGAAGTAAAAAAACAAATCACGCGCAAAACCACAAGAGGACACACACACATGTTGGAAAACTGAAAAGGTCACTCACGTACACAGGACGAACATTTTCATAAACGGACAAAGGTCGTTGCGATGAGAACTGACCAGCACTGAACGATGGGGGCGGCCCCCATTGACTTATATAATCTCTATCTCCAATCTCCATCATCGTTTTGGAAACGAGTGGACTGGGCTTCAGTCCGAGCTTGAATATTCTCATAAATACCACAAAGCTAGGATGCGGTCTTATAGTATAAGTTATAGGATGAGTTATAATTATGTTGTCTGTCTCCAGCAGAAGGCGCTGGTTATTTCATCAGGATTTCCCTTTTTTCTTATCTTTTTTTTTTTGGGGGGGGGGGGGGGGGGCGGGGGGAATTTGTGCCAATTAACCATTTCACAAAGAAAATCTCGTTGATATATGTATTTTTTTGGGGGGGGGGTGAGGCCTTTGATATAGTTATACCATGGAGCTATAAAAAGGATTTTTTTTTTAAATTGGTTTAGGGCCTATACATTAGGCCTGGGCGATTAGTGCTTTTCACTAATCGATTAATCGCGGAGGAAATAATCGCGATTAATCGATTAATCGCGATTACCCGGAAGTGACTATACTAGCAGCACGTACCTTGTTTTCATCATAGCGGCACTGCAGTAAACTGCACTAGCGTAATGCATTGATTCTTACAAGTTTCAACAGCGATCAGTTCCGATTTCCGAGGCATTGAGCCTATGCCATTTTTGTTCTGATAAGGTATAATGCAGAATTCGTGAAGCTAATATCGTCCATAATTATTGGTATTCCTTCAATAAAGCAGGGTAATTTCGCGAAGTGTTGGCCGACAAGGCATGCAGCTACTGCCTCACGTTCGTACACCCAGACATACATGTACAGGTCAACGATAGTACACGATGACACAATGTACACCCACATAGGCTGAACAGTGAACACGATTATAACACAGTTCACGATTACTAAACAGTGAACACGATTATTACACAGCTCACGATTACTACACACATCGCGATTATTTTAGAGTTCACGATTACTCCACATGTTCACTTCACGATTATTATACCATACGATACAATACAGTAATCGTCTATTCGAGTAGCGTCCGAACTCGAGTAGTTGAATGATGCATCGCGCCATGCATGCGCCAAGCCTCGCTGGCCGGCCATGGTAGCCGAATCCATTGTAAACACGTGGGCCAATAGGTTGAGAAAAACTTCGTTGTCAGCTGTCACTTTTGTCAGGCTTGAAAAAAAATCACCCCGACACGTTTAAACCTTATGTATCCAATAAATCATGTTTGTGTGCGACAACCTTTCGTTTTATTACTAAGTGAGATAAATATTATTCATTGAAAATGCAACATTACTAAATGTACCTCAATAAACAGCGAAATGGTATAGCCCTCATTCATGCCTTATCCACGTTGACCATATAAGGCAGTACAGAGGGCTACTGGCCAATTACAGTGTTATCTCAAAATGTTGTCATGGTGCTGTCACAATTGGGCGGGCTTCTGGTGCACGTGCAGCAGGCAGACTTGATATCAAGTCGGTAATTTTACCGCTACACCAGGGGTACGGTGTGCGTGTTCATATTACACCGTGTACGTCCTGCATAATGTCCAACATGCGGGGACGCGGCCGCGGCACATATACACCCTCGACCCCTATTGAAGATTGCGTTGCCTCACTATACGAACGATGCATGATGCACATTGCAGAATGATTGTTCCTTGACAGATGGACGGACAAAACACGAATGTCTAACGACTTGTCATCAAGTCTATGCAGCTGCTCCATGCAACACACACGGCATGGCTATTGATCGACTGAGAATAGTAGTAACTCATGGAATTAATCACAACTCGAAGGCACTAATCGCGCTGGCACGATTAATCGAGTAGTTCAGAATTTACTAATCGAGTAATCGACACAGGAATGTAATCGCGATTAATCGATTAATCGAGTTAATCGCCCAGGCCTACTATACATGTTGTTTTGTTTCAATAATTAATTGTGTGGAGGTATACGAAAAAAATAAAGACTCCAAATCAAACAGTGCAATGTGTTCCAATATTTAAATAACCATGTTGTTGTATTGCTCTCGATCACAATGTCAAGCTAGCTGTCAAGCAAAATAATTCAAAATCGGCAGGGACAGCCTACGTCTTTTGCTCCTCATGTGCCTTCAATCCCTTCATTAGTAGTAAAATAAGACTGTTAAAAACTTTGTTTTCAATTGCAGGGCCATGCAAAAATCAAGAGTTTACCGGATATTTTGCAGTTGTCACAAGCCAAGAGAAAGTACCCTAAATGCGGGCATGAACTACATGTACTTAATGTACAGTAAATGCAGTAGGCCTACATAATGAACACACAGTGGCTATACTCCAGTTTGTTTTAGCTAGAGTATTACGTAACAGATGTGCTACAGCAGCGAACCAGATCTATGCCCTGAGGCAAATAGTACTCCTGGGAATTCACTCCAGCAGGTTTTCCACTAAAATTGTAAAGGGACCTCCAAAAACAATTGAGACAGAGATAGGGGTGCACCACACTAAATAAACTCCCATTGACTTTAGTGTAAAATACGTCAACTTTACAGTTCAAAAAACCCCATCCAGAAGTTTCTCAGTTGTTGGTGCAATAGTGTAAATGATAGTGTGAACTCTCATCTACCCAATTCTTTTCAATTTTTGGTTGGGTAACCGATTGGATTTTTTGCTAATTGCCCCAAGAAAAAAACACCCCCGAAATGTCCTTCTTCCGTAACCGACTTGCTACGAGTTTTCATGAAGCAACCCTCCACGTTCAAGACAATGTAGGACCGGATTTTAAACCAAAATATCTCAAGTCTCCACAACAGGCTGAAACACTGAACCCCCAGGTTGTCATAACCAGTCAAAATTACACAATATATTAATTGCACGACCCCCCAAATTGCATATTTAAAAAACATTTGAGGGTACACACATTATGATAATCAGCTCGGCGCATTGATTTTTGAGCTATTTAGTGTGGTGCATCCTATAAGGGGGCTCAACTTTCAAAATTGGTTGTCCAATTAAGCCCAAAATGTAGAGTTTATGACACTGATCTCATATGTGAAAACAAAATTGAAAAACATTATTGCGTTTTTCTACGGCACGGCTTAATGTGTTAGGTCGTTGACCCGTGGTGGCCATACAAACGTGCACATTCTCCATTATAATATTGTGTACACCCCATGGAAAGTCGGGCTCTGATTCCACATATTATTTCCTCACAAAGTTATCTTATGGCTATATTGGATGCAATGATGCGCAGGCCATTACAGATAGTTTAATTAATCAAGGCGAGGGTGTCATTTCACATGGAAAAGTGGTGTAAGGTCAAGGTTGGCCTGTTTGGTTGGGGGGGGGGGGGGGGCGTTTGGGATATTCCGTGGAATATTTCTGCCCCAGTATCCATATTGAGACATAATGATGAACTTTTATGGGATTAATCAATGCATATTACATTTCACCAAATTTCGCTGTCCTTGAGAATATCATTTCCCCTCTGAAAAGTGAGAAAGAGGCGATTAGGGTTGTCAGCGTGTGGGCGGGGCTTGCTAGGGTTGGGTCTAGGTCTGGGGCCCCGGCTGGGGTTAGGGTTGGAATCAGAGCGATTTAGGGTTTAAAACTGGTGATAGGATTGAATTTGCGGAACTAGGGTTACAATTTAGGGGATTGGGTTGGAATTTCGGCCGGCTAGGGTTACTATTTTGGATCTAATAGGGTTACAAATTGGGCCACCTTCGTCTAAACAAAACTCGTAGGGTGTAGAAAAGACAATGTAAGTTGCGTAATACAAGGTTTTATGTGTATTAGGAATGATGTTTTCAGGAAATAATTAACAAAATCTGATAAGAAACTTGGTCTTATACAGCTTCTTTTCGTTCTCGCCTCCCCCAACAGAGTGGTGGCGCTATCACAAAATAGCTACCGATGCGCCGCCATCTTGTGACCTATAGGGTGCACCACACTAAATAAACTCCCATTGACTTTAGTGTAAAATACGTCAACTTTACAGTTCAAAAAACCCCATCCAGAAGTTTCTCAGTTGTTGGTGCAATAGTGTAAATGATAGTGTGAACTCTCATCTACCCAATTCTTTTCAATTTTTGGTTGGGTAACCGATTGGATTTTTTGCTAATTGCCCCAAGAAAAAAACACCCCCGAAATGTCCTTCTTCCGTAACCGACTTGCTACGAGTTTTCATGAAGCAACCCTCCACGTTCAAGACAATGTAGGACCGGATTTTAAACCAAAATATCTCAAGTCTCCACAACAGGCTGAAACACTGAACCCCCAGGTTGTCATAACCAGTCAAAATTACACAATATATTAATTGCACGACCCCCCAAATTGCATATTTAAAAAACATTTGAGGGTACACACATTATGATAATCAGCTCGGCGCATTGATTTTTGAGCTATTTAGTGTGGTGCATCCATAGAGATTATATAAGTCAATGGGGGCCGCCCCCATCGTTCGGTGCTGGTCAGTTCTCTTCGCAATGACCTTTGTCCGTTTGTGAAAATGTTCGTCTTGTGTGAGTGAGTGACCTTCTGTGCGGTCGTCTGATTTTCACTTCGTCCTTAATTGTGTGCATTCGTCCTCTTGAGGTTTTGCGCGTGATTTGTTTTTTTACTGTCTTTCTTTAAATCGGTCCTCTTGTCATTTTTTTCTTTGTTTGATTTTGGTTTGGTCTTTTTGTAGATTTGTCCTTTTGCTGTTTTGTCCTTTGTTTGATTTTGGATTTGTCTTTTTGTAAATTTGTCCTCTTGTCGTTTTGTCCTTTGTTTGATTTTGGTTTTGTCTTTTTGTAAATTTGTCCTCTTGTCGTTTTGTCCTTTGTTTGATTTTGGTTTTGTCTTTTTGTAAATTTGTCCTCTTGTCGTTTTGTCCTTTATTTGATTTTGGTTTTGTCTTTTTGTAAATTTGTCCTCTTGTCGTTTTGTCCTTTGTTTAATTTTGGATTTTGTCTTTTTGTCCTTTTGCCGTTTTGTTCTTTGTATGATTTTGGTTTTGTCTTTTTGTAAATTTGTCCTTTTGCCATTTTGTCATTTGATCGACTTCGATTTTGTCTTCTTGTGAAGTTGTCTTCTTCTTACATTTGTTCTTTTCGTGTATTTGTTCTTTTGTTGATTTGTCCATTCTTTGAATAAATTTGGTCTTTAGATGTTTTGTTTGTCCTTCTAAACTTTTTTTTAATTTTGGCCCTTTTGGCCGCCCATACAGTTGGTATCTTGACCATTCTGTTGACTATATCTTACCATAGAGCTACAAACAGCTCTATGATCTTACTAATGCTAGATCTTATAATGTGTGTGCTTATTCCTTAAGAAGTGTATTAAGTTCTTACTCTTATTCTTTAACTCTTAATAAGCAATTCATTGTAATCGTTCTCAATTTATTTATTTGCTTTATTTTGTGTGTTAATTAATTTCTTGCATAATTATAGTTAACAACTCAGTTTATACACTCTTGCTGATAGATGTACCCAAGAGATCGTACATATAGAGGTAGTGGATTCCAGGGAAGTAAATGGCAAGAGTGTCAACATGGAGGTTTTGGGATTCGAGTGGGCCATCGGCAAAGTTCTAAATCAAGTTGGCATTGCTGAAGTGACAACCGATGCTCATTCATCCATATCTGCCAAACTACGTAAGCATATCATTCCTATGACAGTTTCATAGTTTATCATTTGATATTTCGAAGAAAAAACATTGTGAAGTGTCTATAAAAAGTAAAATTCAACTGTTTGTTGATTTTACAAAAGTTGTGGTCTGTGGATTTTGTTTTTGATTTTCAGCATTCAAATTTCATCTACCCTTTTAGGAAACTGCAACAAATACAAGGAAATCGTTTACACATGGGACATGTGGCATGGTGGCAAAAGTGTCTATAAAAAAGCTCTAGCTGTAAGTATTTGAAATTTGACTTGCATTTACATTTAGATTACTATATTTTATGCTAAATTCTATGCCTATTCATGTAATGCTTGGTGTAATATGGTATTATGAATTTGATGAAATTTCACCATCATAAAATTTGTCTCCTGAAACATTCTTTAATTCAACAATGGAAATTGACGTGCTATTTATTGGTTCAGTAATCAATGTAATTTTGCCTGATTTTTTAGCTGTCAAGCCAGAAAGGACTTAGTAAGATTCTTCCATGGGCAGATGCTATCCGATCTCACTTGTGGTATGCTGCGAAGAAGTGCAATGGAGATACTGATGCACTGAAGGTAAAATATTATTCTTTTAAAGTTATTGTATTTGTACATTGAATTGTGATGGAACCAACTGCTGCAATTATGCATCAAAATCAAATACCACTCTATCCCAAGGATCAATTAGGATACGTGCAACACTTGCAGTGCTGCAAACTGAGAAACGGTACTGTCCTTCAATTTGTTTTAATCTTTGTATGTTCACACAAGGCTGTTTCGTTTTAAATGCTTCATTCAGGCTATATGGATTTCTTACCTTCACCATGTTGTAAATGAACATGAATGGATAGTAACCGATGGCCTGATAAGACGAGTCTATAGAGTCACCAAGGATCCCAAGCAGTTGGAAGAGAGACGACAGGTGGTTCTGCCTAGCACCCTCCAGGAAACAGTCTAGGAAGAGCTTTATGATAAAGCAAGACATTTTGCAGCGGAGGGAACCCAGGAAGCTGTCCGGCATAGGTTCTTTTGGCCATGAATTTCGCGAATGGTTTTCAAAAATTCAGATGAGAAAATGAATAAACTCCTTGCTGATGAGTGTGGGTCAACATGAAGGACATAAATTGCGAGAACACAATTGAAAGATGATGTTGCAAAATGCTTCTGGAAGACTTCAAATGCCAAACTTAGCTGTATGGTGTAAACCTTACTTGTCTTACCATGGTCTTACTAATGACTATATAGCTACATTTTTTTTTTCACAATGAACCAGAAAACTTTTCCTTTTTTGAATGCTGGTCGCGCCATTGTGCAACACCTGAGAAGGAACTTTATAGGCCTGTAGAACTCACAAAGAACTCTATAGATCTCATATAGTCAATACAGGCTATCCATACTGAGAGTTTTATATTCTTTATATAACAGCAGTTCCCCCAACTAGTTATGTGATTATCGCCTTCAGGCAATTGTACCTACAGGGTAGGTCTCTCAATATTCCTGAAAATGCTGCTGATTTCACACAGGGCACACCTGTGAGATCAAAATCTCAAGGCTGAGCATTTTTAGAAAAATGATAGATGAGCTGTCAGCACCATCCTACAGGCCCAAGATATGGGTGGCGAAGGAAGGAGTTTCTTCGTCTTGGCCTGGCCGCTCTGTATGACAGAGTGACCACAGGCCCGGCCAAGTCAAGGGACCTTGTTGAAGACACTGCAGCCACTGGATGGCATGGTATATTTTGTCTTGGCCTGGTCGCTCTGTATGACAGAGTGACCACAGGCCCGGCCAAGTCAAGGGACCTTGTGCAAGACTCTATAACCTTCCTGGATGACATGGTATATTTTGTTGCTGGAGTCGTCATTGATAGGTTCCCCTTTTCACATTGATCTATACACTGCTTGTGTATACAGGAAGCAGAGAAGTAAATAATGTCTTCCTGATATTGCAAGGGAAACGTTAGATAATGATAATAAAATGTTGAAGCTATAGTTTATAGCACGAACATTTTATTACATGTATATAGTAAGTTAATTGTTGAACCTCAATGAGGTTTGAAAGAACATTGTGGAAGACACTCAAATCTCATTTTACAAAAACATGTATTTGAGTGAGGGAAAAAAATAAAATGAGGCAATTTAAAAAAGACTTCATAATTCAAATTGAGAAAACATGGTATATTAGTACACGGACATGTTGTTTGTTGTTTAACTTGTTTGAATCCCTGGACAATACATAAATATTTTGTTACAATGATGTGTTAAAATGATGTGCATTATAGTACTAGCTGGCAACGTCCGTTGTAGAGCAGGAGGGTTTGGAACCACCATCCACGGTATATATTTACATTAACAAAAGTGTACAAGGCCGTGAATCTATAATGCTTTAAGATAAAACATACTAATTACGTTGGCATTTTTTTTTTAAATTAGTATAATTATGTGCCGTTTTGTGTGCAAATTAGAACACTCAAGAAGAGACTTGTGATAAAGCAACCCAGACCAGAACGAACAGACTCGTCGTGCAACTGGACTTAGACACATTTTGCGTCTATCCCTCATCTGTAAAACAGCACTATGTGAGATCCAAGCGTTGCCAAACATATCCCAAGAAATTTTCAGTGAAATCCAAAGGTAAGCATGTATGAATGTTACAATGCTTTAAATATTTTCTGCATGGATTTAGGGATTCAAGCACGTCGCCGAGGGCGTTCCAAACACATGCAATGCAAACTGGTGAAAGCACCAAAACTTCAATTGCTGAGTCCCTCAATCACCCGGTCCCCCCAGTCGTGACTGTTGAAGTTGGAGAGAGTGATCCAGAAAGTGACTCTTCTAGCTCAAGCGACAGCTATGAACCCTCTTGTGGCATGTCATCTGACTCCGACTTAGATACGAGGTATATTTTATGAGATGATTACAATAATATTTTTGTTTTCCCCGACTTATTTCAATCCTTAATTTAGTGGCCCGATCACACACTTTTACAGGGGATATTTTCTTAACAGACCCGTGCATGTGTTGCCCTAACTGTCCTCCATAGTTTGACTTTATTAACGGCAAGTGACTTTGGAAAATCTCGCCTGATGACCAATAATGGTTTGTCCATGAAGATGTACACGGACGTACACGTACATTGTTTGCCCTTATCTAACAATGAAATGTTAATTTGTATTGCTCATTTGTTTTTTGTATTGGTACAGCTCGGACGACGAAGAAGCTGAGGACACCAATTGCAACGTTTTACAGGCCAAGAAGTGGCTGAACATTGGGAAGGCTGCACACTCAAGGATGGGGATCTCTGACCCTTCATCTGGATCATCCAAACTTGAAGAAGAGATAAAAAATGTCAATGTTTAATTCGGAAATCAGGAATTCTTCTCGACCCACACGCAGACATGCCTTTCCAGTCTTTGAGTGGTAAAAAGTTGAAAGACAACCTATTGGATATGACAGCCATTGGCCAAAGAAACAAAGAAATGTACACAAATTGTCTTAAAACAACCATGAGCCCACCAAAGAATATAATGTATGTCATTGCAACAGATAAAGAAATAACAGTCAAGTCCCGAACCGTCACAAAAGCATCACTGGCAGGTTCCATCAATGAGATACTCCCACATGAGATCATCTCCCACATGGGACAACAACTGACTATCTTCATGAGCAATGGAAAGATGTGAAGAAAGGAAACAAGAAGGGATACATAGACTTTTATAAGTTCATAGAGATGATTGAAATCACCCAAGATGACACTGATGAACTTGGTAATGAATTAGAATGATCGCAGATGTCACCACTTCTGTCTTAATCTAGTATTCATTAACTTGCCCAAACTGCAACAAATGCGGCTGTGACCATGTTGAGACTACATGTAAGAGGGATACATTTAGTATCTTATGGAATCTTTATTAGCCTATGGCATGTTTAATGATGAAATTCTTGTTTGCTTGGACAATGGCAAAGAGATAGCTGGCCGATACTCTGACGATGATATCGATGAAATTATCTTCATTCTGGATCAATTCAATATTCCAAACAGGGGCTATCATGAGTTGACTCAGAGGAAGTCAGCAAAACTACCATAATTTGACAGTGTTGTAGACAGGCAACGGGATCTAAATAAAGACATTCATATTCATGACATGGTACCTGACTACCCAGGGATTTATACTTCTCTCTCTGCTTCACTGACTGGCAAATTATCCGACCAACACACTGTGTTTACACTGGATCATGTAAGAAGAAGAAAAGTGGCAGCGCTAAACAAAATACAAACTCTGTCTTGAAGACATTGAGAGGGCTGTAACATTCAAAACCTAATTTGCTGAGGAGAGGGCCCTTAAATCAGAGGGCAATGTTATCAACAATAAATGTGAGGGTTAAAATCAGTGTAAATTGAGATTTGAAAGAACCAAACTGGATAATTGATATCAATCTCTCTTCTCTGGAATGGAAAAATCACATTCACAATGAGACTCATAAGAATCATAAACGGAAAGCTGAGGTGCTACATGTACATTCAAAAGCTTCAGATGACAGCACGATAGGTTTTCATAATGACTTTAATATGTATGGCTGCTAAGAGGGCATGTGGTTGCCAGACTGTCCAAATGAAGTGACATACATAACACTGTACATGTAGGCCTAATTATAAATGGAAAGAAAGATGATGAAAGAAATACATAATCGAGTACACACAAATTAAATCAGGGGAGAAGGGGCACGAGAAGGGGTGAATGTTCTATAAGAAAGGGAGAACACAAGGAAATAATAGAGCATTAACTGTTGATTTTTTCTCTCTTCTTGAATCTGACAGGGCTTTTTGAAGAGAGCATGCAAAGCCCTTGTAGAGCGGAAGTATTCTTCAGCAGTCAAGATCATCATGGCCAACAATACTGATGGCAGAAGAAGAATACTAGTAAAACTCATCGCCCTTTGGGCGCAAAAAGAAATGGACAACTTTGCCAAGAAGAGAAACACGGCTGTTACTGCCATGGTCAACAGACTAACTGCCAAAGGCTTCAGCTGGAAGAAGGCAATGGGAGAGTTTCAGACGAATCTGCCCATTCTTCATCTGATGCTCTCAACGACCCTGACCAGAAACAACCAAATGCATAAAGTACATGTACTGTTGTATGTACCGTATATGGTGTGCTTTATTATCCAAAAATAAAATGTTTAAATGTGCGGGGAAACCTATAGTAACCAACCTGCCATAATGTTTTCCCTGGCAGTTGTCCGAGGAATTGTACGAGCGATGGGGCATTCGCCAGCGTGTGTCTTCCCCATATCACCTTCAGACCAACGGCCTTGACCAGCGGAGGAACCAGACACTAAAGACATCCATTGCCAAGTTGGTGAATCCCCACATACAGGTAAATTAAAACATCAAGGCCACTCAAGAGAACGACAAGAAAACCTATGCGAAGAGAAAGGGGAGAAATGTCAAGGTGTTCCAGCTGGAAGAAGGCATGCTTGTCCTTAAAGAGGAACTACATGTATGAAGATTGGACTCAAGGGGAGCAAGCTGGAACCAAACTGGATCGGACCATACAGGTTAGTTCTGAAATGTATGAAGACATCGCAGAAGTTTTGGTCATCCGTTATTTTCGTGAGCATCGAGTTATAGCGCCTCCAATGATTTTACCGTCGCGGCACAGAGTAGAAGCATGAGCCCTTCCGGCAAGCGGAGTGGGGCCAGACGCCGTACTCGCCCACCTCCAGACATCCTATGGGGAGCCATTGACAAGCGGGGAGTTACAGCGCCAGCTACTTGACCGTAAACAGCAGCGGGGAGAGACTGTACGTGAGTACTCTGTGGCGCTACAGCGCCTGTTCCTTCGCCTGCAAAAGAAGGACTCCCAGTTGTATAAACAATCGGATATAATACACAAGGAGCAGTTCCTACTTATCATATTGTTTACTCTTAACAGTTAACCTGAAAATGATTCATGCTACATGTACTATACATTTGTAAATGTTGAGTTATAATTGCTGCATAAATTTCAAGAAATTTCGCTTTATTTATGTGCAGTTTGACATCCAAGTTGAATACTTTAAACACCATCAACATCATGCCAAACCTCTACACAGTCTTCGTTTGCCTTCTGTCAACTGGAAAATCACAAGCCACAAAGATTGGAAATACCTCCGGTTTGCAATAACTGATCAAGGATAAGGAACTGATTTCCTTTCTGGTTGAACGGGCCACTCCAGCTGGCCTCTTCAAGAAGCTTGAAGAAAGATGTCCGTGATGCATTTGTCAAGTCACAAAAAAAGCAAAAGACAAAGAGCGGCCAAGCAGCAAAAACAGTGAAACCATACAGATATGAAAGCATCCTGGAATTTTTACTGCCCTACATTAAGCCCAGAGTGTATGTACAGTATTTGATTCACTACACATCTGTTTGGTCAAATGAACCATTCCAAATCATAAGTTGTAACTCAAAAGATAGACGTTACAGTACACACTACATAATTATTACTTAATTATTCTTATTTTTGATTTGTCAATTGACAGCACAAATAGCAACATCACGGTCAGTGTTGATTCGGACGTGGATGACAGTGATGGCCATGTCAGTGAAGGTGACACTACAGCAAGCACTAGTAGCACATCACGTCCCACTCCGAGTCCGATCCCAACCACATCAAAGAATCCAAGAAAGTGAAGGCGGGAAGAGTCCTCGCAACTCGAGGAAGAGATCCTAAATTATCTCAAAGATGAAAGGGAGGCCCACACAAAGAACAATGAAGACGACGAATATGATGCCTTTTTTCGGTCCATGGCAGACATATGTCGCAAGCTACCCTCCAATGTGCAATCAAGGGTGAAATTTCAAATACATAAAATTCTATTTGAGGCGGAGATGGCAAATACTGGTTCTGGAAGCCAAAGCATGTAGAGTAAACATTTACATAATAGTGACATACCTGTAAACCATCCAGTATTAATCAAGTGTTAATTTATATTTTTCATATTTCTACACATCTTTATCGCACATTTGTTTGATTTAATTAAGTTTATGGATATTTGAAAAGTGAACAAAGACAAATTGACTAGAGCGGGATTCGAACTTGCGACCTATACCGTACAGGCGCTCTACCAACTGAGCTATTCAGCCCTGACTGAGGTCGCCGGTTCGAATCCTGATCCAGTCACTTTTTCACTTTTCAAAGACTTTAAATTCAGTCACTTTCCCTTGGTCTGAAGCTGCCACATCCAAACATGCTCCACTCGTACACTCATTTTGGTGACCTGTCATCAGGTTTCAACTCTGATTTGGTTTTGATGGTGGCTCATGTCAAACTTCATGACGTACTTGAACACGAACACAATGTTTCAATCATGTTTGATAAAATGAAGATCAAAGCAGGATTAGCATATTCAGTTCGTTCTGGAGCTATTGTGGGTTTTGTGGATGTTGGGTCCATTGCCAATGAGATTCTGCAGTTTGAGGTGAAGTGCAAAGGAGGAGAAGTTCCTGTTGCAAGTCATGTGCTTGTGTTGATGGTTCGGGTTTTTTTTACGTCACTACGGTCACCGATCGGGTACTACCCTAGCCAGATTTGCTTTAGTTGAGTTGTCATAGGCATGTTACCTCGTATAAGATGATATTGTATTGTGTAGTCCTGGTTGTATTTCGTATAAACCTGTGACAAGATGCTAAGCTGAAGCAAGATACTGCCATGAGAGGATTTTATTTCAGCTTTAGAGATATCTACGCCCCTCATCCCACGAGACGCCTTCACTGGGGGACGCACTAACGGCACCAGACTCTCATATGAAGCAGGTCCTGGGGAAAAGATCAAGTACATGGATTTCACAAGTCTATATCCATACATCAATAAATATGGAAAATATCCCATTGGTCACCCCACTATTATCACGGAAAACTTCCGTGATATCAGCGAGTTCTATCTGGCCCGGGTGTATGTAACGCTGCATATCGTGCAGTATATTTTGTAAACTTTTCGGGGAAAGATTTTGAGGACTGTACTGTATGTACTACGCAATCGAACTGGCGTTTAATGGCAGTGCATATTCTATGCCGTCGAGCTCGTGACGGACTAGACATATCAGTCACGCTGTCGGCATCCAACACAGTTATGAGTTAATTATTTGTGGACAGCAGTTAATTTCTTCCAAAAACTACATTTCACTCAGATCTAAATCCCAGGAAAAAATACCATTAGTCCAAGAGTTTTCAATGATCACAGATTTACAACCCAAGAGGTAGAAATGGTATATTTTTATGCAACACCTGCCGCCCACAAGACTAGTGAAACACAGAGGAAGGAAAACAGAAGTACAAAACACGTGATTTAAATTAAATGATTTTGTATCGTTGTAAGATTACGTCATATGTTAATTTTTTTTTACGCTTTCATTTAAAATGATTTCAGTCGCAAAATAATTTCGTATCGTGGAAATGAGTTGACCAGATTCATCCTCCAACATCATCATAATTACCGGTATGGTTGTTGCCTATGGCAAGGCCTTCAATGGAATGAATTGACCAAGACGGCCACATAGGCCTACATGCACGCCATGGCTTTGTTGTATTGTAGCTCAGATTGTCTCATTAATTCCTGTAGCTGGCATTTTGCATAATCAATCAGCATACATCATACATGCTGTGCGTTATTACCATAATTTGGCCCCGCCCTCAAATACAAAATATCCAAGACCTTCGTGACGGTCCAAGAGTCTGACAGAATTCTCCCATATCCGCCGCGCAGGGGCACCCTATGGGCCACGGGAAAGCAACAACGAGACGAGAACGAGAACCAAGACTACAAAATCAAGTGAACTTGCCAAGGTAAATTCAAGGGTACACACACTGCGAGAAAAGTTGACCATGAAGTCAGAACAAATAAAAAGCCTGACAAAAAAGGTTCAGCGGGATGCAGAAAGCACTAAAAAAAAATGTGACAAAAATTCAAATCCTAGAAGAGAGCAATAAGGAAATGCAAAAACAAGTGACTGAAAAAGATGAACATGTATGTATCATGAAGTGCTTGGCAAATTTACTATTGGCAAGTATTACAAACTGATTGGCCACACTACATTCAAGCTACCAAGTGAGGAAGATGGCATCAGAGTCAATGCAAAGACTAGAGTAAGTACTGATAAAAATAGGCATCCAATTGTTGCTTTGTATATATAAGAAACAGTGATATTTGGCAAAATAAATCATTAACCTTTTAAACAATATTTAGAAAATCACAATTATTTAATTAGAAAAGGGAATGGTTTATAATGTCATAAAAGAAGTATCGTGAACAAAGATGCCGTCTAGCTTCCTTTCCGTTCCGTTTGTTGGAATGGAGTCTACCATTGACACATTGATAACATCTTTCAATGGTCAACAGGAGTCATTTATGAAGTCAATGATGCAGTGACATGAACGTCAAGCCCAAATGGAGGCAGAAAGAGAGGAACGTCAAAGAAGAGACGACCAAGAACATGACCAGCAGATGTTCAGAATGTTTGGTCAGCCGGTATGTCAGTTAAACCAACCGCAACAGCCAAACAGGAATGTGCAATATAATCCTGATGGTACAACAAGCTATTACAATATATGTAACTCTGTAACTAGTATCTGTGTTGCCATATTCAATAAAAAGCCCATATTAAAAAGTTTTTTGTTTTATCAGAGCTCTAATTATTTTTAAAAGCAATTATTCCCCCATAGAAAAGTGCACTAACTCGGTCGAGACCGGCGTAATGTGCTCGTTTTAACCGGGATCTCGTCTTTTGAGCTTGTATAAACGAGGTTTAACTGTACCTACCTGTCTGCAGCACCATGCATCATGTACATGTACTTACCTTACTCCTTAGCCCAGGCATGGAGGAAGGGACCAGGCTAGCAAGAAGTCAAAACCCACCGAGTTGCTGTAGACGTGGAGCTTACTGTTTGCATCTTGGAAGTACACATTACAAGCTAATTCAGTAATTGATAGCACTCAATGCACTCCATGTATGCTGGTATGTCATCAGGCCCACGTTGCACATTCAAACTGAAGGAATACTTTGTTGTCACAAGGTTCATGTATACTGTATGTTGTTGCGTTCATGACCTCCACAAGTCCGTTGTCCGTGCATGCGATGCGTGGCAGCCTGGGCCACAACCATTCGACCATTCCTGAGACTGGTCATCATCAGTCACCAACTATCAACATTCATGACATGGCCATAGACTTCCGGGAGGTGACTAAACGCAACCTGGAAATACATGTTTGCACCTAGAACGACTGTCCAGAACATTTAGGAACATTAAAACTTCAGCAACATCGGCAACGCGACACCTAACTTGTTCGAAATGGGTCAAGTCGTACCCAAGTTAACTCGTACCCAAGTCAAGTCGTACCCCAAAAATGACACCCAAGTCAACTCGTACCCAAGTCATCTCGTACCCAAGTTGAATTCCCCAAGTTAACTCGTACCCAGGTTAAGTCGTACCCGAGTCAATTCGTACCCCAATTCGTACCCCATTATTGCACAAGGCATGCGGCTGCCGCCAACAGACTTCGAAGCTGTCATTATACATGTACTTGTATTAAATTGACATCTATTTAAAGGTTGAATTAAGATGAATATAAAACTAGGCTTACCGTCTGTCTGTTTTATTTTTGCTGTGTTTTAATCGTTTGTCGGGCGTGGGGTAGGCCTATATGAAGGGATTATGTGGGCAGGTGGAATGCCCAATTGATTTTGATTTTGAAACGGACGGTGAGGGGTGGGGTGTTTTGTTCAATTGATTTTGAAACAGGAATTTTTTAAAAATAATAATTTAGAAATTAATGTGATTTTTCGATTAAAAGAGACATTAAAATATGATAACTAAAATGTCACAGTCTACACGAACGAGATTTTATTCACAATTGTATAGGGGTACGAGTTGACTTGGGTACGAGTTGACTTGGGTACGAGTTAACTTGGGTACGACTTGACTTGGGTACGACTTGACGAATCGACTTGACTTGGGTACGAGTTAACTTGGGTACGAGATGACTTGGGTACGAGTTAACTTGGGTACGAGATGACTTGGGTACGAGTTAACCTGGGTACGAGATGACCCAAAATCAACTTGTTTACTTCCACACTCCATAGCAAATGAACACGCGTTCAGTCAACATGTGAGATATTATACAGTACGTATATGGAATTCCATTGTGGAGTCTGGGTACCTGCTCCAGGGACACAGTGCATCATACTATGTCCCCATCCCAACAGAGGGCGGCAGACACCCAGACCAGTAAATAATTTCCCATAGGCTCCCATGCAAAATGACAAATTTCAAACAATTATTACAAATACTCACAAGTTTCTCAGGCAATCAAACCATACACCAAAATGAAGCTGATAGTGATAACTTCCGTTTTAATTTTCTTCACAATTTTCTTCAGGGTAACCAATGACTTCTTGAGAAAAGACCATCCAAAGAAAAATGACCCTATAACTGCCAAATGGTGTCAGACTAAAAAATGTACCCCTCCACTACATAGCATAAATAGAGCGACTTTAGGGCCTGATTTCATCAACACAGCTCAAAAGTGAGAGTCCAAACTCTGTTGACCGGGCTCCATCCATTTTTTTTCTTTACAAGACTTCCCATGTATGGCTCAGCAAATGCTTTTATAAAAAAGATTTTGAAAAGAATATGAATGACTGATTTGGACCAATTTACTGGTCTGCATCTGTCAAGATTACATTTACTGTACATTGATCATTGTCTTAATAAGCCTGGTAGTTTCTAGAGGTTTTTATAAAGGTATTTAAGTTCACTGCAAATATTCAAACATTTCACAAGGATTTCATCATACTTTCTGAAACATAAATAGGCACATTTACTTTGAATTAAGGACCTATAAACTTTTCTCACTTTCTTGCAATTTCGGAATAGCGCTCCGCACTAATGACGTCACAAAATCCCCGGATGTCAGACAAACATTGTCTCACGCACGTAGTTTACATGCACGCGCACACCCACACACGTGTACATGGTTGCAATGTTTGTCGGATCGGATGCTATTTTTAGCGTTAGTGCGGAGCGCTATTGTGGGAGGGGGAGGCATTAGGGGTGGGTGTGTGTGTGGGGGTGGTTGATGGGGCTCTTTCTACAATAATCTACTAATAAAAGTAAACAAACAACACAAACTGCATAAAGATGGTCATGGTAATTCCTTGAAATAAAACACACAATTCCTTTCAGTACATGATGTACACGTTTCTTTATTTCTCCTTAAACTGAAAACACTTGTGGTATAAAGGTCCCCCAAAGACCAACAATATCCATTGCTGGTTCTTTGTATTAACCACTCAGAGGTGGGGGTATCATCAGGAACCACCTGACTCATTGTTGCCTTCTTTCAAGTGTTTCAACTTACACTAACTAGACTATTACCCTATTGCATGACATCACCAGTGGTGCAGACTCTTTATGCATCAAGGCCTCCACAATCAGGTGTCAATTTACAGAGAGACATGGATGTAGAGTGCCTTAAGAATGAAAGAAATTGATAGGAGAATGGAAAAAGCCCAAATTACATGAGAGCGGCAATTGGCATAAAAGAGGTCAGCTGCCAAAAACATTCACTACAGAGTGATGTCATGGATCTTTGACTCTGTGACCAAGACATTGTGGGAGGATTTCTAGCAATCTTTCAAGATCAACAGGAATCTTCTGTTTGAAATTCTAAAAGAAAAACAGAAAGAAAAGAGAACAAATCTACAGGGACCAGGGGTGAAGTTGTCATGAAAGCTCAGCATTTGACAATACCATGGAGTATTTTTAAGCTACGCTGATCATACCATTTCAAAAGCTATTACAAACTTGTCAATTGAAGACATGTTTAATAATCAGTTTCTTGACAGCTGTGAGCAAAATCATGCAATGTCACTTCTACTTTACATTTTGTGCTGCAACAAACATGCAAGAACAATAACCAAGATTTGTGGTCATTTATAAGATACATGTATGACTCGGAAAGAGAAAAATACAACAACACTTCTGCTTTCAACTACATTAAAGTGTCTAACAAGTAATTGCTAGTCCTTAATTTGTAACATCTAACAACTGTATTTCATACCAGTTTGCCGTTCATGTGCTGTTGGGATGCTCATAGAATTCAAAACAAATAAATGAAATATAGAAAATAACTTCAACATGAGAATTCTCATCAGAGTTTCACAGATTTTTTCAGTTTACTCTAAAATGTGAGCACCTCCTGCAGTTCAGTAAATGAATGAATGTTACATATTTATGTGTGACGGACTTCATACAATGTGAATGAAATTCATAAACCTATCAGTGCAATTTATTGTGCATTTTTAGCAAAACACTAAGTACGTCCTAATGAAAAAACTAATGATACAGTACTTCATATAGACTCTGTACTTTCCTGACATTGTGCAAACAAATAATTACATAATATGTACATTTAAGGAATGCCTACAACTATTTCTGCATCTGGCTTATTTGTGTAGGTGTACATAGATTCAAAGTCTTCATGGATGAATGGATGACTTGCCATATGCTCCACTCCACTGTTGATGCTCACTGCTCAAGTCCACAAGTTGTTGTTGAGGATACCATGATTATCTGTGTAGTTCTGTACACACTGATGGCTTTTCACATGTATCATTTATCAGGATGTTTCACTGCATATCATTTATCAATGAATGCTGCATGGTAGCAGTATCACTCTCCTACTGGTTGGCTGTACTGTGTGTCTGTACAGCTTCTGCAATGTAGTGAAGTTCAATGATAACACTGATGTGTGTTCACTTCATCTCAATAATCTCAATGGTTTTTCAGGACTCCTGCACCTTTACCCATGCAGCACAGTTGTGCCTTCTTCATCAGGATGTTTATAGTTAGGCACTTGTACTGGTCTTGAAGAGAATCAGTGACTTTGTTAAAATCTGATATCTTGGCAGATCTCTGACTGATGAGAAGAAACACATCACAAGTTCAGTACCTGGCACAGATTCACTGCTGTCTTGGAGAGAGTGAAAGTGATGGTGATGAGGGTGTAGGCTGAGGATGTTTGTTCCACTCATGTGGGATGTCAGTTGTCATAACTGCACATGTTGATTCATACATCAATTCTTCAGGCAATGACAGTTCTGATACTGTGTTCAAGGTGTCTCTTGCTTAACATTCAAGCTGCATGTTGGTCTTTCAAAGAGCTCTGGAGAAGATTCTCAGGTATTTCAGCAGTGTGGAGCATTTTGCAGTGGCAGTGGAACATTTTGACAAAACATTAATTTGTGTGTTTGGGCTGCTGTATCATTACAAATGTCATAACATCAGCAGTGTAGTAAACAGCTGCTACAGAATGCATATAAGATACATTGTATAGTTTGCAAACCTACACTCAGTAAATCTAATCATTTGTTTTACAATCTGCACAATCCAGAAAACTGAATCATCTATCAAAGCAGTACATCATTATAAGTCTGCAGAGTTATGTAAAAATTGGTATTAAGTCTTTGTTTACTTGTTACTTCTCTAGACTTGTAATACAAAAAAATACGCATTTAAGAATAAAATACAATTTGCTAAACCAATGAAAACATTTTAAACATATTTACAAAGCTATATGTACAATAGCGCTCCGCGCTTGCGCTACAAATAGCACCGGACCTCAAACAAACATTGCAACCATGCACACGTGCGTAGGTGCGCGTGCATGTACACTACGTGTATGATCAATTTTTGTCTGACATCCGGGGATTTTGTGACGTCATTAGTGCAGACTGCTATTGTCAACATTAATTAATGTTAAGCTGAATATAAACTGATTATGGGTTATAACCTGAACCGTCAGCTGAGGTTTGAAGCCCCAGTGACACCCTGAAGTTGGGTCATTCCAGGGTTCAGGTGCTAACACCAACTATCTCTTAAATATTTGTAGTCTGTACATAATTGTTCCGTAAAAAAAAAAGAAAACTGAAGAAAGCACTGCTTAATTCAAAAGCACATGGATCAATCAACAACTGGCTTAATTTGGTTCACAAATGAAGGATTAATCCACAATCTACTAGATATGTAGTGTGTGTCTTTTTAAATTAACCAAAGTCTAAACAAAATCCTGTAAAATTGCATCTTTAATACTTTTTTTTATCGCTATATTTCTCTTATCAAAAATAATAGATTTAACAAGCTCTTCTTTATATAATGCACTGTTTGTCAATACACTTTTATACATATATATTTATTAATCGTTTAACTAGTTTTTCTTTAAATGAGCTTTTCTCTTTGTATTTTAACTCTGTGTAAATATCTCAAGTCGGCCTTTGGCCGCGATGATGTTAAATGTTGATAAACCATTTCAAATCAAATCAAATCAAATTGTAAAGTCTTAATGTGGTTGGAAGCAGAAGTGTAAGATCTGAGGATGTAAACCATAACACTGGTGAACACTTGTCACACTGATGTGAAGATACTTACCTGGTATTTCATTGTGGCATTGAGTAGTGACATTGCAATCATTTACCCAGTGTCTGAACAAATGATGTCAATTCCTGTATAATGACTACATAATAATAATAGAAACATTCAGAAAGACATGTATGCAAATTGAGTACATATTACATGTATGTATGAACATCAGCAGAATCACACCTTTCCTGCACACTAAACATAGTACTGTCAAAATACTGAACTTGCATTCTACAGATTACAAAATGGTGGTTTGGGTTGGGATTGTAGGAAAGGAGGAAAATGAAGAATTATGGGCACAAGCTGTGCTCGATCATCAATAAAAAACATCATGAGTGTGATGGTCAGCCAAAACCATTGGCAAAGACAGAAGAGCTATGAGGCTTAGCTACATCCAAGGTGTTGTACTGCAACATGAGTGGTTACAAAACAGAAGAAGCAGTACTGTATAGTGAAATAGCTCACAAGGGCAAGAGGCAAGGAAGATGCAAAGTATCTTCATCAATCTTGAATTGGAAAACTAAATATGTGAACTGAAAAAGATAAATGTAAGAGAACAAAACTTGATCATAAAACAGAAGAATGATAAGGTGAAGGAACTATGATACAAGAACAGATGCCTGATCATCAAGAAACAAAAAAATGCATGTCAACCAAAAGCAGTGCCCAGCACCTTCACCAAGCAGAAAAGACACTGATACAAATGAGAAAACACATCATCTATCAGGGTCAAATGAAGGACAACATCCTACCATCAGCTTACAAAGATGGGGCAGGGGTGTCTGCTTCTGACAGGCTGTTAAGATGATATAATCTGGACATGAATCCAGAAAACTTCAGCAATGAACAGAGGGACTTAACAAAGGAGGCCCTGTTCAATATAGACTGGTTCCTATCCCAATACATGTCCAACTTCCATACTTGTCAAGTCCTGTATTGAAGTTCGCCTTCAATTCTCGAAAATGGCGGAATCGTCTGGGGCACACTGGCGGGAAGCAGAGGTCCTTAACCTCATCAGTATCTGGGGTGAAGAGGAAATTGTCCTCGAAACTGAAGACACTAAGCGAAAGAGGAAGCCAGTGTATGGCGTAATAAGTCGCTGCCTCAGCGACATGGGAATAAGCCGAGAGGAAGCTCAAATCAAAAGTAAGATTCGTGCTTTGGAGGCTGAGTACAAGAATGTTCTCAAACACAACAATACGTCTGGAAATGACAGGAAGTCGTGCCCTTACTTCAAAGAGCTGGAACGTTTCTTGGGACATCGGCCATCCATCAATCTGCCGGTGTGGTTTGACAGTTTATAAAAATTTGGTTAGATTCATGTTATCATCAAAAGGAGTGGTACCTTGGTTCATGCACTGAAAAGAAGGAAATAGAGGAATTAGAGGAAAGATAACTGAGCATGAAGCCTCCCAGTGAGGTGACATATGCACCATGATCTATTTCAATACCGACACCAATTACATACATACGATCATTGCTGCTACAATGGATAGTAACAACGTCACTCGTCGTAAGTTATGAAGGGTCTTATAGTCATCATAACTTATACTTTGCAGTCATGGCACTCATGCTTCTTGCCGATTTTGAAGCCATAAGAGCTCTCAGAAGAGAAAGATTATTTTGAGCGGTATAGATTGATGCTCTTTGCAACAGATCACAAAGAGTAATTTTTCAAGGTTTTCAATCAGAATTGTTGGATGTTTACTCAGGTGTTCCTCAAGGCTCTGTTCTTGGACCTCTGCTTTTCAATATTTTTGTATTTGACTTCCCGTTTTGTGTACAATTTAGTCTTAGGCAATATGATGATGACACTGTCCTATATAGACCCATTACCTCAGATTGTGATACAGTAATTCTTCAGAATGACTTAAATAATTCAATTAACTGTAATATTAATCACATGTCACTTAATCCTAAGAAATGTAAGCTTATGACTGTAACTCGTAGTAGACATCCTCCTAATCCCATTTATAATATCGGTTCGGATCCTCTTGAAATTGTTAATCAAAACAAGTATTTAGGTGTCGTTGAATGTTGACAGCTTTATCAAGCTTCTTGATTCCATGGAGAAGTTGAATTTTTGTGTTGGCAACAGTGATTATGTCGAGTTAGTGAAGTCTAGAGAGGGTGAGCATGGGCAAATCCCAGATTTCAGAAAGCGTTTTTGGCCATCTTGATCAACTCATGAAATAAAAAAATAGCATAACAACACGAGTCAGCGAAGCCTATATTATGTTTGCATATACAAGGAATCTTCAGATGTGTACACCTACAAACTGCAAGACGATCTTGAGCCTGGGGACCTAGTGATAGAAGAAGACTAAAACAAAGGTAACATTGCAAACAGATGGCACTGTTAGATTAAGTTCTGTGGGCAATGAATATATTTATCCCATTTTGGGGAAAAACACAACAAGGTAACAATTAGAATTACACATTAGTTTAAAAAGTTACACTTCAATTCGTGACAACGTTCATATGTTATATAATTTGTCTTGGTTTTAGTGAATTTGAAACTAGAGTGAAACAGGAATTTATTCCAGAGTGTACTTTAAATCATCCACAAGACTTCCACGATTTAAGAAGCTCTTACTTTTGAATGGAGGCACCTGAATGGAAACCTAAAGGAAGACTAAAGTGGAAAACGCATTATTATACTATGATTACCTATTGCATTCACCTGAAGTCCTGTCCAAATCAAACCCCAAAAAATGAACCCATCACCCGAGAATCGTCCACCTTTATATAGCCTTCAGGTGATGATGATTCTGTTTGTAGTGTCAGGGGAAAAAAATGAACACACTGCTGATGACTTACATGTATGCTTATCAGATACACCGGGTCACTCACCAAATACAAAAACTATCCATTCACTTGAATCAACACATGTCAATTTTTCGGGAATGCCTGATCAAAAGTTATCTTGTACATCTGGGGAAATGAGAGAAAGTGATTTACCAGACAACGTTTTAAAACTGTGTCGCCATCACTGTTACTTCCTAGCTTCTCAGTTGAAGAATTGGATTGTGCACATTGTACACATCTTGAGTGAATACCTCCAGAAGCTAGCTTGGTTTGTGGTTTGAGGAATATGTGTCTACCCACATTCAGCACAAGTACATGTAAGAGGCTAAAAAAAAAATTACGTCACTGACAAAAGTCCTTGTTGGGACACAATTTGTCAGCACTTTGGGACCACTGTTCAAGCCACTCCAATTCACCACACATCAAGTTTGATGTCTTCCGATTTCTGCGCTTTCCTTGTTGGTTGTTGCTGCTTATAGCTTATTTTGTACAAATCTGTAACCACTTAGAAATAGTCAAACTGCAAACATATCTTACAGTTTCAGAGTACCAATCAGGTTTGGCTTCGTATAATTAATGGTCATTTGTCAGGTACAATGGAATTGACAGCATCAGAAACTGCAGGTCCTGCAGCATCAGTGATGGATCCAGTGTTGCAACCAAGGTCTTCAAACTGGTAGGGTGAGGAAACACTATATCAGCTAGGACAAGCGCTTTGATGAATGGCGGCAAATCAATGAAATAGTGGACATTCCTGAACGTTTCATTGTAACATCGGAGGAACAAACATCATTCCTACATTTGCAATTTGCCAGAAGAATTAAGGAATCTCTACATATACAAAGGAGAACTGACAGTTCCATTGAATTGTGGCTTCCTATACCTCAGGATGCCTTCATGCTACTGACAAGTTGTAGACAGAAAATCAAGACCAGTAACAAATACTCCATTTCAAAATTAACTGAATGGCCTATTGGGTAAGAAGTACAGAATCATCAATGCGAATCGAGACTTTGCTTTCGTCATCAAAGCAATTGTGTGCTTCAACTTGTTTGAGAGAGAGCCCCTAGTGAAGTATTCAGCAGATGGTGGCTGCATCAGCTCCCATCGAGGATTTATCCTCATAATTTATTCAAATTTATAAGAGACAGGGGCAATGCAAGAGATTTACAAGCCTTGGGTATGTAACAATGTCTCTTTTTAATGTGTTGATATACAACATACATGTATGTATAGACACCAAAATCAGCTTAATATGACTTAAAATTATTAAGTTATGCTCGTTCATATTGTAGTGTACAAAAATGACATGACTTCTCTTTTATTTGAATGATTTTAGTGAGCAACCGAAATCAGGATGATTGCGATGAAGATGAAGGAGGTACTTTATAACTCCAAGATGGCCGTCTGATAACATCACAACATTGTAAATATGCAGACTGAAGAAGGAGTAAAGCTCAGAAGTCGAAAAGATTTTGGCAACAAGGCGTACAGACAGAAAGTCACATTGTGTGACCTCAAAAAAAAAACATCCCTGGCAAAATGAATAGCTGTCCCCACAGCTGGAAGACATCCTACAAGGGATTTGTGAGAGATAATTCATTGATGTTTATACAATCATGTTTGAATTGAATGTATGAAAGCATTTCAGTAGTCCTATCCAGGCTATCCGGCAATGCCATTGATTGTTTTGATCATAATTTGTTGATGTATAAACTTTCCTCGTCCAATATTCGCCCCAGTGTCCTTCGCTTATTGAAAGAACGTCATTCACTCTGAACATTCCTCATGGAACAGGTTCACCCACTTAGCAAAGACTCAGAAATGTCAAAGAAGAACTAGCTAGTGCAAATGAGCAACTCACCTCTGTTTGACATGTTTTACAAGACGTAAACACACAAAACCATGTACTGGAGTGTAAAATAAACAGATTTTCAAATCCCCCCAAAATAAGCAAGGAGAAAGAGGAAAAGCAAAAGGAAAGGTTCAATATAGTCAATCCCAAAACAGGCGTCAAAAGTGGGGGTCACACAAAGACAAGTCTTTCTGGTTTGGTTGTGGACATAAAAACAGTCGAACGAAGAGGTAAGATTGTAACTACTGACTGGGTGCATCAGAAGTGCATTGGTTTGTTCTTTGAACATGAACAAGATCTCACAAGTGTCCCATTCTAGTTCAATCTCTTCCTGGGCCCAAATTTTATGTTCAACAAGGGCGCAGTCTTCAACCATCACCAGTCTCAGTCAAATTCCAATTGTGTCTCCAGTGCTGTAAACATCTCCCAGCTCATTGGAATTGAGGATGCTACCACCTTCATGCCAATGTACTGTATGCCTGGCAGGGATACCTAAAGCTGTACTTCAAAGTTATTCCAGGCATCAAGACATATACATGTATGCATCACATTAGGTTAAGCAAGGATGATCCTGGTGCAGTGTTTGTCAAAGTGCTTGCTGACTCGCAAGAGACCAGATTACAACTACTGCGTAATCAAAAGGTTTTACACATCAAGATTCTTCCTCAGCCAGCAACTCACTCCGAGGACAATGAAGCTTATGAAGCTTAAAAAGTGCCTTGACTTTGTTTCCAACTTGAAAAGTGCCCAGAAAAGACGATAATCTGGATCGTGTAGTATTTGGATGAAAAAATTAATTATCAGAAACGGTCTGAAAATAAAGCATCTAATCAAACAATAAAACTTAAGTCACATACTATCGCTGTAAAAAGTGCCATTATAGTTCAGTTGAAGATGGAGCTAAAAAATGCTAAACAGGGGCAAACATGTGCAGCAGAGGAATGTCCACTTCAACAGTTAAAACAAAGTCACAAACATTTAAAGCGCAGTAATAAGGAAAAGCGTGATTCATCCAAATTTTCTGCAGACACTGTTTCCATGGAAGATTATAATGTTACGCTGGAGACTGAACTGAGTACCAAAGATGACCTCATCAGAATTCTTGAATGTGATGACCTAAATCTTCAGGAAACCATAGAGGAACTGAAAAGTAAAGAGGAAATGGGGAAACATACTAAACAGAGATGCGCATGGTTGTTTACGATGCCATAATAAACCAAGTTCCCACACAAAACATTCCACTTCTCATAGAAAGCCATGCAAAAAGGACTGGTGAAAAAATCTGTGCCATTCCTCACCGGACAACAGTGGAGCAGATGACCAGGGAACTTGGAATAATTGCTGATCTCCAAGTGTCTGAAATGGCCATGAGGACAAAAGATCTCACAATCGGATTTGATGCCACGACACAAGAAGGAATCCATGTAAACAGCGTTCACTTTAGGACTGCAAAGTTGTCACCATAGATCAGCTACCTGGGGGTACAACTGAGGACTACCACAACCATATTTGTGATTCAGTGGACCATCTTGCATCTGTTTATTCTGATTACAATGAGTTCCAGCACTGTCGTTCAAATATTATCTCAAACATTTCAAATACAATGACTGATCGTGTAGCAGTTAACCATTCAACAATTGCAAATGTAAATTAAACTTGAGATAAATCACTCAATGCGCTAAACTGTCACCTGCACACGCTTGACACAATTGCAAGTTCATGTCAATCTGCTCTAAAATCTTTAGAAACAAACAAGGGCAAACTGTTTGGGATGGATTGTTTAGAAGGAAACCTAGTGCTACAAATAAATAAATTCCGCTTCAAAGATGGAAAAGGGACCCCAAGGGATTCACCACTTTCTTGGAAGATGAAGGTCTGCCAAACGGCATCATTCCACGTTATTGCGGGAACAGGCTCCATATTTTGTTCCACATTTGTGGCAAGCTGACAGAATATAATGAAACATTTCTGAAGTTCTTCAGATCTGGAACTGTGTCTTGTGGTGGCCTACAGTCTAGTTTAAGAGCAGACTTTGAGAATCCAACCGCTTTGCTCAAAATGCAAGTATTGGGACATCTAGCCTGTGGATGATTTATTGATTATTTCATTACAGATGTGAAAACTCAGGTTAGCCAAAGAGCAAGGAGTGAGTCTGTATCTTGCATCATTTCATCCTCCTAGACAGAAATGCCCTCCCAAATTCCTTTAGTCACAGAATTTCCGATCCCAGTGACAACATACGATGTCTGACCAAAGGACAATGTTGTTTTTCACGGACTCTTCAAAGATAGTGTGCAGTGTCCCAAATGTTCTACATCAAGGTAGGAATTTAAGACTTTAAGCCTGGAAACTGTAGATCTATAAAAATAAGCTGAACTTTGCAGTAAATTCAATTTGTTTTAAGTCTCTTTTATCGCATAGTTGGGAAACTTTGGATTTGATATGGCTGCAAAGTATGCCTTTGTGCGATACTTGAAAGAAAATGAGAAGGAAATAGTGCCAATTTCATACATTAAGAACTTCCCAACGCCAACGGATCTTGATGATTTTGAATCGGTCAAGGTATACATGGTTCTGGAAGCTGGAACTTCCAGTCATGACGAAGTAGAAGATGCTGATGATGATGTAGACCTACATCATCATACAGATAATTATTTTATGAAAGATCAAAGGTTATGAAGATGCAACCAAAATTTCACTGGTACTGCGCGCAGTGTTCGTACCATTGTACATTTTTTTCTGAGTTACCAGTGATTTTCCCAAGTAAGATGTGTGCAGGAGAATGCACTCCTTTCCAGATTGCCGCGCTATTCAATCCACAATGGTTTTTCACATGTGTTATATTCCCCTGTTCAATCCTCTTCGCTAGTGTGCAATCCAATATTTCGTTGTTCTATTCAAATTATCCAATCTTCTGCTGATCAATCCATTTGTTCGTAGTTCAGTTTCTCACAATAAGTAATGGAAAATGCAAAGAAATCGAGCAGTAATCCACAATCAAAGAAAGTGGTATGGAGTCACGATGAAACCTCAGCACTTATCAACGTAATGAACCAGGAGGAAATACTAAAGAAAATGGAAGGGATGGTACACAACCATAAAATCTGGAAACTTGTCTCCCAGAAATTAAGTTGCTGCCACACTCCAGTACAATGCCGTGATCAGTGGACCTATCTAAAGCGGTGATACAGAGAAGTTTCAAAGCACAACAGCAGTTCAGGACGTGGACGTATGACGTTCATTTTCAATGAGGAGATGGACAAGGTTTTAGGTATAAAGCAAAACTTAATTTCAAACTAACTTAGTGCTGTCATGGTTGTAGCCTAATTAGTATTATGCTGTATTAGTATCACGCTGTATGTGGGAAGTTTAAAAAAAATAATCTGACCAGAAGATCAGAAAGCAAGTGGAGTTCAGGAAACCAGCTGAGGTTTACCATGAGTCAAAGAAATCTTCCATCACATTCACTCCAAGAAATAATGCAAGCAATACAAAAGTGTTAAAAATCAAGTTACAAGCGACATTAATGTGTCACAGATCAGTCGATTTTTAGTTTACAATAAAAGTTTATTTTTCACTGCAACAATACCATGCGACTCTAATCCAACTACTCCAAGGGGAATTGTTGAGTAGGAAAGGCCACAACTTTTCAAACTGTGCTCATTATGGTTACACTGAGTAGGATTGAATTAATGATGAGAAAATATGTGTTCTGTATAATGTCAATTAACAACAGATAACATTTGTCATTGTTTGCATAGTCCCATATAACCTCAATGCATGATCTTACACACTCCAAGCATAAATTATGCTTTTTCCACCCATCAGGGACATGTCAAGGGTAGTGATAGTCCCTTTTATTAGACATGAACGGAGGAATACTGTACAGCAATCACGAAACAAGCTACACTGTAACTGTAAGGCGTATGGAAGTGGAGGGGGAAGCTATTCACGCACTGCTGCTGTTAATATCTGTGGGTCAGCACATACAGAACGAGGAGGAAGTCATCATGACCTCATACCGACAGCGTATCCAGGAGGAGACAACAAAGACACCTCAAGTTGAGGACCGACTGTATCTCACATACAGGGCGCTTCTGTGTGTCACAGAATATGCCGCTGTTAATATCTATGGGTCAGCACATACAGAACGAGAAGGAAGTCATCATGACCTCATACCGACAGCGTATCCAGGAGGAGACAACAAAGACACCTCAAATTGAGGACTGACTGTATCTCACCTAGGGGCGCTTCTGTGTGTCACAGAATATGCCACTGTTAATATCTGAGGGTCAGCACATACAGAACGAGAAGGAAGTCATCATGACCTCATCAGGGTTCTAGCCAGACCAATTTAAGTGGTGGGCTCTAGAAATGAAGTTGAGCCGCGGTGACAAAAATGCAGTGCAACATGATCAAGGTCCAGGGCCAACATTTTCACCGTTCCGACGGCAGCGCCACCTAATGGTATAAAGCTACATTTTAAGGACTGATATTCAAAGAAATACAGGTGTATAACAGAAAAGAATTAACTTTTATACAGGAATGTGATCAAAATTCACGATATTGGCAATACTTTTATTCACTCTGCGGAAATTTGTGCTGGACGGCAGAGTTTATTTTAGACCTTAGTTCCGGGCGCAAATTTCCAGTGCCGGGCTGGCCCGCCCAGCGCAGCCCACCGTGGCTTGATCCCTGGACCTCATACTGACAGCGTATCCAGGAGGAGACAACAAAGACACCTCAGGTTCAGGTTCAGGTTCAAATTGAGGACCGACTGTATCTCACCTACGGGGCGCTTCAGTGTGTCACAGAATATGTAAATATTACTATTTATGTGCAATAAATTTCTTGTGTCTGTAAAAACGTATAGTTTTTTTACTAGCATGTACAAATTAAACAGACATACAAAAACCCTGATACCCCAATCAACTCGTGCTCCGCCAAGTACTGTCAGTTATGCCGGTGCAACTGGTGCCACATCTCAGCATAGTGGTGACTCAACTCGTGCTCCGCCAAGTGCTGTCAGTAACGTTGGTGCTACTGGTGCTGCATCTCAGCAAATTGGTGACTCATGCCTGAAATTAGTGGTCTACATTCAACTGGAAAATTGTATTGTTGTATTGATGGAACAATAAATTCCCATTTCATTCAGGACGAGCTAGTCGATGCCAGAGGTCTGCCTGGCTGGGGAGCAGTTGACGCCCTTGCTACCTTCCTCGTTGGCCTGAATCGGACCATCACTGCACAGTCTCTGGCTGAAGCTGAGCGAGTGGTGGAGCTGTATTCAAAGTTGCATGGAGCGGACAAGTCCCCCCCTAAGTATGCCTTGAAAGCCAGGAAGAGTCAGCTGCACGGACCGTGGAGGGCTACACGTAGGCGGAGTGGATCAGCACCTGGTCAACAGGTTGCAGAGAGGTACCTTTCCGAAAAATTACTTGATTTTGTGAGGATCAGGTAAACTTTAGTGATATTGGCGAAGTGCGTGACAGCGCCCTCAAGCGGTGACTTGCCATTCCCCGAATGTGCTCGCTCCCATGCCGCTGGCCTGTGCACCGCTCGCTGATATCAGGTAAATATCCTCGTTGTTTTTAGAATTATGTTTAATCAATTGTATAATCTCAGTAGTTCGGGGCCTCTTTTATTGAATGATGTTATCGGTAAATAGTTGGGTTTGGGATTAAGGGGAATAAAATGGGTTTTTCGTTCAACTTTCTGTCAGTTACAAAATATAATGGAGGCCCTCTCGTGGTGAACTTTGGAAAGGGAATGTACGTGTATTACAATTTGACCTGGGCACCGTAGTAGAATTAACACAATTTAATAAGTCCCTCTTTTCGGTAAAATAATGGTCTTTTGTGTGAAAGTAATGCCCATGTTAAGTGTTGATTGTGATTTATTGGAATAATAGGAACAGACAATGGGAATTTCAGATGAATTGGGTTTAATCTCTTAAATTATTATTGGTTTAGAGAGCAATCCCTTGCAACAGTGGATAATTGATTCACAGTCTCTTATCTTTACTGTAAAGTGTGATTTATGGCTGTATAATGACAGATTGATTTATTGTCCCTGTCATCACTGCTAGTTTGGAAATTCTGAGCAAATGTAATTCTTAAGAATATAAGTTGGGAATTGTACTGTTAAACCTCGACTGCTTCTTATGGTAATTATGACTGGGATACTAGAACAATAGGGCCTCATTTACACGTAAATTCGTTTATGCTAATTGTATTTCTTTATTTTCTTCTTTTGTCTTTGTTAATTGTGGGATTCCCCGAATGTGCTCGCTCCCATGCCGCTGGCCTGTGCACCGCTCGCTGATATCAGATATCAGAATTAAAGACCAATTTGGTGGAGAGAATCCTCTGGTGTGCCGTGTGGGTTACTAATTGTGTTGAGTCACGCCCCACCCGGCCCCGCCCTTACAAGTGTCAGAAGTGGGATCTCCGATTAGCGAGTGGTGCTTTGGCGGCGTGGAGAGTCAAGGGGATCCAGTTATCTGCAGGTTACCTGTACTTACTGCATTGTCAAGATGGCTTCGAGCATCAAAATTCGAGCACCGAAAGGAGGCAAGGTGAGGAAATTCACCCTTACTGATGGAAAACTGTCCATCCAGACCCTGAGAGGCTGCTTTGATCGTGCTACCGGGCTGTCATACCGAGACGAGGATGGCGACGAGGTCGTATTGCCCATCGTTGCAGATAATGTACTCCCCCCAACAGGCGGATGGGAAACTGGGAAAGAATTTGCAGTGCTACTACGGGAACCAGAAAAGAGTGAAGCTGGGAATCAACCAGTGACAGTTGAGAACCTACAAGCCCTGGCCGACAAACAACCACAGATGGTCATAGCCCCAGAAAGAAAGTTGCCAACATTCGATGGAAGGGACGACAGTGGAAAATCCCCTCCAGTTGATGAGTTTGTAACCGCAATTCAGCATGCCCTTGACCGATATAATGTGCCAAAGGCCCAGAAGGGTCAGTTCCTTCTGGACTATCTCCGGGGCAACCCGAAGATGGAGGTTAAGGCACTGTTGGCAGCAGGAAAGGAAGCAGAAGAGGCCCTCGACTACCTGAAGTCATCATACGGGGAGACAGCCACAAGCAGTGCGCTACAGCGCCAATTTTTGGAAAGGCGCCAACAACCAAATGAATCCATTCGGCAATTTAGCGTGGAGCTACAGGGGCTATTTCACAGGCTCATCAAAAAAGACCCCGGCCTGTATAAACAGCCGGACCTAATCATCAGGGAACAGTTCGTCGACGGGATCGAATATGAGGGGTTGAGACACTCGTGTCGAGACCTTGTCGACCGTGACAGTTCAATCTCGTTCAATGAAGCGAAGGAGTGGGCCCTTAGACGAGAGGAGAGGGAAAAGGGCCGTACCAGTAACCCTAGTAGACGGGGCTTCTCTGCTGTAATTGAGGCTGAGGGAAATGTCGGTGCCACTCCTATGCAAAAGTTGGAAAAACAGATGGAGCAGATGCTCGAGTCCGTGAATACACTGACCAGTCTGATGACCCCTCAACCCATGTCCAGTTCCACAAATCATGCAGTACCACCAGTCCAACCACAGCCTGAGTCCAGATGGAGGCATCCAGGGCCCAATCCTGCGCACGCTGAACCCTACTGGCAGAACGGCAGTCCACACACCTATCCAGGAACTCCGGGTCCAGCCCCACGATGCTTCAATTGTGACCAGCCAGGGCATTTTGCTCGTAGTTGCCCTGCTCCCAGTCGCCGCTACCGACCAACCCCACAGGGCCCGCCTGCACGATCGCAAGATGGCCGCCCTGGAAGTACACCGAAGGGAAACTAGCTCCCTCTGTTGTTATGAGCCAAACAACAAGGGGGGAGAGAGATGGCTCGACTGAAAGTGACCTCAACAATTTTATGACACGGGCGGCAGCAGACTGTTTCGCCGTCAACGTGACCCTCGGAGGACAAACGATACCTTGTCTGTTAGACACAGGATCGATGGTGACGACCATTACCCAGAAGTACTTTGACAAGTTCCTTGCAGTAGAGGGGGTGCGGCTGACCAGCATACCAGAACAGTTCAAGCTACTTTCAGCAAGCGGGGCCGCCATTCCTTATGTTGGCTGTTTCGAGAGTGATGCAACTGTACTTGGGATTACCATACCTGCACGGCTGGTATTGGTCATCAAACAGACAAATGAAGACAAATTGTTTGATGCTGCCCCAGGGATTGTTGGCATGAACATTCTTTCCGAGTGCTGGTCACAACTCGTCGCCAACCATGGAAACGGATACCTCCGAAGGTTACACTTGAATACCGAGAATAGACCAGTATGGGAGAAGACACTTCAAGTGGTCGGGAAAAAGCAACGATTCCGGGAGATCGAGGGTGCTATAGGCCGTGTATACCTCGACTGTGGGGCTCCCCTCACTATCCTCGCCCATGAAGCTGTCATTGCCCGAGCCACAGCCCGCCGAGCACCAGGTGGAGACCATTATGATGCCATACTGGAACCACATGAAGGTACGAACCTCCCCGCCAGTGTGAAAGCCATAAGAAGTGTGGTCCAAGTATCCTCGGGCAAGCTGACAGTAGTGTTGATGAATGAGGGAGAACAAGATGTGCTCCTGCCAAGCCGAAGCTGTATTGGTACCCTTCATCATGGAGAGGTATTGGCCGAAGAGGACGAGATGGCTGTCAAGGGAGATCCTCTCAATGCGACGGATACAGGAACCGGGAGCAGTACAAAGTCTCCGCGTCCCACTGAGCCAGCGATAAATTTGCCCAAAGTGGTTGATGTGGAGGCACCCCTAACAGTAGACGAACGAGCCCAGTTTGACGCACTTCTCAGCAGGTATGATTGCATATTCTCGAAGGGAGAACGGGACCTTGGCTATACGGAGGCTGTGAAACATCAAATTGACACCGGGGATGCACCACCCATCAAGCAGAGATATCGCTCGCTGCCACCCTCCCAGTATCGTGAAGTCAGAGCCCACATACAGGAGCTGCTTGAGGCTGGCGTCATACGGGAGAGCTCAAGTCCTTGGGCATCCCCAATCGTTGTAGTCCGTAAAAAGGACCAGTCTATCCGTCTCTGCGTTGACTACAGGCGAATCAATACAGTGACTGCGAAGAGCTCATTCCCCCTCCCTCGAATTGATGAATCCTTGCAGACGTTGGGCGGTGCCAAGTACCTGAGTGTACTCGACTTAGCGTCAGGATACCACCAGGTGGCAATGGAGGAGCGTGATGTCAAGAAGACAGCCTTTGTGACACCTTTCGGGCTGTTTGAGTACACGAGGATGCCTTTCGGCCTATGCAACAGCCCCGCCACCTTTCAGAGACTCATGCAGCGTTGCCTCGGTGACCAGGCACTAGACAGTGTGCTCATCTATCTGGATGACATCATCGTGTTCGCCTCCACCTTTGAACAACACCTCGAGCGGCTTGAGATAGTGTTTTCACGTCTGCAACAGTATGGACTCAAGATCAAACCACAGAAGTGCAGCTTCTTCAGGCAGCAGGTGAAGTATCTCGGACACCTGGTGGTGGCTGGACAGGGTGTCAAGCCCGACCCCGAGAAGGTCTCTGCTGTGAAGGATTGGCCAGAACCTACCACCATAACTGAACTACGAGCGTTCCTGGGTTTCACGGGCTACTTCAGGAAGTTTGTTCGAGACTACTCGAGTATTGCAGGGCCCCTACTTGTCTACCTGAGAGGAGTGAATAGCAAGGAGAAGGCCAGAGGCGGGACAAAGAGGGTGGAGTTTGATGAGGCAGCACGGGTAGCCTTCCAGGCGCTGAAGACTTCACTACTGAGGGCTCCTGTTCTAGCGTTTGCAGACTTTGAGCGACCTTTCATTGTCGAGACGGATGCGAGTTCACTGGGCCTGGGAGCGATCCTGTCACAACAGCAGGAAGACGGCTCACGCCGAGTCATCGCTTATGCGTCCAGGGCCCTCCGACCTGCCGAACGTAACGACAAGAACTATTCCTCGTTCAAGTTGGAATTGCTTGGAGTACGATGGGCCGTGTGTCAGGTTTTCAAGGATTATCTCATGGGTAATCAGTGCGTGGTGTACACAGACCATAACCCACTGAAGTATCTCGACACGGCCAACCTGAGCTGCACTGAATTACGGTGGGTACAACAACTTGCAGCATTTGACTTTCGACTCGAGTACCGGACAGGCAGAAGTAACTCAGCCCCAGATGCACTTTCAAGGCTGCCCAAGAAGTGCCCAAAGGATGAAATAGAGAACCAGGAGGACAAGGTCAGTGAGTTGTCCTCTTGTGCAGTTCGAGCCAGCTGCATGGGTCCTACCAGTGCAGGGACAGATGTTCCACCAGCCTTGGCCCACCAGATTCGAATTGCTAACCAGGAGGGTAGCCGATGTCTTCCTGGATACACCCCAGAGGAGCTTAGAAGGCTACAAGAGGAAGATGCTGTTCTGCGTCGAGTAATTGCATACGTTGAGAGGGGTAACAAGCCTTCTAGACAGGAGAGAGAAGATGACCCCCCTGATGTGAGCCTGGTCCTCAAGCACTGGGGCCAACTGTTCCTGAAGGACGGTGTTTTGTTTCGCCGAACTACGCTATCGGGAGGAGAGCAGAGTGAGAGGTTGGTTACTCCTTCATGTCTAGTCAACCATATCCTGACATCCTTTCACAACGACATGGGACACTTCGGGGCGAAGAGAACGCTACGACTGATCCATCCTTTGTTCTTCTGGCTGAGGATGGAGACGACCGTCCACGCCTGGTGTAGACAGTGTGAGAGATGTGCAGTGGCTAAACCGCCAACCAGACAGACTCGTCCACCTCTCGGAACACTACGAGCAACAGCTCCCCTAGAAGTGGTGGCCATGGATTTTACTCTCCTTGAACCATCAACAGACGGTTGCGAGAATGTCCTCATATTGACGGATGTCTTCACCAAGTTCACTTGGGCTGTACCCACCCGAAACCAGAAGGCGACAACCGTAGCTAAGGCGTTGGTGAAGCATCTCATTACCCCTTTTGGGGCCCCCCTTCGACTACATTCTGATAATGGAAGATGCTTTGAGGCACAAGTGGTTGCAGAGCTGTGCAGAATCTACGGGATTGGACATTCACACACCACCCCCTATCACCCCCAGGGGAATGGTTTGTGTGAAAGGTTTAACAGAACCCTTCACAACCTACTCTCGACACTGCCTCCCCACAAAAAGGCCAGGTGGACTGAACACTTGCCATTCCTCGTCATGGCTTACAACAACACAAAGCACAGCGCAACAGGATATGAGCCTTTCTATCTATTGTTTGGTAGGACTGCCAGGTTGCCACAGCACCTTCTCTTAAATGTTGAGCACCCGCAAACTATGGGGAAAACCGTAGACTGCTATGTCAAGAAGCATCAGGAACGCCTGGAGGGAGCCCGGACACTAGCAGTTGCCAACATTGACAAGGCAGCAGACGCGAGAAAAGCACTGTACGACCGGCAGGTGTTCGAGAGGCCACTCAACACTGGCGAATATGTTCTGGTGAGGGACCGTGCCAACCGAGGACGAGCAAAGATGAAGGACTTTTGGGAGCCTGAACCCTACATGGTGGTTGATCGTCCATACGAGGGCCAACCGGTCTACATCCTGCAAAACTCGAGGGGTCAACGGAAGGTACTTCACCGCAGTGAGCTGAAACACTGCCCTTGGGACATTCCCGAGCCAAGTGAAGCTGACACCACCGACGAAACATCCCCTACCAGTGCGAGCGTTCTAGAGGACACAACCTCCTCTGATAGTCCTGAAGATGACTGGGGCAAGTTACTCACCCTGGCTCCGAACCGCCTTGGAGGCCTTGAAGCTCCAACTAAGGACAGAGTTCACAGCGACCCGCCCACGGTAGATCCCGCCCCACCGCAGTCAACCAGCCAGACACCCACCGCTGGTGGTTGTGACCCCCTTCTATCTTCAAAACCTGACGTATGTGAGGAGACGCATGATGCCAGTCTGCCCGTGGATGGTGCACAGCTGACAGCAGATGAGCCAGGGCCATCGACTTTGCTGGTTGGTGACAACGCAGATGTTTCTGAGGATGTGCCCATGTCCAGCGTGGGAACACTTGATCCAGGCAACAGTACCGCTCCGTCACCCATTGATCCCGAGGACCTGAGCCCTCCCAGCGCACCGGCTCCTCCCACGGAAGTTGCAGCTGCTCCAAGCTCCATCCGTCGGTCGAGGCGCACTACCAAGGGAAAGCCACCTAACAGGTACAAATTCTCAGGGGTCGTTAGACTTCTGAACCGTGTCAAACAATTAGTAGCTCCGGAAACTGAACACGAGAGCACAGATGATTCTGACTACTGAACTGTTGGAGGAAAGACACCTCCTGAACTGTAAATGGCTTAATTTCACCTAAGTTGTTGAGTCTGGCCAATGACAATCTATCAAGAATCTTCACACAGTTAGACATGATTCATTGTTAAATTTTGCAACCAAATTCTAGTTAATATGAATGTTCGTGTTCTAGAAGAGAGACAGGATGTGCATTTGTAAGAGAGGATCTGTTTGGTGATTTCTCCAGAATGGAAAGACTTGACAAACTGTAGACTTGATTTGATTAGGGACAATTGTCGCTTTTCTACGCCTTGTTACCGTTGCATTTAAGTTTATGTTTAGCATGTTGTAGAGTTAGAGTGTTAACCTTTTTGTATAAGCCTAACTCCACCTTAGGTCTCCACCAGTCGTCGGGGGCGACGACTCAATTGTTTTGGAAGATTGTGAGGATCAGGTAAACTTTAGTGATATTGGCGAAGTGCGTGACAGCGCCCTCAAGCGGTGACTTGCCATTCCCCGAATGTGCTCGCTCCCATGCCGCTGGCCTGTGCACCGCTCGCTGATATCAGGTAAATATCCTCGTTGTTTTTAGAATTATGTTTAATCAATTGTATAATCTCAGTAGTTCGGGGCCTCTTTTATTGAATGATGTTATCGGTAAATAGTCGGGTTTGGGATTAAGGGGAATAAAATGGGTTTTTCGTTCAACTTTCTGTCAGTTACAAAATATAATGGAGGCCCTCTCGTGGTGAACTTTGGAAAGGGAATGTACGTGTATTACAATTTGACCTGGGCACCGTAGTAGAATTAACACATTTTAATAAGTCCCTCTTTTCGGTAAAATAATGGTCTTTTGTGTGAAAGTAATGCCCATGTTAAGTGTTGATTGTGATTTATTGGAATAATAGGAACAGACAATGGGAATTTCAGATGAATTGGGTTTAATCTCTTAAATTATTATTGGTTTAGAGAGCAATCCCTTGCAACAGTGGATAATTGATTCACAGTCTCTTATCTTTACTGTAAAGTGTGATTTATGGCTGTATAATGACAGATTGATTTATTGTCCCTGTCATCACTGCTAGTTTGGAAATTCTGAGCAAATGTAATTCTTAAGAATATAAGTTGGGAATTGTACTGTTAAACCTCGACTGCTTCTTATGGTAATTATGACTGGGATACTAGAACAATAGGGCCTCATTTACACGTAAATTCGTTTATGCTAATTGTATTTCTTTATTTTCTTCTTTTGTCTTTGTTAATTGTGGGATTCCCCGAATGTGCTCGCTCCCATGCCGCTGGCCTGTGCACCGCTCGCTGATATCAGATATCAGAATTAAAGACCAATTTGGTGGAGAGAATCCTCTGGTGTGCCGTGTGGGTTACTAATTGTGTTGAGTCACGCCCCACCCGGCCCCGCCCTTACAATTTGTTAAATAGGTTGTCAATCTTCATTTTTACTAGGAAGATAAGATTTCAGTGCAAGTTCAGATACTAGTATTCCGGTAAATCGAATATTCAATTCCTTTTTTGAAACTTTGTCAAAAACAAAGTTTTATACTTCAAAATATTGGGAGATAATGCACTTACTTTAAGTACATACATTTATTCAAAGGAGAATATAGAATATTACCGATAAGTATAAGGAAATAATAGTCAAAAACAAGCTGCAACAAGTCTGCCATTTAATCAATGAAGAATTTCAGGAAAATAATAGCTGAGAGGTAATATGATACTTTGGTAGCATACCGGAACAGAAATCTTCACAGATTTACCTATAACTCACATGGTACAAAGATTGTGATGGTAGAAATATACCGTTCAAATATTTATCCCTAAAATGCTGTATTTCTCCAGAAAAGAATAAAACCAGTGACCAAAATTATTTTTGATCTTTTAAAGAGCAAAAACAAAAGAGAAAAGACTTAAGAAATACTGTGCCTGTTTTTCAATGTTTTCTGGGCAGAAATGGAAATGCAAATGGAAATTTTACAATGGATCTGTATTTATTTGACAAAAACCAAAGTATGATATTACTTTAAGAAGAAAATGAACTCTGCATAAAGTAAGACTGTAAATGAAAACTTATACAATGGAAAGCAACTTTTATCAAGCAATGTTCATATCGTACACTTGATGCAGAAAACAGAAAATATGTTGAATGCAATTCTACATGCACTGCATTCATTTCTTTAAAAAATTAAAAGAAAGTGATTTTGTCTTACATTACAGACTATTCTTGTCTGGTGGGGTGGTGGCGCACCGGCCAGACTCGACCAGAGTCTCAGAATGCATTTGCATTCACCTCGAGAAAGAGTACAGACAGAAGAGGAATCGCCCCAGAGACGTCGCTGGAAAGGTACTCCCCATCCCGCAGTCCATTGTACAGACGTACTCGCACATCCGCCAGGTGGTACAGGACTGCGACCTTCTCCAGCAGGAGACGGACTTGGTGCTTTTCACCATTAACACCACCACCGTCAGAACTTGGTAAGACAGGTTCCAATGCTGCCATCCAAAACCTGCATTGCAACCTGCGTTGCTGCAAGGTGTGAGGCTGCCAGAAACCATTCAGGTGTCGAGGCAACCTCTACCTGCAGCAACAACACTCCCATCAGCCCCCGTTCCACACAGCCACACCCCACTTATATTCACCGAACCCGAGAACATGGAGGGCCAGGCTACTCGCAGGCGGATAACGATGCCGCGATGCTGCTCCACCGTCAAGACAGAACGTTTGGAGGCAGCATGCTGCTATTGACAAGGATAAAAAGCGGGAGGAGAGGGAAGAGCCTCCAAAAAAAAGGTACAGAAAGAGGGAGAAACCATACACCTGTAGACAGTGCCATCAACCCAAGTCAAAGGTTACAGGCCACAGCCAATATAAGGGCAAATGGTACTGTCCAGGTTCTGGTCTCTCCCTCAATGAGTGGAAGGAAAGTCTTCCAAAATAAACAACTTGGCTCTTTAGGTGTTGTTGATTGTCATAAAATAACAGGATTTGCGGTAACACTATGTGACATACATCTTTCCACAGTATACTCTGTTTGTTCTCAGGAGAATGCTGCAGCTGCGAGGTGAAGCCACCATACATGTATACTCATAAAAGATGTGTCACATGGTGTTAACTGTCGCAAATCCTATGTAACTTGTAACATGTTTTGGAGAATGTTTGAAGTGAGGCATTATTGTTTCACATAAAAACAAATCTGTGTGCTTCATCTAAGTTATGCTGTCTGCGAAGGAAAAACAACCATTTGTTCAGACCTACCAAAAAGTTTGAAACCTTGGAAGAGAGATCCAGTTTTATTTATTGTCTAATTTTATAGAAACTTTAAACATTGCTCAGGGTAGGACTAAAGCAGTCTCTGAGGAATGAGTATGGACTGAGAAACAGGCACAGGTAACAATCAGAGATGCAACTTAATTGTTCCCCCCAAAAATTGAAAATTACTGTTTGTTATTGATGTATACCGGTACTCGTTTGTGTGCTGCATGTGACACACAGTGGTCATGATTCAAGGCAGCTAAGCAATGTTTAGAAAAAATAACGGGTGAAATACTTTGGGTGAAAAATAGAAAATCTAAAAAAATTGCATCTCTGTGATACAACCTTGCTTTTCAGGACAACCAGTAAATGTATGCATTACTGTCGATGTGCAATGAAATTTTTAATGGTACATGTGCATACAAATTATTGGTATACAATAGTTTACGGTACATGCTCTTGCCATACATGTACAGTATTATGATTTGTACACTTGCATTTTGTACTGTTATTTAAACAACCACATGTAGTATAATCTGTACAACTATCATGTAATATTTTGTACCAAGCTTTAAGGCTCTATGGATGGCAAGCAGAGAAATGAACATGTTAACATTTGAAGGAGTTCTAAACATGTTTAATTCCTCAGTTTTTATATTTAATTGTTCATATGGTCATATGAAATTGTTCAGGGTTCATTTTACTTTATTGGCTATCTTTGATTTTGTAGTGGTATTTGAAAAAAAAGATGACAACCTGCCTCTAGAAATCTTTAAGGCTCTGTGGATGGCAAGCAGAGAAAAGAACATGTACATGTATGTTCACATGTAAAGGTGTTGTAAACATGTGTAATTTCTCATTTTTATACCGGCGTTCATATGATCTGGACATGGAGTCAGAAAAATGAAAATTGTTCAAGGTACATGTTCATTTTATTCTATCGGTTAACAGTTTATGCTCTTGTCATCCACATGTTTTATACTTTGTACATTCTGTATGTTTTTTATGTAATCTTTCATTTTGTACCGGTACATGTTTTTTGCAAGATGGCAGCAAGCAATCTTTAACGCGTTGTGGATGGCAAGCATAGAAAAGAAGATTTACATGTGAATTTCCATTCAAAACATAATAAGACACCATTATTTGCCATCTTTCCTCAGTCTTATTTTGAGCTTACGAGTTTTTTTTCATGGTCAGGATTTGTATTCAATGTGCACATGTTTTATTTCAAGAATAAAAAAAAGAATTGTGACTTGTGACGGTTTTGAGAACAAATGCTTTGTGTGACATGTTTATCATTTCCATATGTTCATCTAGTCAATCAGCTATTATACATAAATTAACTAACTAGCTAGTATAATCATGAGTAACAGGTCCAGTCGCCTCCTACTTAAATTGTCCCCTACATGCAGCTTGCCCCTTTTGCAACTTGCCCCCTGAACGAATCGTCCCTTACCAACCCGCCCCGGCGTGTTGGTAGGGGTGCATGTGGGCTGGTCGAGTGGCGAGTTGGTCATGGGGGCGAGTTGTTAACGGACGAGTTGACGTGTAATTGTTAAATCAGGTTAACCCTTTAACTGTCTAAGTTTAAAAATGAATTAGAGAATCCTTTGGAGTTTACTTACCATAAAAATGAAGAGTTTTGACACTTTTCCTTACTATTCGCACCACCGGCACCGAAAACAAGTCCTAACGTTTGGTTGTTAATTAGGCCTAAAAAAAGTAAAACAAAAACAAAATGCACGTAAATTTTGGGAAGTTCACATAGGCCTAGCATAGGCATAAGGGCAGGCGCGGTTCTACGGGGGGGCTAGGGGGGGCTGTAGCCCCCCAAAAATTTTGTCTAGCCCCCCCAAAAAAATGCAAGTGAAAAAAAAAAATTCTTGAAAATACTGGATTTTTTCAGTTATTAAGCGCCAATTACATAAAAAACGCGTTGTGTGACCTATAATGTGCATGTTTTTCGACCCCTAATAAGACGTAGCAGAAGCGAGTGTTAGAAGAACCCAAAATATTGGGTCTTCTAGCCCCCCCCCAAAAAAAAATAATGGCTCTTCTAGCCCCCCCAAATTTTGGCTCTAGAACTGCGCCTGCATAAGGGTAGGACCCAAATAAATTGTTTACACATTAATTTATGAATTAAAAAGGGCTCTTATATCATTATTATTGAGAAAAAAACAATTTAATGTAGGCCTAGGGGGCCTACATTTAATTATAGGCCTAGTACATGCATGTAGGCCTGGGCCCATATTATATTACGTGTATTTTTACAGTACACTCATATTTTGTCATAATACCAACGCCCAAAAATGGCCCAAATTCAGCGAAAGACGAATGGAAAAGTCACCATTTTATTCACATTTCCCACCTCAATCTCCCCTTTATTTACCTTCGCCGTGCGTCGGTCTCTCCATCTTTCCAACCCGTCGATCCACGCTCTTTTCCCCGTTCGAAAACAGCGCGGCGCTTTCCCCCCTGTCGGAAATGGCCGCACTTTCCTAATTCCTAACGCACTGTGGCAACATTCCTAACACATTCCGAACAATTCCTAACAAATTCCGAACCAATTCCGAACAGATTCCTAACACTTTCCTAACGCACATCAAAGAGGGCGCGCTCGGAAAGAGGGCAAAGCGGTTAGGAATGTTCGGAATCGCGGGGCAGGCCGGTCGGTGGGAGGTCACATCAAGGTCACTTGTTACTGAGCAAAAGTTCGGGCACTTCATACCTTGATAGGAAAGCATTTTATGTCGCCGGAATTGTAATTGGCGGGTGTCATTTTTTTGCCTTGATTTATTCTATTGTAGTAATAAATATTAAATGTGGCATTATATTTAAAAATTGAATAAGCTGAGAATCACAATTAGCGCATCATACATTAGATGAGCTGGGAGAGATGGAAGGCAATCAGAGGCAAGGCTACTATTTACCATTTTAAGTATGGTACCAGGCTACAAAGATTCATTTCTTAAAGAACTGAAAGCATCCTCATCAACTCATCAACTTGCATCAGAAAGATGATTCTCAGCAAAGTGTTTTACAAGAAGGTGGATGTACTGATGAAACCTGCTGCACTGTTCTTGATAAGTAAGGCCATTTCACAGTGAGAAACTACCAATTACCAACAAGAAATACGGTATGCCAAAAATGAATACAATACACGACTCAATGAAATAACAATCTTCCCCTTGTACTTCTGAGAAAGCTTCTACTGAGAAAGCATGCACAATCAGTCAGCAACTTACATGTATTACACGTGCTGTGCAGGACGCTACCGATTTTACGTTCTAATTCCACTTGCTTTTTCGCTGTAAAATAGGAATTTCTTTGCCAAATTTGAACCTCAAGTACAGTTGTACACTACTGGGTTCTGGAAATGTCGTCAAGAGAAAGGTACCAGTACTCTTATGGATTAAGGAAAAACCAACCTGTCGATTGCAGTGGACAATACAGTCTTTCTATTTGGTCACACCAATGTCAACAGTAAAGTGGTCAATTTGATATTACTGATTTGTAGATTCCACGTGTACAAAATGAAAATGAATGAAAAATTTCCCTCTCTCTCAGCTCTATAAACAGATGTGAAGAATTATTACTTAATGGAAAAATATATGTTTTTTACTAATGGAGTGGGTTACAAATTCTACAAAAAATGGGACAATTTGTTTTACTCTAGACCAAGGTTAGTTGTTTTTCATTAATTGGAATTTTAATTTGTATCTATTGAAAAATTGTAAAGATGTTAACAAAAGAATCAGCGAAATGGAAGAAATGAGCACCCCAGGGGAAAAAAAGAAGAAAAAAAAGAGAGAGAGAAAGGTGCTTTGCCAGGGTGCTGAACGAGCTTCATGATGCCAATCTAACTGGTCTCGAGGGTGATGCAATTGGCTTCGTGGAAGTTCCTCACCAACACTGGTAATGATGGCAGTGAAAGGTCTGATTCCGATTCAGATTCATAGACTTCAAATTCCAAATCTGATGCCGAGAGTGACGATGAGGGGACATTAGAGGAACCCTTGCAGGCCCTGGTTGTGGTGCTTACAAACGCCCATGGTGACAGTATGAATGATGGCCATGATGGCATTCAGCTTCAAGAGATCCATCGGGCAAAAGCTCAGGCTTTTGACTCTAGGTGCCGCCTTCGCGATGGCAGTTCCTGTTCTGCATGTTTCACAGAATGCTGAAGAGAAAGTCAAAGAGAAATTGGTCACATCTGTATCAGCAGAGGTGGCTGATTTGTGTGATCCAAAGAAATCGTCGCTATTCAACGAAGTCAAAACTTCAAGACTTGAAAGAATTCAGCTACTGTGAACAAGACAAGGAGCTGGAAAGAAGATCACCACTGTTTGCTGCAACCCTGCATGCAGGTGCTGAAAACATTGCAGAACTGAGAAGAAACAAGATGAAGATTCAGACAACACACATTCCTGGAATCACCACTAACGCTGCTATTCTTATGAACTGTCGATCCCAGAATATGAATGTGTATTTACTGCTCATATCAATTAACAATGGTTAATTCATTTTATTTATAGTTACAAGGTTAACATATAGTTCATGGACAAGATTTGCATAGCTATTTTGCAAAAAAAAAACCATATCATAATTTTCTTGAGTCAAGATATACATATAGTAGAAGGTTGGATGACAATTTTTTGACATTCCTGGATTGGACTTCATATTATTTGTGCTTGTGCATCCATCTCAAAGACAGAGAAATTTCACTGGCTGCGTATTTTGAGCTAGAATTGAATTTCCATTTTACAGGTTCAACAACAGTAAATTAATAATAGTTTATAATTTATAATAATACACATGTATGCAACTCAAGTTGACTTTTGATATTTTACAGGTGAATCAAATGATGTATATGTCATGTATGGAGGCATCCAAACAAACAGAAAGGTCACCGGTAAAGGCTAAGAAAACTCCCAACGGTAAGTAATTTCGATTAAAATGCTACTAACAGTGAAACAACTATAAATTATTTGTAATCCTTTGAAATAATCATCATTAAATAATTGCCTCACTGATTTTCATTGTAAGCAGTGGCCCTGAAATGGTGCACTGCTTCATGCCCCCTGTGAAATTTTATTCTGTAAGCCAGCAATATACGCAAGTGATTTGTAACATTGCATGTAAAAGATTTATTTAGATATGCCCAATCAAGGTGGCATGAATATGATTTTGATTAGCATAGTGGTTGCTGTGTGTTTTGCTTTTACTATTTTCCACAATGTTCATTTGTATTAACAGCGTGGGTCATGTTTAATTTCAGAACCTATTCTGGCCGCGTTTGGAACATACTTGAGTGGAGTGGAGGGCATTGCTGCCAAAAATACCAGGCAGCATGTCCAGGAGATCAATAAATGGCTGGACACCAGCAGGTGCAATATCAAGAACCTGCTAAGGGCGCAGACCCTGACAGAGTAAGTTTACAGATTCAGATTTAAAGTTGACCAATTATTCACTTTGGTTGTATATTTTGCCGGTTTTTCCTCCACAGGAAGAGTAAAGAAAGATATAGAGTGGAACGCTGCTGTAACGAACACCGCTTTACCAAACTCTATGCCAAACATCATCATTGACTCCCAATTGTTTATACAAGGTATAGAGGTTTGCTGAACATTGTTCGCTATAACCAACAAATTACTATAACCACAAATTTATGTGCATTCCGGCATGTTCGTTATAGTTACGTTCCACTGTAACAACTGAAAAAGGGCTTGATATTAATTACATGCATTAATATGTTTTGTTGCAGAACCATGATCATCAACCCTGCAGCCGGGGACCCTCCGGCACTACGGGAATAGCATGCTGAAATTCCGAACGTTTTTGCAGATTAATCCCGTATATGCCAGGAGGGTCCCCATTTCTAGGCAGGCTGTCGGGGATTGCATCAGGGCCATTCAGGCCCTAAACCGGAGCCTCAAGCAGGCTGTCAAATGCCAACAAGGGCAGGTGCGATCCCTTATTGCAGGTAAGTGCCTTTTTGACAAATGAAACAAATTTCATACATGACAAATCTGACCATGAACCTTCAATGAAATATATTGTATCACATTAATAATTCATTTGTGAAATAATTATTTATTTGCATGAGCTGATACATTGCAAACACTCAAAACCTGAAAAAGAGTGAGATCACATAACACAATCACTAGTTGTGTTATTTTGATGAGCCAAAGGTTTGGTACAGAGTGTGAGGATACCTTTTTACATGATAGACTGAGCTAATATTTTGAGCTACTTCCACTCATTCTCTCATCTGAATTTATCTATACAACCATGCTCAGTCCAGTCATTGGTGTTTTATGCAAAATCATGATCGACTGGTGCTGGCCAATTTTGGTTTCCCTGCATCTGGGGAGTTGATTTGTCAGGGGTTCTGTATAAATATGTTCATTTCTTCATAATGTATGGTATTCAGCAAGCAACTCTGTGGTTTGATTGTAAATCTTTTTCATTATGTGAGTATGTTTAAATGAAGAATACAAGTAATAAACCGCCGCAATATTTTTCTTACAAATTTACAGAGCAAACTCTATCCTCAGCCGAGGTGAGATCGTACAACCGCTGTGTAGTACCTCAGCTGAAGGGAATCCATGGTAAGTGTAACTAATCAACCTGTATGAACAGAATATTCCTGAAAATATTACTGGTATTTGATTTGTATCATTTAATTGCATATCGAGTAGACATATCGAGTGGTCTGGGTTTAGGTGAGGCTACTTTTACTATATGCATCCAGTCCCGGCTCAAGTCTGCAGTCATCTTGCTACCTGCCCTTTATTCTCAGATTGCCATACGTGGGCTTTATTTTCATCTTCCCCTTTTGTTTCCATGAAGTCTGTTACAGGATAGCCTATTTTCTCTTATTTTAAAGTTATGCACCATTATACCTAAGTTAAATTGTAAACACTGGAATCATTGCCTGTATATTTTCAGACATGGTTGTTTCTGGTGAAGAACTCGCTGCAGATGATAACAATTTCCTGAGGACACATATTATCTTGCATTTGTTAATTACGAATGCGGCGAGGACGAGCGTAATTGAACGCATGGAGTTACAAGAGTTCGCAGGGGCAACGCAGCATATGGGGAAATGGATCGTCACCGAAAGTTTAAGAATTTGTCATGAGCTGCAGGTCTGTCAAACAATGTGTTGAAATGAATGTAATCTGAAATTCCAAAACAAGACACCAGCACTTTGACTTTCGGCAAAACATTTTTGTTACATCGAGTGTTTTTTCTTGATTTTGGCAAGACCAAGTCAAAGTCTGTCAACTCCTGTTACTTCTGTTTAGAGTGTTCAAATTGCTTCCAGTGCTGCACTCACAGAACCTTACAACTTATGGCATCTTGTATCTTAGCCTAAATCCTAGCGTAAGTCTAGTCTGCATTCAACATGTTCAAAGCTAATATATCTTTTTTCCTTTTACACAATCACAATAAGTGTGTGGAGGGAAAGGCAAAATCATACATGTAGCCGTGTTACACAAATCAGGAGAGCGGACCCAAATTGTCTTACCACAATGCCAACAAAATGACAGACACATACATAGTTATAGAGTCATCTTGGTTTTCTATTTCTACCTCCATGATAGCTCAGAAAAACGAAAAAACCGGACTGCTCTCTTAGAAGTTTAAAGAGCTTATATAGGTGTGATCGAGCTCAAAAAACTTCAAGAGGCATAGTTCTTTAGATGGTGGAGGGTTGGGGGTTGGAAGAAGTGTATAGGGATGGGAGAGGGTCGTGGTGAGAAGGAAAAAAGGCGAGGAAATGTGCCCGCACCAGTAGTCTAACAAACTTACGACGCCCCACCATAGCTGAACCACAGGCAGTGGAGGGGGGGGGAAAGGAAGGGAAACCAGCGGAACTGACATGATTTATAGTAGTGAAAACAGCCGACTGACATTCCCACTGAGAAGAACAGGGTTGTTCTTCTGCCTCTATTTCTACCTCCATGCTTGAAAAAAGCAGTCAGAAAATATCAATCAATAGATTAATACAAAATCATATCAGTGGAACGCTAGCAAAGAAGGAAAGAGGACGGGAAGAAAAGAACTTTCAAAGAACAACTTTATTCCGGTGATAATATGCTGAGCCCTTTGTTTGTATCCTTTTACGGGGGGTTCAAAGCATATTTTCTGTGCTTTTAGTTGCACTTCATCAGTCACCTTTTGTATAATGTGTTGTTGTTCTTCAAACAGTCAGTTCAATAGAGTATAGGATTATACATACTATGTACATGTAGTTATTTGTGTGAACATCGAAACAAAAGTAAGATCAGTCCTTCTTGTATTCTTTCTATTAGCGGAATGACATGATCCCCTTCGTTTCAAATAGTTGTATATTGTGTGATCTCTGAACCATACTATCGGTCTGTCCAATAGTCCAAGCAGAATCTGAAAATTCTGTTCTTCCAATATGTTGAGGAAAATTCCTCGTGTAGAATCTTCCAAAATTGCTTGAACAAAATTGCTGATATGTTCTGTTGTTTAGAGACCAAGAAAAATGGTACGAGAGAGCAGTTAGAAAGATGGGCCCCTAACAATCCATTGAAAAAACTGGTAAAAAATAATTGGTGAACATACACATGTAATTCTTTTACAGATAGTTTCACCATTATTGTGATTTCCAAGTAGGTGTAAGAAATATATAAAACAGACCTGCTTAGGTCAATATGGGGGCTGGAAAATCCACAAAATGAGAAACAAAAGTGGAACTAGATAAAGTGAAAGAGGAAAACAGAGGAAAGTAGAAAATGGACATCAATAAAAGGTTAGTCGACCAGGCAAGCGGCCCGTATACAGAGATAAAAAAGACATGTCTGGCGAATATTTATAAACAGACATGAACAAAAATCTCTTTCAAAGTGGGTTCTGATGGGCATGTACCTTGTCGTCATCTTGATCTTGTCACCCTGGGTCCTAGAAACACAGGCCTTATCTCCGCCGACTATAGCTTACAATAATGAAGGTATGTAAAACCCGGCGACGCTCAACATCATCCATATCTTAGGCGAGCAACAATCAAAATGGCCCCTGCTCATGTTGTTTTACGAAGGTTAGCTCGGACTGCGTATTAATGAGCTCGCTTACCGTAGAGGATGATGAGTGAACGGAACACGGGCTTTAGACGTAGGCCAAGAGCGTAAGGTTGTCTTTCATATAGTTGGAATTTAGAAAACTCAGGTTAAACATGGCAAGATCAGATCAAATCCGAGTCCAATTTCTAATCCTCTCGTGATGCTCTGAGGTCCTTGTGACACAGTCAGCTGTACTTATACACTATGGACTCAGGGAATCCTGGCCGCAGTGTTTGTTCTAACTTACAGCACTAACTGTGACCCATGGAAATGCCCAGCAGAAGGTTAACATGTGGCTATATATGGGGGGTCTCTCAGAACTCCTGGATTGTAAACACTAAAGTAACATACAGGACTGTATGCAAGGCTGTCATGGATCATTCTGACACAAGGTCAGAAGATACTAATGCTTGCCTTTCGACCGCTGACCAAAGTCAGGGGAAGGATGCAAAGTGTGTGGAGGGAAAGGCAAAATCATACATGTAGCCGTGTTACACAAATCAGGAGAGCGGATCCAAATGGTCTTACCACAATGCCAACAAAATGACGGACATGTACATAGTTATAGAGTCATCTTGGTTTTCTATTTCTACCTCCATGATAGCTCAGAAAACGAAAAAACCGGACTGCTCTCTTAGAAGTTTAAAGTGCCCGCACCAGTAGTCTAACAAACACGGCCCCCAACATCACCCCGACCCGTGACTTACACCGACTCTCAACTGCAACAACAAAAATATGATGAGGTCAAGAAGAAGATATTCTCCAAATTGGCTGGAGAAAGAACAAAACGTGCAACAGACGAATCAAAGAAGAATCTGCAGGCTCTAGTAAAAAATCCAAGACTCCTTCTGAATAAGAAAGTCAAACATCACTGCATAGATACAGCAGACATGCCTCGCTGGTTTGATGGTAAAATCATCAATGTAATACCCTTTGTTAGTGATGATGCAAATTGAGTTATCACAAAGTCTTTGTTCACAATAAAATATGTTGACAGTCAGCTGGAAGATGAAGAGGAAGAGGAATTAACTTTCAATCTGCTGGTTGACCTGAAGAAAAAGTGATCTAATTATAGTAGATCCCATACCATAGGGAAAGGAGTCATACTACATGTAATAGTTACATTTAGGTCCCAATATAATAGTAGTAGTGTTGCTACACCTTGCTGAGAACACATGTGTGTTCATTTGCTCCATTTTTGTATACCACTTACCAGTATAAATTTCTACTCCTATATGTATTGTACTTCCTTCATGATACTAGTTTTATTTGATTGAATTTGATTCTTTGTTTGGCAACACCCCCAGCGTAGTAAGGACTATTTTTTATGTTCTTTCTTTTAGGTTAACATTTTAACGTTTATTAATGACTTTTGCTTCAATTTGTGTGTTATTTTCATGTAGCTTATGCATAGACTTATTTCTTTCTTTATTACAGCAAAACCTTCCTTGAGAAATCTTCCTTGAGAAACCTTCTTCTTTTGTTCATATCTTCATTCCTTGCATAACATCCTTCTGATACCGTCGATATATTGATACTTCATTCATAATTCCTTTGATACTTCAATTTTGCTACTACTTCAATTATCTTCAATGTAATATTCTTTGAGTGACAATAAACCAAAGTGGAAGTGTATATTGTACAAAGGTACATTCAAACACCTGACAATTATTCCATTAGTCTATAGCTATAGTTGGCTATATTAGTTTTGTACGATTCACTAGAGTGCTATGAGCCCATGCTGTTATGGATACATACGCCTATGTGAACAGTGGTGATGGAGATTCCCCAGATGGACATCCCAAGAGTTTTGCAACATGCTCCATAGTAAGCAGGAATGGGGACAGCTCGTGGAGATCTCCAACATTCTGGAGCCCTTTTCAGAGGCCACAAACCTCACACAAGTTAATTTTTATGCCTTGGATGGTTGAGCCGTCAACTTCAACAGAAAGGATGTTCAACAGAATGGACAATTGTATATTGTCAATCCAGAAAACAAGTCAGTAGCTTGTTTTCAATATTTTCTGATGACTTACCAACATCCTGCCACAGGTTTTTCAAAATGTACCACACAAACACAGTTGACGATGTACAGAGGAATATCATAGTTAACTTTGATCAAGAAGACGGTGAAATCCGTGTACTGTTTGTTTCAATTGCCTTTGGCATTGGCATTGATGTTTGTGGTATCCACACCATTATCATGGTCAGCCATCAGACTGAGCTAGATGACCTCATGCAGCTGAGTGAGAGAGAGAGCTGGGTG